>QGSO01000257.1:920545-1520545 GCA_011037825.1 Carya cathayensis | reverse complement strand
AATAATTGGCGTGGTCTTTTTTTTTTTTTTCGTGTGTTTTATATTTTTCTTTTTTGAAAAGTAAACAATTTAACTATATTTCACGAAGTAGGAAATATCATGAATTGTATTTAATAAACGGAGGAAGAGTGGCCCCCCAAGTCTTGGATTGTGCCAAATTTTGAGAATTATTGTCCTTGGTGGTATTTAATTATATATTTAGGCTTGTTTGGTGCCAGGGTTAGTAGATGTTTGGTTACAGGCTTGGTTTATATTCCTCTTTCCATGTTTGGATTGGATTTTATTTACTTATCAGGAAGTCGTCTTCTATTGGAAAACAATTGTGGAGAGATTGGTAAACAAGGTAGACTTTACGTTAGAAAAGAAAAAAACTTCATTTGTAATTCATGTGTTACTGTATTGATTATTTTCAAATAAACAGCATGATGCAACATTTTGTTTATTTTCAAATGCAAGGGAAGACCATTTTTTGATAAGTACGGCAATATTATTCCAAGCACAGAGTGATGAAGCCCAACACATATAGTGTAGAAAAGGAAGCACCCAAATAGTGAGAAGAACAAGAACATAAGTCCATTAAGTTCGCCAAAGGCCTGTGGCCTGGTTGGCATTACCCCAGCCTCCAAAATGGAGGTCTGGAGTTCGAATCCCCCTCCCCAAATGTATCAAAAAAAAAAAAGTCCATTAAGTTCTTTAACGAGATGAAGTAGAATGAGAACTTTGGAATTGGATGATGCCTCCTAATATTAGATTTTGATTTGACCCAACAGTGAATTTTCCAGAAAAGTAATTGTAGAATTATTTGGAGTTTAGTTTGTATGCTGATCTGTCTGCGTGTTAGAGGGCTGAAATTAAGGAGATCTAGAGTTAAACAGATCAGTATTCAGTTCCATATTTTTAGGGGATTCTGGTAGCTTGTTACCATATCCGTATATATTTATTTCCTATTTTATTGCTTTCTGTTTTAGATAGATTTGATCCTATTCTAGGTAAGTTGTATATATCCCTAGAAATTAGGTGTATCAGCATCTATATATAGGGAACTTGTAACCTGTTTTCAAAAATCGAAATTATGAAGGATTCCTCTACTTTCAACATGGTATCAGAGCATTCTCTGAACCCTAAATCCCTCATATGGCCAAATACGGGAGAAGTGACTCAACTGCTTCCATGTCCCACATCACCTCCAACCAGGAAGCCATGGCTTCCAGTAACAGTAGTGGAGATAGCAATCTCATGCCCATTACAGGACACAAACTGAATGGGAACAACTATCTCCAATGGTCCCACTCTGTAATGATGTTCATATGCGGAAGAGGAAAGGATGATTATCTCAAAGGAGTGGCTGCCAAGCCAAGCAAGGATGATGAGAAGTTCAAAATCTGGAATTCTGAGAATAATATGGTCATGTCATGGCTCATCAATTCCATGACAAATGAAATCGGAGAGAACTTCCTACTCTACAAAACAGCAAGGGAAATCTGGGAGGCTGCAAAGGAGACGTATTCCAACAATGAGAATACATCTGAGCTGTTTGAAGTGGAGAGTGTTCTCCATGACTTCCGTCAAGGAGATTTAACAGTAACCCAGTACTTCAATACACTCAACCGCTATTGGCAACAGCTGGACTTGTTCGAGGAGCACAATTGGAGCTGTCTAGATGATGGAATCAGGTATAGACAGATCATTGAACGGAAGAGAATATATAAGTTTCTGATTGGATTAAATAAAAATCTTGATGAAGTAAGAGGAAGGATCTTGGGATCCAAACCTCTACTTAATATCCGGGAGGCCTTTTCTGAAGTCCGGAGAGAGGAGAGTCGAAAGAAAATCATGATGGGCTCTCAAGAACCAATGACAAGTCTTGAGAGCTCAGCCCTTGCAGTTAGAGGGAACTCTTACAACAGCAATGACACCAAACCAAAGAAAGGACGCCCTTGGTGTGATCACTGCCGCCGACCTGGTCACACCAGGGACACTTGCTGGAAAATTCATGGCAAGCCTGCAGATTGGAAGTCTTCCCGGTCTGCCAACGACAAAGAGGGGCGAGGCAATTTTGTCTCAATGGATGACAAACCTTCACCTGAACCCACTCCATTCAGCAAGGAACAATTAGAGGTTCTACAGAAGCTGTTCAACCAGTCTTTGCCTGCCCAAACCTCCACTATGGTTGGTACCGGGTCCTTAGCCCAAAAAGGTAATTTTTTAAGCGCTCTCAATGTTAAAAAAGAGACGTCAAATCCATGGATTATAGATTCTGGAGCTTCAGACCATATGACTGGAAATGAGGACCTATTTTCTACTTACAGTCCATGTGATAAACACTTAACGGTCAGGATAGCCGATGGTTCACTCTCAAAAGTGGTTGGTACAGGTTCTATTAAAGTATCAGAGAATATCACACTTGAATCAGTCCTTCTTGTGCCAAATTTGAATTGCAATTTACTGTCCATTAGTAAACTTACTCGAGACCTGAATTGTGTGACTAAATTTGGTTCAACCATGTGTGAATTTTAGGTCTTGGACTCGGGGAAGACGATTGGCAGTGCTAAAATGTGCTCGGGACTCTATCTTCTCGAGGTTACAAATCCTCCTCAAGGCACAACTCATCAGTCCGATTGTCTAGTGTCTAGTAATCCTACTTCTTTTTCTGTCAGTTGTTCTAATAATGATAGTGCAATCATGTTGTGGCACTATAGATTAGGCCATCCGAATTTCTTGTATCTTGAGAAGCTGTTTCCTTCTCTATTTCATAATAAAAATCCAAATGAGTTCAAGTGTGAAATTTGTCAATTCTCTAAACATGTCCGTAATTCTTATCCCAACCAATCTTACAAAGAATCGCATCCTTTTTCAATGATCCACAGTGATGTTTGGGGGCCATCTAAACTAAAAAATGTGACTGGTTCCCGTTGGTTCATTACATTTATTGATGATCACACTCGGCTTACATGGGTCTTTCTCATGAAAGAAAAATCAGAGGCAGGTCAGATTTTCAAAAACTTCAACACCATGATACAAACTCAATTCCAAGCCAAAATCCAAATTCTGAAAACTGACAATGCCAAAGAATACTTCAAATTCATACTCAATGATTATCTCTTGAGTCATGGCATCATTCATCAAAGCTCATGTGTCAACACCCCTCAGCAAAATGGAATTGCTGAAAGGAAAAATCGGCACCTTCTAGATGTTGCAAGATCTCTTATGTTTTCTACTCATGTACCGAAACATTTCTGGGGTGAAGCTATTCTCACTGCGGCATACCTCATAAACCGGATGCCATCTAGGATTCTCAACTTTCAAACTCCTTGTCAAACCCTACTTCAGTTTTTCCCAAATACACGTCTCATCTCCACTATTCCCTTCAAGGTTTTCGGGTGTTCAGCCTTTGTTCATGTCCATCAACATCAAAGGGATAAACTTGATCCTAGAGCACTTAAGTGTATCTTCCTTGGGTACTCTCCAACTCAAAAGGGGTATAAGTGCTACTCACCGGTCACTAAACAGTACTACCACTCCATGGATGTTACCTTTTTTGAGCACCAGCCCTACTACCCCAAATCTGATATTCAGGGGGAGACCAATTTTACCCAGGAATATCAAATTTGGGATATTGATGAATCATTTCAGCTCTCTCCAAATCCTGACCAATCTCACCCATCACCAAATTCTAACTCTATTCCTCCTCAACAACATCTCTTCCTAGAATCTTCCTACCAAAATCTGGACACTAGTAAATCAACAACTAATAATGAGTTGATTACCTATTCACGGAGGAGGAAGAACCAAAAGGAGATGGAACCACCAGCACCTCTGCAGCAAAACCAAGAATCTGATCCTAGTCCAAGATCTTGTGAAGATCCTTCAGGTAATCCTAATCCTGAGCCCTCACAGAGTGAACTAGCTGATGATGACAGTGACTATCCTATTGCCGTGAGGAAAGGGGTTAGAACATGCACAAAACATCCTATATACACCTTTATATCATATGAAGGCCTGTCACCAAAATTCAAGTCTTTTGTTGCCAACCTCGACAGCACTCAGGTCCCCAATAACATACAAGAAGCTCTTGGATCTCCTGAGTGGAAAGCTGCTGTGCATGAAGAAATAAATGCACTGGAAAAGAATGGCACCTGGGAAATATCAGAATTACCATCGGGAAAAAGGCCAGTAGGATGCAAATGGATATTCTCAATCAAGTACAATGAAGATGGAAGTGTTAATCGTTTCAAGGCACGGCTAGTGGCAAAGGGATTCACTCAATCTTATGGAATCGACTATGAGGAAACATTTGCCCCAGTAGCCAAGCTAAACACAGTTCGGGTTCTCCTATCACTAGCTGCAAATCTTGATTGGCCCCTTCACCAACTAGATGTCAAGAATGCCTTTCTAAATGGGGACTTAGCTGAGGAAGTTTACATGGAAATCCCTCCAGGATTTGAGACACCGAATACTCACAACAAAGTTTGCAAACTTAAAAGATCATTATACGGGCTCAAGCAATCACCAAGAGCTTGGTTTGAGAGATTTACCAAGGTAATAAAGAATCATGGCTATTCTCAATGTCAATCAGATCACACCTTGTTTGTCAAACACTCATTTGCAGGAAAACTGGCTATCCTCATTGTATATGTGGATGACATTATCCTAACAGGAGATTATGAGGAAGAAATCAATACTACCAAAGGTCTTCTAGCTAAGGAATTTGAAATCAAGGACCTTGGACAGCTCAAATACTTCCTAGGCATGGAAATTGCAAGGTCAAGAAAGGGAATCTGTGTTTCCCAAAGAAAATACGTACTGGATCTATTAAAAGAAACTGGGATGCTTGGATGTAAGCCAGCGGACACACCTATGGATTCAACAACAAAATTAGGCACTAAAGAAAATTGTGCACCGGTGGATAAAGGCAGATACCAAAGGCTAGTGGGTAAACTAATCTACCTTTCTCACACACGACCAGACATTGGTTTTTCTGTCAGCATGGTAAGTCAGTTTATGAACAATCCAAATGAAGAACATATGGAGGCGGTGTATAGAATCCTAAGGTATCTGAAGCTAACACCAGGGAAAGGATTATTTTTTGAGAAGAATCAAAGAAGAGACATAGAGGTGTTCAGTGATGCAGATTGGGCAGGATCAGTACAAGACCGAAGATCAACTTCAGGGTATTGTACTTATGTGTGGGGAAATCTAGTCACATGGAGAAGTAAGAAGCAATCAGTGGTGTCAAGGAGCAGTGCAGAAGCTGAATTCCGGGCAATGGCCCATGGTATTTGTGAGGGAATATGGCTAAGAAGGGTACTAGAGGAATTAAGAATTTCTAGTGAAGAACCTATGAAGATGTTCTGTGATAACCAATCAGCAATCAGCATTGCCAAGAATCCAGTCCATCATGACAGAACTAAGCATGTGGAGATTGATCGGCACTTCATAAAGGAGAAGATAGAGGAAGGGATCATCAAAATGCTATATGTACCCACATGTCTTCAAACAGCCGACATTCTTACTAAGGCTCTACCAAGAAAGACTTTTGATGATCTAAGTTCCAAGCTGGGGTTAATTAACATTTACCATCCAGCTTGAGGGGGAGTGTAGAATTATTTGGAGTTTAGTTTGTATGCAGATCTGTCTGCGTGTTAGAGGGCTGAAATTAAGGAGATCTAGAGTTAAACAGATCAGTATTCAGTTCCATATTTTTAGGGGATTCTGGTAGCTTGTTACCATATCCGTATATATTTATTTCCTATTTTATTGCTTTCTGTTTTAGATAGATTTGATCCTATTCTAGGTAAGTTGTATATATCCCTAGAAATTAGGTGTATCAGCATCTATATATAGGGAACTTGTAACCTGTTTTCAAAAATCGAAATTATGAAGGATTCCTCTACTTTCAACATGGTATCAGAGCATTCTCTGAACCCTAAATCCCTCATATGACCAAATACGGGAGAAGTGACTCAACTGCTTCCGTGTCCCACATCACCTCCAACCAGGAAGCCATGGCTTCCAGTAACAGTAGTGGAGATAGCAATCTCATGCCCATTACAGGACACAAACTGAATGGGAACAACTATCTCCAATGGTCCCACTCCGTAATGATGTTCATATGCGGAAGAGGAAAGGATGATTATCTCAAAGGAGTGGCTGCCAAGCCAAGCAAGGATGATGAGAAGTTCAAAATCTGGAATTCCGAGAATAATATGGTCATGTCATGGCTCATCAATTCCATGACAAATGAAATCGGAGAGAACTTCCTACTCTACAGAACAGCAAGGGAAATCTGGGAGGCTGCAAAGGAGACGTATTCCAACAATGAGAATACATCTGAGCTGTTTGAAGTGGAGAGTGTTCTCCATGACTTCCGTCAAGGAGATTTAACAGTAACCCAGTACTTCAATACACTCAACCGCTATTGGCAACAGCTGGACTTGTTCGAGGAGCACAATTGGAGCTGTCTAGATGATGGAATCAGGTATAGACAGATCATTGAACGGAAGAGAATATATAAGTTTCTGATTGGATTAAATAAAAATCTTGATGAAGTAAGAGGAAGGATCTTGGGATCCAAACCTCTACTTAATATCCGGGAGGCCTTTTCTGAAGTCCGGAGAGAGGAGAGTCGAAAGAAAATCATGATGGGCTCTCAAGAACCAATGACAAGTCTTGAGAGCTCAGCCCTTGCAGTTAGAGGGAACTCCTACAACACCAATGACACCAAACCAAAGAAAGGACGCCCTTGGTGTGATCACTGCCGCCGACCTGGTCACACCAGGGACACTTGCTGGAAAATTCATGGCAAGCCTGCAGATTGGAAGTCTTCCCGGTCTGCCAACGACAAAGAGGGGCGAGGCAATTTTGTCTCAATGGATGACAAACCTTCACCTGAACCCACTCCATTCAGCAAGGAACAATTAGAGGTTCTACAGAAGCTGTTCAACCAGTCTTTGCCTGCCCAAACCTCCACTGTGGTTGGTACCGGGTCCTTAGCCCAAAAAGGTAATTTTTTAAGCGCTCTCAATGTTAAAAAAGAGACGTCAAATCCATGGATTATAGATTCTGGAGCTTCAGACCATATGACTGGAAATGAGGACCTATTTTCTACTTACAGTCCATGTGATAAACACTTAACGGTCAGGATAGCCGATGGTTCACTCTCAAAAGTGGTTGGTACAGGTTCTATTAAAGTATCAGAGAATATTACACTTGAATCAGTCCTTCTTGTGCCAAATTTGAATTGCAATTTACTGTCCATTAGTAAACTTACTCGAGACCTGAATTGTGTGACTAAATTTGGTTCAACCATGTGTGAATTTCAGGTCTTGGACTCGGGGAAGACGATTGGCAGTGCTAAAATGTGCTCGGGACTCTATCTTCTCGAGGTTACAAATCCTCCTCAAGGCACAACTCATCAGTCCGATTGTCTAGTGTCTAGTAATCCTACTTCTTTTTCTGTCAGTTGTTCTAATAATGATAGTGCAATCATGTTGTGGCACTATAGATTAGGCCATCCGAATTTCTTGTATCTTGAGAAGCTGTTTCCTTCTCTATTTCATAATAAAAATCCAAATGAGTTCAAGTGTGAAATTTGTCAATTCTCTAAACATGTCCGTAATTCTTATCCCAACCAATCTTACAAAGAATCCCATCCTTTTTCAATGATTCACAGTGATGTTTGGGGGCCATCTAAACTAAAAAATGTGACTGGTTCCCGTTGGTTCATTACATTTATTGATGATCACACTCGGCTTACATGGGTCTTTCTCATGAAAGAAAAATCAGAGGCAGGTCAGATTTTCAAAAACTTCAACACCATGATACAAACTCAATTCCAAGCCAAAATCCAAATTCTGAAAACTGACAATGCCAAAGAATACTTCAAATTCATACTCAATGATTATCTCTTGAGTCATGGCATCATTCATCAAAGCTCATGTGTCAACACCCCTCAGCAAAATGGAATTGCTGAAAGGAAAAATCGGCACCTTCTAGATGTTGCAAGATCTCTTATGTTTTCTACTCATGTACCGAAACATTTCTGGGGTGAAGCTATTCTCACTGCGGCATACCTCATAAACCGGATGCCATCTAGGATTCTCAACTTTCAAACTCCTTGTCAAACCCTACTTCAGTTTTTCCCAAATACACGTCTCATCTCCACTATTCCCTTCAAGGTTTTCGGGTGTTCAGCCTTTGTTCATGTCCATCAACATCAAAGGGATAAACTTGATCCTAGAGCACTTAAGTGTATCTTCCTTGGGTACTCTCCAACTCAAAAGGGGTATAAGTGCTACTCACCGGTCACTAAACAGTACTACCACTCCATGGATGTTACCTTTTTTGAGCACCAGCCCTACTACCCCAAATCTGATATTCAGGGGGAGACCAATTTTACCCAGGAATATCAAATTTGGGATATTGATGAATCATTTCAGCTCTCTCCAAATCCTGACCAATCTCACCCATCACCAAATTCTAACTCTATTCCTCCTCAACAACATCTCTTCCTAGAATCTTCCTACCAAAATCTGGACACTAGTAAATCAACAACTAATAATGAGTTGATTACCTATTCACGGAGGAGGAAGAACCAAAAGGAGATGGAACCACCAGCACCTCTGCAGCAAAACCAAGAATCTGATCCTAGTCCAAGATCTTGTGAAGATCCTTCAGGTAATCCTAATCCTGAGCCCTCACAGAGTGAACTAGCTGATGATGACAGTGACTATCCTATTGCCGTGAGGAAAGGGGTTAGAACATGCACAAAACATCCTATATACACCTTTATATCATATGAAGGCCTGTCACCAAAATTCAAGTCTTTTGTTGCCAACCTCGACAGCACTCAGGTCCCCAATAACATACAAGAAGCTCTTGGATCTCCTGAGTGGAAAGCTGCTGTGCATGAAGAAATAAATGCACTGGAAAAGAATGGCACCTGGGAAATATCAGAATTACCATCGGGAAAAAGGCCAGTAGGATGCAAATGGATATTCTCAATCAAGTACAATGAAGATGGAAGTGTTAATCGTTTCAAGGCACGGCTAGTGGCAAAGGGATTCACTCAATCTTATGGAATCGACTATGAGGAAACATTTGCCCCAGTAGCCAAGCTAAACACAGTTCGGGTTCTCCTATCACTAGCTGCAAATCTTGATTGGCCCCTTCACCAACTAGATGTCAAGAATGCCTTTCTAAATGGGGACTTAGCTGAGGAAGTTTACATGGAAATCCCTCCAGGATTTGAGACACCGAATACTCACAACAAAGTTTGCAAACTTAAAAGATCATTATACGGGCTCAAGCAATCACCAAGAGCTTGGTTTGAGAGATTTACCAAGGTAATAAAGAATCATGGCTATTCTCAATGTCAATCAGATCACACCTTGTTTGTCAAACACTCATTTGCAGGAAAACTGGCTATCCTCATTGTATATGTGGATGACATTATCCTAACAGGAGATTATGAGGAAGAAATCAATACTACCAAAGGTCTTCTAGCTAAGGAATTTGAAATCAAGGACCTTGGACAGCTCAAATACTTCCTAGGCATGGAAATTGCAAGGTCAAGAAAGGGAATCTGTGTTTCCCAAAGAAAATACGTACTGGATCTATTAAAAGAAACTGGGATGCTTGGATGTAAGCCAGCGGACACACCTATGGATTCAACAACAAAATTAGGCACTAAAGAAAATTGTGCACCGGTGGATAAAGGCAGATACCAAAGGCTAGTGGGTAAACTAATCTACCTTTCTCACACACGACCAGACATTGGTTTTTCTGTCAGCATGGTAAGTCAGTTTATGAACAATCCAAATGAAGAACATATGGAGGCGGTGTATAGAATCCTAAGGTATCTGAAGCTAACACCAGGGAAAGGATTATTTTTTGAGAAGAATCAAAGAAGAGACATAGAGGTGTTCAGTGATGCAGATTGGGCAGGATCAGTACAAGACCGAAGATCAACTTCAGGGTATTGTACTTATGTGTGGGGAAATCTAGTCACATGGAGAAGTAAGAAGCAATCAGTGGTGTCAAGGAGCAGTGCAGAAGCTGAATTCCGGGCAATGGCCCATGGTATTTGTGAGGGAATATGGCTAAGAAGGGTACTAGAGGAATTAAGAATTTCTAGTGAAGAACCTATGAAGATGTTCTGTGATAACCAATCAGCAATCAGCATTGCCAAGAATCCAGTCCATCATGACAGAACTAAGCATGTGGAGATTGATCGGCACTTCATAAAGGAGAAGATAGAGGAAGGGATCATCAAAATGCTATATGTACCCACATGTCTTCAAACAGCCGACATTCTTACTAAGGCTCTACCAAGAAAGACTTTTGATGATCTAAGTTCCAAGCTGGGGTTAATTAACATTTACCATCCAGCTTGAGGGGGAGTGTAGAATTATTTGGAGTTTAGTTTGTATGCAGATCTGTCTGCGTGTTAGAGGGCTGAAATTAAGGAGATCTAGAGTTAAACAGATCAGTATTCAGTTCCATATTTTTAGGGGATTCTGGTAGCTTGTTACCATATCCGTATATATTTATTTCCTATTTTATTGCTTTCTGTTTTAGATAGATTTGATCCTATTCTAGGTAAGTTGTATATATCCCTAGAAATTAGGTGTATCAGCATCTATATATAGGGAACTTGTAACCTGTTTTCAAAAATCGAAATT
Organism: Carya cathayensis; assembly: GCA_011037825.1. NCBI lineage: Eukaryota > Viridiplantae > Streptophyta > Magnoliopsida > Fagales > Juglandaceae > Carya > Carya cathayensis. The sequence goes on along the minus strand of QGSO01000257.1, from coordinate 1,509,863 downwards.
ATGAAGGATTCCTCTACTTTCAACAGTAATCATTTGCCTTCTTAACAGTGACGTGTTACTGCCATTGAAGTTGGGCATACTCAGCGCAAGAAATTAGGATCCAAAAACAGTGGGAGCTAAAGAGATTAACATGGTCTCTTAACTATGAGAGCAGCTCAAGCCAAGAAAGATCCAAAGGGAAGGGGCTAGCACCTTCTTTATGAAGCCCAAAATTGTTTCTTGGAATGTCCGAGGGCTTAACGAGCCTAATACACGTGCCTTAGGATAAAAATTTGCTTTGTGAGTGGAAAGAGGACGTGTGTGCTTGCAGGAAACTAAACTGAAATTTATTCCAAGAAGTATTGTTCAAAGTTTATGGAGCTGTACATATGTGGCTTGAGCTTACCTTGCATCTGATGGGGCTTTTGGAGGTGTATCAGTTATGTGGGATAGAAGGGTGGTGGAGAAATTGGAGGAGTTCATTGGGGAGTACACAGTGGCATTTTTTTTAAGAATGTGGAAGACAATTTCTTATGGGCTTTCGCTGGTATCTATGGGCCGAATTTGGACAGTAACAGACGACTTTTATGGGAAGAAATAGTTGGAATACATAGCTGGTGGGACCTACCTTGGTGCATAGGTGGTGACTTTAATGTTACAAGGTTTCTTAGCGAACGTTCAAGAGAAAGTAGGCTGCGGCCAGCAATGATGGAATTCTTGAAGCGTATCTTTGATTTGGGATTGGTGGATATTCCTCTTATAGGTGGAGCATACACGAGGTCTAATTAATAACCATACATGGTCTAGATTGGATAGATTTTTAGTGTCATTGAAGTGGGAAACTCATTATCAGGACCTATGTCGAAAGAGGTTGCCTCGCCCTTTGTTCTGAACATTTTCCTATCTTGCTGGATTGTGGTGGTATTCAAGGTGGATTGGTATTTTAAATTCGAAAATATTGGCTAAAAAATGAAGGTTTTGTGGACAGGTTAGACAATGGTGGTCCTCATATAGATTCATGTCGCCTCTAGCTTCATTTTTGTGGGTAAACTAAAAGTTTTAAATCTCTATTTAAAGCTTTGGAATGCTCAATCCTTTGGTGATATAGGCGACCATAAGAAGTCCATGTTAAAGGAGCCACCAGAGGGTCGGGTCCTCTCTGTGGAAGAGTTATCTCATAAATCATAGTTAGTTTCAGAATTAGAGAGGGTCATTTTATTGGAGATCTCTTGGTGCAAAAAATCAAAAGCATTGTGGTTGAAGGAAGGAGGTTGGAGCATGAAGTTCTTTCATAGAGTGGCCAACTCTCATAAGAGAACTAATACCATTGAGATGCTGAATATAGATGGTATGGTTTGTGTGGAGGCTCCCACGATTTGAGAGCATGTTGCTGATTTTTTTGAACACTTGCTTACCGAATAGGTGGGGGTGGCAGCCAAAGCTTGATGGACTAGCGTTTGAGTCCATTGAGCTGCATAATGTTTCTTGGTTGGAGAGGCCCTTTGAGGAGACAGAGGTTCACAATGTGGTGGGGAGGATGGTCAAAGACGAAGCACCTGGTCTAGAAGGATTTTCCATGGGATTTTTCCAATCATGTTGGGATGTGGTGAAGTAGAATTTAATGAAGGTGTTTCAGGAATTTTTTTCGGTTGGAAATTTTGAGAGAAGCCTAAGTACCATGTTTATTGCACATAGGACTGTTCACCTGACCCTACCCGGTCCGATATTTACTATTCCGACTCGACCCGAAATGGCACCTTCTGAATGAGCTTCCGTTCCGAATTTCTGAGTTCCGTGAACTGCCTGGTCCGGGTATTCCGACCTGACCCGTTCATGAATTTTCCTTCTCAACTTTCTCACTTCTCAAACAGAAAGTGTCCGATCCATCTCCAAGGTACCGCATAGGATACACTCTTTCCCCCAAGAAGGAACTAAGCTTGATCCAGGACTCTCTCATTGATCACGCTAACTAGTGCGGCGTCGATCTCATCCGTTTCCATCCCACCAAGCCCATCACCGAACAGGGACCCTTCGATTGCATCACCAAGCCCAAATGTCGTACGTCGTCGTAATCGATTTGTCGGAGGCCATCGAGAAGCTCCACAACCGGGTCTCCATGCCTTCGGGGTTCCAAACCAAAGAGTGGTGTTGGAGACTCTGTTGGCTCCGAATACGATTCAGGAGCTGGGGCTGAGGTTGCCGGTGATAGCGAAGCAGGTGTCGGCGGACGTCAGCGCAAATTCGCACGAGATGTGCTTGGTGTTAAATCCAAACGGGTTGAAGAGGCTGAAATGAAGATGAGGAGGCCGATAGTTGTTCCGATGCTGAGAAGCCAAAACCACCGCCATTGGAGTTTGTGAGGGCGATGGGTAAAGTGCAAGGCAGAGGACCTCTAGGCTTAGGGTTCCCAACACTTTTTTTTTTCTTCTTATTCTTCGGGTTAACGGTTATTAACCGACCTGTATCGAAATAATCAGAAAATATTCTGCTTCCATTTATGGCTGTTTCGGGTCGGGTAAATCGGGTCGAATCATTCAAAACTTCCGGGTCGGGTCGGGCCGAGCCGGGCAAAATGTACAGTCCTAATTGCACTTATTCCCAAGAAGATTGGGGCATCGGAGGTGAAGGATTATCGGTCCATTAGTCTTGTGAGTGGGGTGTCTAAGATCATCTCCAAGGTGCTTGCTAACCACCTAGGGGAGGTTTTAGGGAGGATCATTACAAAACTCCAAAATGCATTTGTATAGGGTAGGCAAATTTTGGACTCAGTTCATATCGCTAATGATGCCTAGATAGCTTTTTTTTAATATAGAATTAATAAGAAAATTTTATTACCATAAATAGGCAAAACCCTAGATAGTTTATTAATATCTGGCAATCAGGGAATCCTATGCAAGCTAGATATAGAGAAGGCCTATGATCATGTCAATTGGGAGTTCCTACTTTACTTGCTTGGGAGGTGTGGACTGGGGGAGAGATGGTGCTCGTGGATTAGATGGTGAATATCCACGGTGAAGTTTTCAGTTTTGGTGAATGGTAATCCAGTTGGCTTCTTTAACAGCTCTCGAGGCCTAAGACAAGGGGATCATTTGTCCCCACTCATTGCCAATGAATGCTTGGAGAGTGGAAATAAGTCGAAAGAGCTGGGGCTTCTATGCAAGTTGGACATGGAGAAAGCTTATGATCATGTCAATTGGAGATTCTTACTTTATATGCTGGGAGATGTGGCTTTGGCTCTAAATAGGGCACATGGATCCATCATTGCATCTCTACGGCTTGTTTTTTGTATTGGTGAATGGTATATCAAATGGCTTTTTTAAAAGTTCCCGAGGATTGTGACAATGTGACCCTCTTTCTTCGCTTCCCTTTATTTTTGTGATGGAAGCTTTTAGCAAGATGATTTCAAGGGTCGTGGTGGGCAGGTTCCTATCAGGATTCTTAGTGGGTGAGGCAATTTCAGGTTCGCTTAACATTTATCATTTATTGTTTATTGATGATACCCTAATCTTTTGTTAGGCCAAACATGAGCAAATTTGAGATTTGAGGGCTCTCCTATTATGCTTCGAAGCCGCGTCAGGGTTGAAGGTGAATTTGGCTAAATCAGAGGTAGTGCCAATAGGGTATGTACTTAATGTGGAGAGTTTGGCATCCATCTTGGATTGTAAGATATCTCAGCTGCCCCTGGGGTGCAGCTTTCAAATCGAAATCCATGTGGGTTGATGTGGTAGAAAAAATGGAGAGGAAATTAGCTGGTAAGCAGATGTACTTGTCCAAAGAGGGTCGGGTGACTTTAATCAAAAGCACTCTTTCTAATTTACCAATGTATTTCCTCTCATTATTTCCGCTCCCCGCCAAGGTGGCTCATCGCATGAAGAAACTTCAACAAGATTTCCTATGGGGAGGAATAAATGATGAGTTTAAATTCCACTTGGTGAAATGGGCCACAATTTGCTCTCCCATCAAAGGAGGTTTGGGAATTCAAATTTTGAAATCTTTCAACAAAGCTTTGCTTGGCAAATGATTATGGAGATATCACCAAGAACAGGAGGCCTTGTGGCAAACCGTCATTGCTTTGAAGCATGGGGAATCATGGGGAGGTTGGTGTTCCAACGAGGTGAGTGAGCCTCTTGGAGTTGGGCTATGGAAACATATAAGAAGAGGGTGGGACACATATGCAACACATACTTGCTTTGTCAGAAATGGATTAAAGGTAAAATTTTGGCATGATTTATGATGCGGCAATCGGGCACTCAAGGAAGTTTTTCCACAAGTTTATGTAAGGCAAGAAGGCAAGAAGCATCAATTGCGGATTTAGTTATCATCTCCAATGGCCTTTCCCAATGGAATGTTACTTTCCTTAGAGATGCACAAGACTGGGAAATGGATGACTTTTCGGCATTCTTTGACCTTGTGTACTCCACTCGTGTGTCGGGGGGAGGTGAAGACTGATAAGCAAGAGACTCGGTCCACTTTCGACGCAGCAGACTTATCACCAACGGCTTCATCATCTGCAACAACCTTATCGGCTCCAACAACCTGATTTACTTTAATTTTTGCTTCCGCATATCTTGTGCTCGATATCTATTGTTTATTTCAAATGTATTCTTATCATTGTAATTGTAACAACCTGAGCTGTATAAATAAACCAACACATGGATTGGTTTGGCAGTGAGGCCAGAACCATTTATTCATATCTTATTTCTTTCATGGTATCAAGCCACTCTGCTCATGCACTTCTACACTGATTCTTCAATTTTTTTTTTCACCTCGTCTAACGGCTGCCTCATCATCTGTCAATTTTATTGCCCCCAATCTTAGCCAACTTGTTTCAGCTAAGTTGGATGAGACCAACTATCTCATGTCGTTGTCTCAAATTGTTCCAATTCTCGAGAGTCATGATCTAATGGGCTTCGTGGATGGTTCTCTACTGTGCCCCTCTCAGTTTCTCATTGATGATCAAGGGAAACCAACTACTATTCTCAATCCTGAGTATATCCTATGGAATCGAAAGGATCAATTTGTTTTGGGTTGGATTAATGCTACTCTTTCTGATAAAGTGGCACCATCTGTGTATGGTCTCAATTCGGCGCGACTTGCTTGGCTTGCCTTGGCCAACAAATTTGCTTCTCCATCTCGATCTCGCATCAACCACTTGAAGCGGCTCCTCCAAACTTTGAATCAAGGTTCCATGAAGTGTGCTGCTTATCTTGATTCGGCAAAGCAACTAGCAGCACAACTAGGAGTTGTTGGTAAGCCCATTGATGATGATGATTTAATTGCTTACATTGTGAGTGGTTTGAATCATTCATATCACCCCTTTGTCACTTCTTTGTCCCTTGCCACCTGAGACAAAGCTCTCTCCTTTGAAGACTTCAAAGCCAAGCTACTATCCTGTGAGTTGCTTCTAGAAACTCAACACCATTCAATCCCACCTGAAACCAATAATTTAGCCTTGTTTGCTCCCAAACATCCCCAACAGCCTTACAACAAAAAGGCAAAATACCCCACAAAACCCCACCCGCAAACCTTCCACCCTCCATCCTATTCCAAAAAGCCAGCACCTAATACCCAATCTTATCCTTCTCCTCGACCAAACCATCCTCAGCAAACCTTTAATACCCCACGCACCCCTTGCCAAATCTGTGGCAAATCAAACCACCAAGCACTTGACTGTTTTCATCGCATGGACTATGCTTATCAAGGTCGCTATCCTCCTACTCAATTAGCGGCTACGGTTGCTCAAACTAATGCTACTCATGTTGCCGAAGATCCTTGGTTTGCTGACAGTGAGGCCAATCAGCATATTATAGCCAACCTTGAGCAGCTAACTCTTGCACAACCATACATTGGACAGGAACATGTTGCTGTTGGTAATGGACAAGGTTTGAATATCAAAAATACTGGTTCTATCGTTCTCCATACACTGGACAGGAACATTTTGCTGTTCTTCATTGTCCTCAAGCTTCTGCTAATTTACTCTCTATTAATCAATTTTTCCTTGACAATTATTGTTTCTTCATTCTAACCGCTTCTCATTATTTTGTCAAGGACAACCACACAAGGAAGACACTGTTGGAAGGATAGAGTAGTGGTGGACCCATCAATTTGCAGTCGTTAGTTCTCCATAAACCACTTGCAATGGCAGTGGTAGTAGGAGTCAAAGCATCGGTTCCAGTTTGGCATTCTAGATTAGGACATGCTTCCAATTCAGTTGTTACTCAATTATTAAATAAACATTCTCTACCTTATGTTGGTTCATTGAATAATAATGAAGTCTATGAGCCTTGTCAACTTGGTAAAGGCAAACAACTTCCCTTTTTAAGTTCTCATTGAATAACAAGTTCACATTTGGAACTTATTCATTCCGATGTTTGGTCTTGCTCAACTCAATCTCTTAGTGGTTGCCGTTATTATGTTCTTTTCATTGATGATTTCTCTCGGTTTGCATGGCTTTATCCTCTTCAAAATAAATCTGATGTCTATGTTTGTTTTCTCAAATTTAAAGTTCTTATTGAAAATCAATTATCTTGCAAAATTAAGAACTTCCAAACTGATGGAGGTGGGGAATACACGTCTAAACCATTTCAATCATTCATCATCGCATCACATGTCCCCACACTCCTCAGCAAAATGGTACTGTTAAGAGAAAACATAGACATATTACTGAAATGGGATTATCCTTACTTGCTCAATCTCATTTACCTCTCACATACTGGGTTGATGCTTTCTTAACTGCCATAAACCTTATTAATCGTTTGCCTACATTGATTCTTAACAATGACACACCTTACTTCAAATTGTTTGGCAAACTTCCCAATTATACATCTTTTCGTACCTTCGGATGTGCTTGTTTTCCGCTTTTAAGGCCATATGCATCCCACAAGCTCATGTTTCGTACTAAGAAGTGTATATTTCTGGGTTATAGTGCCAATCAACGTGGCTATAGGTGTCTAGATCCAGTTTCTCATAAAAAATTTATCTCTCGTCATGTGATTTTTGATAAACTTACATTTCCTGCAAAGGATGGATTGAAGTCCTCACAACCTTCCATGGTGGCTACCTCTCATGGTAATTCCTTCCCTATCTCATTTCCTTCAAATTTTAATTCTGATTTACCTCTCTCTAATATTGGATCTGATCTATCTCTTAGCACTCATGCAGATTCATCTACCTCTCATAATTCTCCTGACCAAATCAATCTATCATCTTCATATGATTTCGTTCCTCCCACATCCAGTGCAAATCCAGATATTTCTCCATCTCCACCTCACTCCTTAGCCAAACCTATAATTCCCCTTGCCTCTCAAAGATCCCATCCTATGACTACTCGGTCTCAAACAGGCCATCTCAAGCCTCGCACCTTCCCTGAGTATAAGACATTCTATTCCACAAAACATCCTCTTAAAGCTCTCACCAGTATAATAATGCCAATTGAACCTCGTTCTTACAAACAAGCCTCATTGCATCCTGAATGGTGCACGGCTATGCAAGAGGAATATGATGCTCTGATTGCAAACCGCACATGGATACTTTGCCCTCGACCATTGAATCATAATGTTATTAATAACAAATGGGTCTACAAGGTTAAACAAATATCCAATGGTCAAGTTGATCGACTTAAAGCCTGGTTAGTGGCTAAAGGTTTTGAACAAGAATGTGGCATAGATTTCACTGAGACATTCAGTCTAGTTATTAAACCTTCCACAATTCGAGTTATTCTTGCTCTTGCTGTTCACTTTGATTGGAGTATACGACAATTGGATGTTTCTAATGCTTTCTTGCATGGTGTTTTACAAGAGGAAGTCTATATGAAGCAACCTCACGGCTTTGTTCATTCGGATTTTCCTACCTCTGTTTGCAAGCTTGAGAAGTTCTTATATGAACTCAAACAAGCCCCACGGGCTTGGTTCATGCACCTATCTCAGTCTCTACTTCAGTTTGGATTTATTTCCTCACCGGTGGACTCTTCATTATTTATTTATCATCAAGGAAATATTCACTTGTTCTTCCTTATCTATGTGGATGATATTCTTGTGACAGGCATGCATCCTTCTCTTATGTCTTCTCTTATTGACAAGTTGCAAATGGAATTCAAAATGAAGGATCTTGGTTAATTAAATTATTTTATTGGCATTCAAGCTCATCGAGACTCTACAATCTTACACCTCCGGCAATCAAAGTACATTGGTGATCTTCTCCATTGCACTAAGATGATTGGTGCCAAACCTTATCCCTCACCATGCTCCTCGGGACTTAAGCTTTCAGCTCATGATGGTGAACCTCTATCGGCAGCTCAAATTACTGAGTATCACCAAACTGTTGGTGCCCTAAAGTATTGCACTTTGACTCGTCCGGATATTGCTTTCTCAGTTAACCAACTATGCCAACATATGCATTGTCCAAGATCCACTCACTGGTCTGCTGCTAAGCGGGTTCTCCGCTACCTCAAAGGAACAATTGATCACGGCTTATGGTATCAAAAAGGATCTCTTACTCTTCAAGCCTATGGCAACTCCGATTGGGCTGGTAATCCGGATGATCGCCGTTCAACTACAGGCTATGGTGTATTTCTTGGTTCATGCTTAGTGTCTTGGACTGCTAAGAAACAAACTGTTGTAGCATGTTCCAGCACTGAGGCGGAATATCAGGCTTTAGCAATCACCATAGCCGAACTCTATTGGGTTAGAATGCTTCTCAAAGAACTCTGTATACCGCTCTCTATCCCTCCCACAATTTGGTGTGACAACATTGGTGCATTGCCTTAGCTTTTAATCCTGTCTTTCATTCTAGAACCAAGCATATTGAAGTGGACTACCATTTTATCCGTGAGAAAGTTCTTAATAAAGATATTACACTCAAGTTCATTTGTTCTCAAGACCAGATTGCTGATATTTTTACAAAAGGATTAAGCACCAGTTGCTTTTGTGAGCTTCGGAACAAGCTGCAAGTGTGCCTACCCCCTTCCAGCTTGCAAGGGGATGTTAAGCAAGAGACTCAGTCCACTCTCGACACAGCAGACTTATCACCAACGGCTTCATGATCTGCAACAACCTTATCGGCTCCAACAACCTGATTTACTTTAATTTTTGCTTCCGCATATCTTGTACTCGATATCTATTGTTTATTTCAAATGCATTCTTATCATTGTAATTGTAACAACCTGAGCTATATAAATAAACCAACACACGGACTAGTTTGGCATTGAGGCCAGAACCATTTATTCATATCTTATTTCTTTCAAAGACAAGATCTATTGGTGCCCTTCCAAGAAAGGAGTATTCACGGCCTGCTCCTTCTACCAAACCATGACCATACACAACACAGATCTGTTCCCATGGAAGAGCATTTGGAAACAAAGGCGCCTTTAAAGGCAGCATTTTTTGTATGGATGGCTTCTTTGGGGAAGATTCTTACTATAGACAACTTGAGGAAATGCGGTATTATAGTTATGGACTGGTGCCATATGTGCAAGAAGAGTAGAGAGTCCATTGTCCATCTATTACTACATTGTGAGATTTCCATAACCTTGTGGAATGAAGTCTCTGCTCAATTGGGGTTAGCTTGGGTGATGCCAGAAAGTGTATGTGACCTTCTAGCTTCTTGGAGAGGTATTCGGGGCAACTCTCAAATTGCATCCATATGGAAGATGATACATATATGTCTATAGTGGTGCATTTGGAGGGAGCAAAATGCAAGAAACTTTGAAGACCAAGAGCGGTCGTTGGATGAGCTTAGAAATTTGTTTTTCAACACTTTACTCCATTGGTCGATTGTAATTGATTTCCATGGCATGCCTTTTCATGAATTCCTTGTATCTCTAAATTAGCACGCCTAGGCGTTGCTCTTGTATATGTCCCATATACTTGGGCATATGCCCTCTCTTTTGAGCAAAAAAAAATTTGTTTACCAATCAAAAAAAAAAAAAAATTAAGGCGCTTAGCAGAATGATCTCGACCTTGGTGAATAGTGGCTTTGTGGTTGGATTCTCAATTGGTGACCCCAATAGGGGTACTCTTAACTTTTATCACTTGTTGTTTGTAGATGATATACTAATATTACTTATCAAAAAAAAAAGATGATATACTAATATTCTATGAGGCAGAACAAAATCATATTTGGGCAATGCAGGCACTTTTACTCTATTTTTAAGTGGCATTTGATTTGAAAGTGAACTTCGACAAATCCAAGTTGGTGCCATTTGGTAATGTTCGCAACATCAGACAATTGGCTAACACTCTTGGATTTAAGGTTTCCTCTCTTCTCATGAATTACATTGGTCTTCCTTTGGGGGTAGCATCAAAGGCTAAATCGATTTGGGATACAGTGATTGAGAAGATTAAACGTAGATTGACAGGTTGGAAGAGATTGCACTTGTCAAAAGGTGGTAGGATCACCTTAATCAAAAGCACTCTGTCTAATTTACCAACATATTTCTTATCTTTATTCCCAATTCTAGCAAGTGTGGCTACCCGTATTGAGAAACGTCATCATGACTTCCTTTGGAGCAGTTTGGGGGAGGATTTCAAATTCTATCTGGTTAAGTGGGATGGTGTATGCTCCCCGATCTCTTCTGATGGGTTGGGAATTAGAAATCTAAGGATTTTCAATCAGGCCTTACTCGGGAAATAGTTGTGGTGATATAATATGGAACCGGAAGTTTTATGGAAGTCAGTGATTGATTGCAAATATTGAGGTTTTTTTTTTTTTTTTTTTTTGGGGGGGGGGGGGGGGGGGGTGGAGTACTAGGGAGGTACATGGGGTTTATGGAGTGGGAGTTTGGAAGCACATTAGACTAGGGTGGGGGGTTTTTACTCGTCACACTAGACTTGTGTTGGGAGATGGCTCTAGAATAAAATTTTGGAGCGACTTGTGAGTGTGGTGATAACACCCTTAAGGATTCATTCCCTTCAGTTTTCATGATGACATGTGAAAAAGAAGCTTTAGTGGCTGATTTTATGGAGATATTTGGGGACCTAGTCCAATGGAATGTGAACTTCATTAGGGTGGCCCAAGATTGGGAGATAGGCAGCTTTGAGGATTTCTTTAGTCTTCTATACTCCATGAGACCGAGCACGCAAGGATCTGAGACGTGGTGGTGGGTACTCATAGAAAAAGGTACATTCTCAGTTTGCTCTTTCTACAAGTCTTCACACAATCGCAGAATAATCATTTTCCATGGAGAAGGATCTAGCAAAATAAGATGCCTCCTAAAGCGGCATTTTTTGCTTGGATAGCTTCTCTGGGTAAGATTTTAATGATGGATAACTTACGAAAACACAGGGTGATTATAGTGGATTGGTGTTGTATGTGCAAGAAAAGTGGGGAGACTATGGATCATCTTCTATTGCATTTTGAGGTTGCTAGAGCGTTATGGGATGATGTATTTAAAAAGGTAGAGCTAGCCTGAGTTATGCTTGCCACAGTGGTTGAGCTTTTGGCCAGTTGGGCAAATTTAGGAGGCATTCCACAAATTACTGTTGTGTAGAAGATGATTCCTATTTGTATCTTGTGGTGCTTGTAGTAGGACTGTAATGACCGGGCGTTCGAAGACCAGGAGCGTTGCGCTCTACGCTTATTAGAGGAACTTAGATTACTTTTTGCTAGAACTTTATTTCTATGGGCCATAGTTGTAGATTTTAATGGCCTTGGTTTTCATAATTTTCTTGTTACTTTTCTTCCTAAGTAGGTGTTACCTCTTGTATACCATCTTGTGTACATGGGCTATGCCTATTCTTATTAATACAATCATTTGCTTATTTTATTAAAATAAAAAAACAGTGACTTTTGTGATAATCCTAGCTTTTGCCTGATTTGGGCTACATCACTTTCATCCAGATTTCATGCACACTGAATTTATGGAGACCATCAATGGTGGCAAGATCACTTTGAAAACAACATCAAGTCATGGGTTTATTTTCTGAGGAGCTCTTTTTTTACCTTTTAACCCCATAAACATTATTGATTATCCTCTCTTTTTTATTTATTTTCTGGGCAGCACTCGGCAGTAATCTTGCAACTGTTTTTGTATACTTCTTTTAGAGAGCAGTGAAAATTAATGTGGAATTATTCTTAAAAAAGTCCATATTGCAAGTATTCAAGTAACCATCACATCTCCCCAACACTTCTGCAGCATGCCATTTGGGAGCATCTGCTAAGGAGGGCCTTGTATTGCCAAACTTGGGAAGCTCAAAATTTCTCAGTGAGAGTTTCCCTGTAGAAAAACCTCAAACTGCTTGCCATGAATACTTGCTTTAATTGAGGATTTAAAAAATTATTGTCTTGTGAGAAGTTTGATGCGGATCCTCCTCTAGGTAGTTTCCCCAAAAGTGCTGAGCACTGTGATATCTCTTTACTATTGGCTGTTATGTTGAAGTTTTTGTATTATTGTACATAAAGTAGAGCATGCTGTCTATTTCTGATGTAGCTGATATACTCGAGCCCATCATCACATACAACAGCTTTAGAATTTTTGGTTCTACTGTTATAGAGATTTGAAAATATTGACTAAGGTATAAACAGGCTTGATATGGTGTATACTGCTGTCATTATTGTTCAAAATAGTCAAATAGAAATATAGTAAGCATGCATATTAAAAACTTGACATTTATCCAGCCATACACGCTTTTTTCCTCCATAAGATTTGGCTTCAAGTCTTTGTACTAAGAAACTTTTTGTTTTCATCCGAGCACCTCAGTACTGTAGTTATTTTCTGTTGCTTTACAAACTTCGGTAATGTAGATGATTTTGTTCCTATTATGACTTTTTCTTCCAGCTAATAGTAATAATAATAGCAAATAATAAGAAGAATATCAATACTAGTGATAATAATAATGATCATTTCCGAAATAACTCTCTTGTATACATCTTGTGTACTTGGCTTGTGCCATTTGCACTTTTAATGAATTTATTACTTAAAAAATGATGTCAATGACTCAATAACAACAACAAAAATATTAATTATATATCTTTTCTTATTTGATGAGCCGGTAATGTAATTTCTTTGTTTTTCAGGTTCTGGAGAGCTATGAACGTGCTTATATCAATATGGTCCGTGTCCAGCAGCTCTCAGAACTAGAGGAGGTTTGCTATGACATATCTAGGTTCCCTTTCTGTTTTAGTCATTAAATAAATCACAATACGAGGAAAAATCTGTTTCTCTTACAGGTCATTGATTACTGTACCATTGCTGAAGGACGGCGAGCCCTTATTCGCAATATGTGGAATGAGCGAATACAAGGAGTGAAACGAAATGTTGAGGTAGATATGTTTTGCTTTTATGATGACTGATCTTACTTTCTGTAATGAGGTAGGTACCACTGTCAGAAACAAACTGGCATATAGGAAATGAGGATTAGTCCCAATTAGACATTAGGTTTTAAGCATAGTTAATTGTAGAAACTCTAGTTACTCTGAAAGTAAAAATACTTCATGGTAGAGCTCGGATTTGGGTGAATGCATAAAATGTTAAAGAAATGATGGGGATTGCTGCAATTAATGTGTAATTGTAGTTAGTTTTAATTTTTTATTAAAGACAATAATTTAAAGTAGTTAGAAATGTTTGGCTAATCTTGCATTCTTAATGGTGCACGTAAGCATGCTTACTACCATGATGAATACAATGGATAAATACTGCTGGGCGGCTGAGCTTTACTTCTTCCTTTGGTAGTTTTGCTGGCGTTTGCTGGCGTTTGGCTTGAGTTAATGCTAACCACCTGCAGTTTCTCCATTAATTTTGTAGACTGCATAAAAAGGTGGCACAAAAAAATCCAAATCGGAATAGCTGTGATTTTGAATTGCATTTGTTCATGTTAATTATCTTTAGAGAGATGGTATTTCTCACGATGTATATGACAGCGTATTAAATGGTTTTGGAGGTTTATGGTTGTAAAAATCAGGATTTGGTGTAGATGGTATTTCTCAGCATGTATATGACAGTGTTTAAAATGGTTTTGGAGGTTTATGGTTGTAAAAGTCAGGATTTGGTGTAGATTGGTGGGTTTTACATATAGCATTGGATGGGGCAATTGGTGTTCTTCAGAAGTTAGGAGTTGCATCGGGATTGGACTCTAGAAAAGAAGGGTATGGGTTGGGAGAGGTTTCTGGGTCATTCCGCTTTTAAGAGCTAGATTTCTGCTGCTACGATTCATTTGCTTCTTTCTAACCTTTCTGATGCTTGAATATTCAGGTCTGGCAGGCACTCCTGGCAGTTAGAGCACTTGTTCTACCGCCTACAGAAGATATTGAAACTTGGCTCAAGTTTGCTTCTCTTTGCCGAAAGAGTGGACAGATCAGCCAGGCTAGATCTACTTTAGTTAAACTCTTGCAGGTCTATTTAGCACATATGTTCCAACAAGTACGCTAAGTTTGAGACTTGTACACATTCTTGTTTGCTTAACTCAACTTTGTATGGAATCATTTTCAGTTTGACCCCGAAACTTCTCCTCAAAATGTAAGGTACCGTGGGCCTCCTCAAGTAATGCTGGCATACTTGGAATACCAGTGGTCACTTGGAGAAGATGCTAAGCGCAAGGAAGCATTTGCTCAGCTGCAGGTATAGCATATTTCTCACCTTTTCACCCTCATGAATCCATGATCACTACTTTCTGCTAGCACTCTACTGTGTATTCCTCTTACTACTAATTTTTCTTGGCACAATTTTGTTGTAGAATTTGGCTATAGATCTTTCAAGTACTCCAAGTATTCAAACAATTGTGTCAACTGACTATGTAAGCTGTACAAGTCCGACCATTCCACTCATTGCCCGTGTATATCATAGACTTGGGACTTGGCAGTGGTCACTCTCTCCTGGGTTCGATGACAATACCATTCAAGGTAATGACTTCTTGTAATTTTTTTGTAACTTTATGTTTCCTTTGAAGATTTGATTCACCTCCTATATTCACAAAGTTTCAATTTTTATAGATATCCTTGTGGCATTTAAATATGCTACTCAATGTGCAAACAAATGGGCAAGAGCATGGCATACGTGGGCCTTGTTCAATACAGCAGTAATGAGCCATTATACTGTACGAGGTTTTTCCAATTCTGCAGCACAGTATGTTGTTGCAGCAGTCACGGGATATTTTCATTCAATAGCATGTGCAGCGAATGCTAAAGGAGTTGATGATAGTTTACGGGTAAACCAAATCTCAATCTGAGGCCTTTTTGCAATGCAATCCTTTTCTTTAAATTATTCGGCCTGTGTAAAGAGGTTCTGTTCTGTACCCTATCTAGATATACATCTTTTCCATTTCTCCACCTTATGCGTGCTGCTTAAATGGGTATATAAGCAGTTTACAGTATCTGATGTTCCATTATGAAAGGAGTTGCAATGATTATGGATGTTGATGAAGCTGAGTTTTTATATTTTTTATCTTGAACAAATAATGCCGATAAATGCTTGTGTATCTTTGTATCCGTATATAGACATATTCACTTATTGCTATGTATATTTCCATATCCTGATCTGCATTTCTACCACACGGCTGTCAATTGTACTCTGCACATAGTCTATTCTTGGAGATATGGTATTCATGCTTCATTGAAATTCTGGATCATGCCTTGTTGCTTGGTTTCGGTACTCTTGACTCTAATAAAAATTTTCTATGGATCCTACTATTTGCTTCAGGATATTCTTCGCCTTCTCACATTGTGGTTCAACCATGGAACTAGTGAAGAAGTTCAAATGGCACTACGGAAAGGATTTGAACATGTTAATATTAACACATGGCTTGTGGTTTTACCTCAAATAATTGCCCGTATACATTCAAATAACTATGCTCTGAGAGAACTGATACAGTCGCTTTTGGTGCGAATCGGACAAAGTCATCCACAGGTTTGCTTTTGGTGGCTTTTATGTTCATGCTATCAATGTACTTTTGGATTCAATATTTGTAACTATTTCGCACTAATATTATTAGATAGAGGCACTTGGAAAAAAAATATGTTACTAGATAGAGGAAGCGGTCAACTTCAATGAGAGGTTATCCCTTTTTTTGTTTCATCTTTCCCAAATCCCCTTTACTTGTTTCAGTTCATTATTTTCTTGATTCTCTCTCCCCCCACCCGCCACATTATTCATATTTATCTGGTTATGTTGTATTTCCTAAACTACAAATTAACTCAACTAACCTTCTTTGCTGGTAAATACAAATACCCTGAAACTATTTTTGGGAATGGAACAAGGTGTTTGGCCATGTTGGGAAGTAGAAATAACGCCTCATGGATGAGCTACAAGGGTTTGATGTTCTCGCATAAGAATGAACCTTGTCAGAGATTCAAAAGTTGATGAGGTTTTTAGTCAGCTAGAGAGGATTATTCTATTCAAGGAGGGGAGATGGAGATGGAGACGGAAGTCAAGAACTCTTTGGCTAAATGTGAGAGATAAGATTACATAAGTTTTCCATAATTCATGACGTACAAACAACATGGATGGTCTCTATTTATTAGTGGCGTGGTTTTTTTAAGATAATACAGAATTCATTGAGCATATTTTGTAGTTCTAAAACAGTTCAGTTGGAGGCAAAAGGTGGATGGCAATATTATTATTCAATTGGTGGAGGGAAAGCTTTATATGTTGTTTGACAGTGTCTTTTAGCTGAGCAAGTTATTGGAGTTGGTGGCCCTAGGCTTTGATGGTTTCATTTTGGCCTTCTTTAAGACCTGCTGGGAGGATCTCAAAGTAAAAAAAATTTGTACTCCATGCTCAAGCCAAGTTTGTGAAAAGCCTTAATGCCGCCTTTACCACCCTTATCCTCAAGATAGTCGGGTAAGGATATTAGGGATTTGTGTCCTATCAATTTAGTGGGTAGTGTTTATAAAATCATCTTCAAGGTTCTTGCTAGTAGGCTGAGAAAGATGTTGCAGAAGGTGGCTTGCTATAAGGAGGCTTCAATAGCAAAACATTTGCAGATATTATATATATAAATATATATACAGATTCCAATGGAATGTTACTTTTTGTTTTTTCTAAGCAAGCATATTATAGATATATTTAACGGTTTCAGGATACAATAGTCAACAGGGTGGGACATTCATCCCAAACTAGGAAAAACAACACTAGAAAAAAAGATGGATCTGGGGCCAATGACTTGACCCCCACCCATTTCCCACAGGGGGAAGCCGTTTGAAGCGGTTTTGATAGACCGAAAACGGACCATAAGACTGCAACTTCCAGTCACAGGAAAGTGATGTGTGCTGCATTTTGCTGGTCTGGACTGGTTGCCGGAGACTTTCACTACTTCTTTCCCACGATCCTTGGTTAGGGGAAGCAAAAACATACGAAGATAGCAAACTGGAGATTCACCGAATCACCAGCGGATGACCACCCAGGATAGTGGTGGCAAGTCATGCGCCACGCCAGGAGAGGGGAGGATGGTCGGGTCCAAAGGATCCAAGGTCGCTGGCCCTAGAAATGACGCATGGCTACAGCAGGCACCCCTTGGTGCAGAGGTGCGTGAATCACACATGCGGTTATGCGCGGCTCACACACCGCTATGTTTGGCATTCTTCTTCTGCCGTATGAAAGATGGGCGGTTGGAGAGACCTGCAGTGGGGTGCGTGGCAGTCATTGAGGGCTTGAATGGAAGGCAGTAGATCGGCTCTTCTCCTTGCTATGGACAGAAAACTAGAAAAAAACCAGTAGAAAATAAACTTAACAGATACTGGGCGAGCCAGAAGGGAGGAAGGAGGGAGGAGCAGAAGCTCTTACCCCCCCTTCTCTCCCTTTCTAGGTTGAGACGAAGAGATGCTTGGGTCTTTTGGTAGAGAGGAAAAATGCCTATGGAGAGAAAAAAGAAAGCGTCAAAGTGGTGAGAATATGTTTAGATAGAAAAATTTGTTGGGAGGTTTATAATGGAATGTTACTTTTATTAGATTAACACATGATTGGGAAGCAGAGTTGACCTCTTCGTTCTTTAATTGTTTGTACCCTTAGGTTGAGACAAGGCGGTGATGATAAAATTTGTTGGCAACCTAGAAATTAGACATTACTGAAAAGGTGTTCATGGAATGCAGTTCTTGAGATGAATAAATATAAAGATTCCAACAGGTATTCATGGAATGTGTTGCAAGCCATGTCCTCATTATAGATGCCTTTCATTTTATTTTAATTATTTATCCTTCCACATGAATTATAATAATTCAATTCATTTTACAGGCTCTTATGTACCCTCTTCTGGTAGCTTGTAAATCAGTAAGTACTTTGCGTAAAGCTGCCGCCCAAGAAGTGGTTGACAAAGTTCGGCAGCATAGTGGTGTACTTGTCGATCAGGTGAAATGACTTATTAATTATAATTTTGTTATTTTTCTTTCTTCTTTCTTTTTTTTTTAAATTAAAATTAGGAATTTATAAGTAGGTGCTTATCTACAGGCAGAACTTGTATCAAATGAATTAATCCGCGTTGCAATACTTTGGCATGAACTGTGGCATGACGCACTAGAAGAAGCTAGTCGTTTGTATTTTGGTGAACATAATATTGAGGGCATGCTGAAGGCATTGGAGCCATTGCACGACATGCTCGAAGAAGGGGCTATGAGGAATAATACAACCATAAAAGAGAGGGCATTCATTGAGGTTTTAGTCTGATTTCCAGCAGTTTTTGTTCTGTATTATTTTTACATAACTAATAGATTGTGCTCATTTTGCATTGTTTGAATAGTATTATCATAAATTTTGCTTAGAAACTCCTACGTTTAGCTAACTAAACCTCTCCAGGCTCCTAAACTTTTTATTGGAAGTTAGATCAAACCATTGCTTTGGAAAAAAATTTCAGAAATCTTGAAACTCTTCCACTTTGAACACGTAAAGCATTGACACCACCTCTTTAGTTTTAATGGTCGGTTCTTTTACCTTATGCGGTTTTCAGGCATATCATCATGAATTACAAGAGGCCTATGAATGCTGCATGAAATATAAGAGAACTGGAAAAGATGCTGAGCTCAATCAGGTATGAAATCTTTCAAAAGTAATTTGGTTCTTTATTTTCTAGCTATTTCCGTTCTTTTTAACGAAGAAAATTGTAATGAAAATAATGAGTATTATCATAACCTATCATGTAAACTTATACAGAACTGTAGTTAGATATTTGCTTCCTTTCTTGATGGAGCTTGCTTTAATGACTTTTTTGCATCACTTTCTAGCTCCTTGTTTTGTAACTAGGTGTATGCTGTTTGTATACCTCCTGTGTACTTGGGCTATGCCTATTTACTACTATTAATGAAATGATATTTTACTTATTGAAGAGAGAGAGAGACTACTATCCTGTCTCTGTGTGTAAAAATCAGGAACACCACTGTGATTTCTGACATCTTATTGGTTCCTTCTACGAGGTTGGGAGGATTAGAAATTTTCTACATAAATTGATGCCTCGTGGCATTAGTCCTCTTCAATCAGCTTTTGGCGTCCATCTCATTAAAATAGCTGAAGATGCCATTGCATGTGAACCTACCTTCCCCAGCTTGCATGTCACTTCATTTTCAAGATACCATTACATTCATTATTGTGAATAGGAAAATAAACTCCTGTATCCATATCAAACTGAGACCTCAGCCTATATATCTTAAGAAATGGAAGTTGGGTAGCAATTGAGGATAGGATGTGCAACTAAGACTTGCGTATGCATCTAGAAAAAGAATGGGTTGACTGAAATTGAAGAAGTGAATAGCTTCATTGTGCAACCCGTTTTCTGGTTTAGTAACCACCACAAAGTCTTTGGAAACCAACCCAATCCCAACTCTTATCATCAAGCCCCGAGTCCGCATTCTCAATGGAGGTGGTGTTTTTGATCGAAGAGGTATATGAGTTGGCTTGAATTATGTTGGGGGTGAGTTGAAACTGGGGGAGGTGGAACATGGGATCAGAGAATGGGAAAGGGCATGGATGAGGACGATTTGGAGTCAAATTTAGATTCCATGGCAAGGAGGGCAAAAGGATGGCAGGCGGTAGGGAATTGTGTTGGTGGAGCATTGGTGAGTTGTGAGGAGTTGTGCGGACGAAGCAATGGTATAGGTGGGGATGGAGAGGGTAAGGTTGGTCTCAAGCCTGTTGTAGGACCAGGTGTGGGGAGAGGAGAGAGCAGTCTGGAAAATGGCTTACGCATCTTGAGAGGGGTAAGCCATTTAGGTGGAGAGAGCAGTCTGTTGACCAACCTAATATTTTCTTTTGATCATAATTTTCTACCCCTCCCAATCACACAGAGCTGAATATTTTCCCAAAAAACATTTTCATCTGGAAACAAACCCGGCCTTAGGATCCAGAACTATTCCTTTCTATTATAATTTTTTACTCAATAAATATCTTGTACACCTTGGTATGAGCAATCTGGACGCAGTGTGCATCCATACTTTGAATCCTGTTATCTGCAGGCAGTTGCCCTTACACCAGATTTTACTTTGTGGTTCTAAATTGTCATCCGCATCATGGTTATAAGCTTTTCCTCTGCTCTTTGCCCAGACACAGGTTATGGGTGGCTTAGGGTCTCACTCTGCATTTTTCTTTTGAATAGTCATAAACCATGGGTCCTAATATTTTAAGGAATGTCTTGGTCAGGCATGGGATCTCTATTATCACGTATTCAGAAGGATAGATAAGCAGCTTCAAAGTCTTACTACCCTGGATCTGCGAGTAAGAAGAATCTCTATTTTCATGAGCTTTTTGTCCATTATAATTGCATTAACATTTTTTTAACCAATGGAAACAAGTCTGTGTCTCCGGAGTTGTTAGAATGTCGCAATTTGGAGCTAGCTGTTCCTGGAACTTATCGAGCTGGTATGTTTGAGCATATATTTTCATTGCAACATGCTAGGATTAGACCTTTTGAGGTGAACTCCAATATAAATCACCCTTCATATTTCAGATTCACCGGTGGTGACAATTGCGTCATTCGCATCTCAACTTGGTATTATACCATCTAAACAGCGACCTCGGAAGTTAACGATTCGTGGGAGTGATGGTAATGATCATGCCTTCTTGCTAAAGGGACATGAAGATTTACGCCAAGATGAACGTGTCATGCAGGTAATTTCAGGTTTCCAGGTTTTAAAGGATATCTTTTTCTATTTTCTAAATAAATATCGCGATTTTTTCTCTTCTGTCGGGCACTAACATACCCTAACATATTTGTTCTTGCCAGCTTTTTGGTTTGGTGAATACACTGCTCGAGAATTCTAGGAAAACTGGAGAAAAGGATCTGTCTATTGAACGATATGCTGTCATTCCCTTGTCTCCCAACAATGGATTGATTGGTTGGGTCCCAAATTGTGATACTCTCTACCATCTCATCCGGGAGTACAGGAATGCCAGAAAGGTCAGTTGAAGCCACTCTATCTCACATGTCCCTTATCTCTATGTTGTGTATTTGCCCATGTTGTTGAGTGATTGTGTGGGCCTTTGAGGGTAGCTGCATAGCTTGCTTGAATAAACATTTCATGGTTTCAGATTGCCCTGAATCAAGAGCACAAATATATGTTGAGTTTCGCCCCAGATTATGAACATTTGCCACTCATTGCTAAAGTGGAAGTATTTGATTATGCCCTGAAAAATACTGAAGGAAATGACCTAGCAAGGGTATTTATTCTTCCCTATGCTTGTTGCTTTTGTTCTATTGTTACTTCTCAGTGCTGCATAGAATTGGTTTTTGACAGGTTCTTTGGTTAAAAAGTAGCACTTCTGAGGTATGGCTAGAGAGGAGGACAAATTATACCAGAAGTTTAGCTGTCATGAGCATGGTATCTGTTTGCTTTGTACCATCCTTCATATTCATATATATTTTTTTTTTCCTTCTCTCTTGTATGCTTTCCATGTATGTTGTGGATCTCTATGATTCCCCCCCCCCCCCCCCTCCCTCCCTCCCTCCCTCCCTCCCTCTGTTGCTGAATCTATCTCTAAAACTTGCATCTCTAGAGTGCCCATTGTTAAGATAATCATATTTCAACGATCTCATTGCACATAGACATGAGTTCATACTAATTTAGTGTCATTAAGCACCATGATGCTAGCAGGTCCATATCAAGGCTTGACAACTTGTCTCACGAGGGTGTCTGCAAGTTTTTTTTTTTTTTTTTACTCATTTACTCATGTTTTTTTTTAAGTAATTTTCTAGTGTAATTTTAAGTTTTGAAGTGAGCTAAATTAAGTTTTTCTTATTTCAGGTGGGTTACCTTCTTGGCTTAGGTGATCGACACCCAAGTAATCTTATGCTGCACCGCTCTAGGTATCTTATATAGCAAGCGAAGCATTTAGGCATGCTTTTGTTGAATTGTGCAGCATCTTACATTTTAGTGTTCTGTTGCAGCGGCAAGATCTTGCACATTGATTTTGGTGACTGCTTTGAAGCTTCAATGAACCGGGAGAAGTTTCCTGAGAAGGTTTGTCATTTTTGGTAATATGCCTCAAGCTTTGTGGGTTTTTATAGATTAAAAATCTTATATTTTAGAATTCATAATGTAGGTACCCTTCCGCTTGACTAGAATGCTTGTGAAAGCCATGGAGGTTAGTGGTATTGAGGGTAATTTCCGTTCAACTTGTGAAAATGTGATGGAAGTTCTCCGAACGAATCAAGATAGTGTCATGGCTATGATGGAGGTAAATACTAAAAGTCCTATGTTCTGTTTTGAGTCTGTAAGCTTTGCCTTTAGGAAAAGTTAATGTTTTATATCTAATTACATGGATGTACAGGGTGAGACAATCTCCCCCATATGAACCACACATACAAGCTGTAGAAATAAAATATTGAATGGGTAAATGTTATTCAGTTTAATGGATTAATGACCATTATTGTGGGGTATGCTCATTTTAAAGATAAAAAAAGAGCGAGCAATGATTGTGACTTTGGTCCTTAATGAAATAGAAAATATTGCTTATTTGAAATGATAGAATAAGGAAGTTGATCCTAAGGTATACATATTACAGGCCTTTGTTCACGATCCTCTTATCAATTGGCGTCTTTTCAACTTCAATGAAGTCCCACAAATGTCAGTGTTTGCAAGCACTAATGTCCCCCCTGTTGTAAATGATGAAGACTCTGCTCCGAATAAAGAGCTTCCTCAACCTCAACGGGGTGCTCGGGAAAGGGAACTTCTTCAGGTAAGTTAGAACCTTGATTGTCAGATGATATGGAATTGTTTTACCGAGTTGCTCTTATATTAGCAATTGGTTGTGCAGGCTGTTAATCAACTCGGTGATGCTAATGAGGTCTTGAATGAGCGTGCTGTAGTTGTAATGGCTCGAATGAGTAATAAACTTACTGGACGTGATTTTTCTACTTGTCCTTCTGTATCCACGAGTTCTATCCAACATGGCGTTGACCAGAGCACCTTAATTTCTGGAGATACCCGCGAAGTTGACCATGGATTATCTGTTAAATCGCAAGTTCAAAAGTTGATTATCCAAGCTAAATCGCATGAAAATTTGTGCCAAAATTATGTCGGGTAAGATGTTGCATTATTATTTTCTTCGCTTTGATGTTCTCTTTCTTTCACATGATTTATAAAAATCACTTAACCATTTACTTTATGAACGTTACACATTTGTTATTATTTTTTTTGTCGGTAAATAAGAAGCTTTATTAAAAATATGCATAGCCAAGGCTAATCACGTGAAAGATGTTCTGAACTGAAACTTCTGTCGATCACAACACTCCTGATTTGTCATACCCGCAAAACTGAATTCTAAAAACCTGTAACTGTCTACATGCCGATAGTGTTTGATCAACTTTGAATTCAGGAAATCCCGATATCTAATGATCACTACTTATTTGCCTGTTTCAGGTGGTGCCCTTTTTGGTAAGCGGAAGATTATCGATGTATATATGTGTATATTTTGTACAGAGCTGGAACTTCTGATAAATCCTTTTTCACTTAGTTATTGTGTTATTGTATAGAAGTAATTCGAATTAATAAAACATGCTTCATTTGTCGGCTGATCTTTGCTCTCAAGTTTTGATTGCTCCAGAAGTTGATACCCCTTGCGCATATGCAATCTGGCTAAGTTGAAGGTTAAGTTTAAATTGTGATTGTGGGCAAGAAAAATAAAAGAGCTTTTGATCAATTCCCTGTCAGAATTGAAGTTCATTTGTCACATTTTTTTTATTTAACTCAAAATCCTTTTGAAGTAAAATTGCACAAGTAATTATGAGTTCAACAATTTCAATTCAATTGCACTGTGCCCTGGAGTTTTTGCAATCTTTCTATGTGCTATTAGCTCTCTAGCCAGCTTTGCTTCTTGCCATTTACCAACACTGGCATATATATTGGAAAGAAGAACATAAACTCCGCTACCCTGAGGTTCCAACTCTGTTATATGGCTTCTCAATTGATCAGCTAGATCCACATTTCCATGAATCTCACAACCATTTAAAAGAGCACCCCATATGGCAATATTTGGTTGGGTTGGCATTTTCTTCACTACCCTCTCTGCCTCTTCGAAGCAGCCTGCTCGGCTCAAGAGATCAATCATGCAACCATAGTGCTCTATTGTTGGCTCTATGCTATAATCATTTGCCATTGAAGTGAAATGTCTTCGACCTTCTTCGACCAACCCAAGATGGCTACATGCAGATAGAATTCCAATGTATGTGATCTCATCAGGGATTACATTAGGATCCTCTTGCATTCTCTTGAAAGTACTTAGAGCTTCCTTTGCATGCCCGTGCATGGCTAAACCAATTATCATGCTCGTCCATGCAATCGTGTCTTTCTTTTGCAATTCACAAAAGATCTTATGCGAACTTCTTGCATCTCCAACCTTGGCATACATATCTAACAGGGCAGTTCCAACGGCAATATCCTTAATGATGTTGGTCTTTAATACAAATGAATGAATATTTTGTCCCAATGCCAAAGCCCCCAAATGAGTAGAGATACCTATGACGCTAAAAAAGGTAGCTATGTCTGGTTGAAACCCACCAATCATCATGTCACGAAACAAACCTAGCGCCTCCTCAACCTTGCCATATTGATTATAAGCACCAATCATGGAATTCCATGCAACCAAATTTTTTTGAGGCATTTTGTCGAAAAGCTTCCTTGCGTATCCCAAGCTACCACATTTTGCATACATATCTATAATGGCAGTTGCAAGTATCATGTTGAAATTTGAGTCTAATTCAAAGGGATCATATCCCAGTTGGTAGACACGACTGTGAACCCATTTTCCAAAATCTATATCCCTACTATGAGAGCATGCAACTAATACATTGACCAAGGTTATTTCATTAGACTCTACATTCCAAAACTCCATGTCTTTATATACCTCCATTGCCTTCCTTGGCCAACCGTTATTAACATACCCAGAAATCAAACTAGTCCAAGCCACCACATTCCACTTAGGAATAGAATCAAACACTTTCAATCCTGCTACCATATCTGCACAGGATACATACATATTTAGTAAACCACAGGACGCATACACATCCAATTCAAACCCAGTTTTCAAAATTCGACAATGAATGCATTTCCCGTGATGAGGATTCATAACTACTGAACATGCTTTGAGCACAAAAGGGAACGTAAAATGGTCCGGAGAGTAACCTCTTCGCTGCATTTCTCTATACATATGTAGTGCCTCATATGGGTTGTTGCTGTTTGAGTAAGCTTTGATCATGGAGTTCCAAATGTATGCACTAGGCACTTTAATTTGGCTAAAAACTGACCCTGCATAATCGAGGTCTCCAGCTTTGGAATTCGCACAAAAATCAATAAGCCTACTCAGGGGTATCACATATTTTATCACTGATGTAGTGATCATCAGCCCATGTAGTTGTCTCAACTCAGTCATGGTTTTGCATTTGTCCAACAAAGGCAGGATGGCGTTGTAGTGTTTCATCATAGTCTTCTTTGTTTCAACTCAGCTGCCATTGTTTGAATCCCTCTCTTCTAGGGTAAAATGACCGAATTGTTGGCTTACGGCGGCCATTGTTTGACTCCAAATCGAACACGTCGAACACCCTCTTCTCCCTCTGCGATTTCCAAACACAACAACCCACTTTCACAGCACCGTAGCCTTTCCTTCCTCAAACCGAGACATAGCAGATTTTTCCAGCCAAGCCACCTCGCCGGAAGACACCCAGAAACAGCCTACCGGTCACTCCCTTCACTGTCGCACCTTTCCTGTAAGTTCACGCCGAAATCCCTCTACTTTCCTTTTTGCCGTTGTGTTTCTATGTTAACGGTATCGAATTCCCTCTCTCACTTTAGTGTTCCACCATCACGCACAGAGGAGGCCCATTAGTCCCCACCGTAGTTCAGACACACCAGATCAGTCGCGTCTTCTCTCTCGGTAAGTCCCTGTCGCACAACGATGCCCCTCCAGTGATTTCCGTTTCCCTTCTCTGTCAACCTTACGCCTAGCAAATCTGGAATTATTCTCACTCTTCCTCCCTCGAAGCTCTCGCCGCCGTCGATCTCGGTCAGCCACTAGCCCCGTCGCACCGCTCCCGCCGCCCGCTGGCTCTCTCTCGGTAAGGCTCTCCCTCTATTTCTCTCCTATCTTTCTCTGCAGCTGCCCTATCTGAGCCCTCAAGCTAGAGCGGCACTCTCTCCCTCTCTCTATCTCTCACAGTTACGCTAAGTCGCTAACAGTCCCTCTCTCTCTTCATTCTCTCGGCACCGACCCACCCCTGTAAGTTCATTTGTCACCTAGAGCAGTGCTACATCCTCGGTACGAGCTTGGTTCCGAGAAATAAAAATAATAATAAAATTGATTGATTTTTTTTCATTCATTTTTTAAATATTTTTTCAAAAATTTTTTCAAAAATTTCACAATAACACTAAAAAATATTTTGGTAATCACTAAATAAAAAATAATAATAATCAGAATCCAATCAGAACCCATCTATGATCTATCGATCAGCATAACATTTTTGTTGCCGAAATGATAGTGTGTCGCGACTCGCTCCAATGTTACAGTTTTAACTGACCGCTCATCAATTTAATTTTTTTTATTGTTTTATTTAATAATTAAGAAAGTAATTTTTAATGTATAGATGTATTTTTTATATTTTAAAAATATTAAAAAACATAAAAATAAAAACTAACAATTGTATTAAACGGCAAGCCCTGTCGCCTAGCACTCCCTTTTTTATTGTCACCTACGTTCAATTACTTTTGCCCCTTTTCTCACTGATCATGGGAATAATATTGTTACCATGCATGCTGCTTGTGTGGGTTTGTTAAACCTTTAGTGATCTTGTTCAACGGATGCAATGCAACATTCTGATTATCATCGAGCTTTGTGTGAAACCAAAAATACATTCCCAGAGGATCCTATTTTAAATTCAACAACTGGGTTTCATAATTTACTGGCTTCAGTTTTTTTTTTTTTTTAATACTCTAGAGCTCTAAATATCATCTCGGACATCACAAATACTAGCAAATACCAAAGGGAAATTGCGCAGGAAATTAGCTTAGCAGCCTTGCATGTGAATCATAAATAAAAAACAAAAAGAATAACCAAAACCTCAAAAAAAATTGTTCATCAATTACAGGATTTGATAGGTTGAGAAATTGTGTCAGAGAAGGGGACCAGTAGAATCCTTTTACGAGAAGAAAGAATCAGTCACTGCTCTAAAACAAATTGGAAAGCGGTGAACATTTCATACCAGCCAGTAATTACAAGTAAAAATTAGATTTGACTGTTCTTCAATCTCCAAGGAAGAGGGAGAGGGGGAGTGGGGTCGTTTAGCCAAGGCCAACACCTGCAGTAGTAAGCATCATATACAAGATATATCTTTGTACAAGCCTCTTTTAATCATTAAGCAGCAGGTCTCTTCTTATGCTTGCTCTGCACAAGGCTCAGCAGGAAATCTGTAAATATGTGCTCGTAATCCGGCATTTTCCCATACCCTGCAGTGCTTCCAAAACATAAATATGAGACAACGTTAATTGTCCATGCATGCGTCTGAGTGTGCTAGTGTGTGATAGAGAGAGCAGGCGTTCACATTCGCTTCATATCTCCTGGAGGGTGATTAATACCTTTGTAGGCTCCAATTCTAACATAAATAATTCAAAAAGAAACTAGGCATATTGGACATGACGTTTACACTTTCAACTGCAAGGTGCAATAAACCAAAAAAAAAAAAAACACCAGAAATTCGGTCGTGCTTACATGTCTAAAAAAAGGCTTAAGTGTACTAACTGACAGTTTCATGGGCCTAGCGATGGGCTAATCCGACCAGTAAACATATCCCAGTCCACAATCAGGTTATGGGCGCATGCAAGTGATTAAACCCTATTGAACGTTTGAGTGATAAAAACTAGAAAATTGATAAACATACAATATTTTTCATAACATATTTCACAATCATGTTTTAAAATGAGGGGTATTATTGTAAAATATTATATAAAAATAACGTCACTTTACAAAAATGCCCTCATTTTATATCATGTGTTGTGTTGTGAAGAGTGTTGTGTGTGTATCATTACTCAAAAAACTAACAAGAACAGAATCACGCTCAAGGATTTGAACCTGCGACATCAGGTTTTGGTAAAATTATTGGCCATCTTCAAAATTATTATTAAATTGGCCAAAGCTTGATTTGCTCCTGTGTAAGATGTATCATGCTTTAAATCACCAGAAGCAGAAAAACTTGTATTTCAGTAAACAGCTAAAAGAAGTTACAGCTCTTTGCTTTCAAGTATTTGAACGCCCAGGGAAAAATCAAAACATAAATGACAATTGACTAATGATGATAATGTGAAGTGACAAAATAGAGCTCTTAAGTCCTACTCAACAAATATTTGAGAAAGTGGGAGTGAAAATGGATGTGTTCCAGACGTATAAGAATGAAAGCAAATAACCAGCCAATCCAAAGTCGTTACATATGATGTTTTGCATTAATCTGGAGCAAGTTTTATCATTTAAAGATCCTCCTCTTCTGGTTGCTTCCCTTTTCACAGCAAAACAAATGATTTCAAAACTGCATGAACTATTCAATTTTCGACAATAGACATGAAAACTTGTCAGAGAGCACATTCAATTCAAAGGTTCCAGAATCTACCACTGAACTCAACCAATCGAATCAGAAAATAGAGTAAATTTGGCTTCAATGCAAACAGGCTATACTTGCCAGGAAAGTAGTTGATGTCAATGACATAAAAGACATCTCTGGTCCCATGCTCTCGAATCATGTCTATGTTGAATAGCCGGAGACCCTAGAAAATAAAGCATAACTAGTTATTGGGAACAGATTACAAGACCCGTTTACATGACTGCTGCAACAAATGACTAGTACCAAGAACACTTACCAATCGGTGACGGAGCTCCCTTGCTAGATTCTCCAGCAAAGGTTGTGGAGGATGTTCTGCATTATAAAATTACAGTAAGCAATGAGGCAGCCAACTTATGAGGCAGCTCTTTGCATGCCTCAGCCACTCAAATTCACTTAACCGGCACCACAAGTTTGATGCAATAATATGAAACACCTCTACAATGAACCAGAAAAGAGGACATTTAAGAATCAACCACAGTATCACTTAAAAACCCATAAAACCTCATTTCTTGTATGATAGAACTAACACATCGATGGATTCATAGTTAAAGAAATGATATATAATATGCAATCACACAAAGAAAAAAGGTAGTCAAAATAGGAAGTCCAATGAACTAAAATTCTTGGGAAGAGAAAAAAAATCAAATGCAATAATCTCACCAGCAACACTAGGTTCCAGATCTGCATCATCTGCAGAAGCTGCAGAAGATGAAACCCTTGGGAAACGGAACACACCAGCAACTTTTTCTAGCTCGCGCTTACTGACATTAGGTAGAGAGAAACGCCTTACAACCTTTATGATTTCCCCCACAATATAAACTTTGAAGAGAATTCCACCTGATAATAAGTGAAATAAAAAGAATTTCAATTGAAATTATAGTAGTTGGTGGAATGGCAATGAAGATGTTCATGCATCAGTTGCCACATATACCATGGTTAACAAACTCCTGGATAACCAAAGGAGGTTCAAGTTCTGCAAGGGAGAACTGATCATAAGCAAGAAATAGTTCATGTGACTTGGCACTTCCATCCACAACCAAAGGTTTTGCAACTGAAATAAGATCAAACAGGGGAAACATTAAAAATATATGAAATTAGAACACCCCCATAAAGATTACAAAACAGTTAAACAAGCCCATCAACAATTATCATTTAAAAACTAGGAGTCCTAGGAGTATATATGATATATCCCCAAAAAAAACCCCTCCAACACCGGTTGTCTAAATTTTAAGTCAACCATGAGTCGACCAATATGGATCCACCAACTACAAAGACATTAAGCCCTGTAAGAAAATTAAGCTCGGATAATCTAAACACATCACAAACCTCTGGTCCCCACAGCCCTAATCTAAACAGAGGAAAAAAAATAAAAAAGAATCAGAACATACCCAGAGGCAACTTGAGCCCAGCTTTATTCACTTCATAAGGAATTGAAGATGGATCTTTTGTAATGACCAACTGCCTTGGAACACCAACCTTGCCTAAAACGACAGTTAACAATCAATGCAAAAATAGTTGGAATCACAAATTAAAATATAAAGAAGACTTAGTAAGGGGAAAAAGATCTTGATACAGTTCACTATAACAGCAGTAAGAAGCTTACCATGGCAGTCAGACAAGTTTAGATCTGCCACATCCTGCAGCATGGACTGACGATTGTGCAGATGTTCTATGGCAAATGGAGGATCAAGGACTGTTACTTCCGGATTTTTTTGCCTGAAATTCTTCAAAAGAAAAGGACAAAAACAGATAACAGCAAAGTAAGCCACACTCTAAAGGCACAGCCATCTTATTATTATTATTAGTAGTGGTTGTACTACTCCTGCTGCTGCAGCTACTACTACTACTATTAAGATGACGAGGATTCAGAAAGTTACCGCACCGTAATAGCTAATGGCAATAAACGATAGATAGCATCTATTTATATCATATTACAAGTTGTATATCAAGAAAATGCAGTATCACAAGCTCAACTCCTCATATAACTTGAGATATAAAAATACAAGAACGATAAGTTTAGATGGAACCGACCTCAATATTGGCACACCAGTCCTTTCCTGACAACTGGAAGGAACATTAGGCTTGTGAGACATTTACTTGAATGTTAAAAAGGTGTTATTAGCATATAGTCAAAAATGCTTTATCAAAAAAAAAAAAAAAAAGCCAAGCAATGGCATTATCACCAGTGAATTGTCAAAACACCATACACAACCAATAAAAAGCCACAGCAAAAGCTTAAAAATCAAAAGGGTTTTTACAAGTCGAACAAGAAGAAAGAAGAAATGATCTCTAACCTTATGCAAAACAACATCAAAAGGACCTTGATCTGACAGTGGCCTGTTTAAATCAATGGCTAAAAAAAATATCCCCTTATTCCTACAGCACAAATAAAAACATGTTGTTGGTCAGGCAACATTAAAGGATAAAGCTTCCTTCGTCCATAACACACCCAACAAAGAAAGTTAAATAATAATTTTTGCTTCTACATAATTA
Organism: Carya cathayensis; assembly: GCA_011037825.1. NCBI lineage: Eukaryota > Viridiplantae > Streptophyta > Magnoliopsida > Fagales > Juglandaceae > Carya > Carya cathayensis. Next base: position 1,478,406 of record QGSO01000257.1, on the reverse strand, counting down.
AAAAAACAGCAAAGCATTTCAGATGAAATGGCCATCGGATTTTTCCTCTAATTATAAAGCCAGAGTTACCTATCAAAAATTATAATGCCACACTTAAAAGTAACAACAGTTGAGCTATTTATGAGGGACTCAAATCAAGTAAAGAGAAAAGACGTCTTAAGTGATGTTTGGCCATGCTGATTTCCACCAATCTCATCGGAATAAACAAATAAATAAATACACGCATGCATATATACATACATACATACATACATACATAACGGTCAGAATAAATTAATGCCAGTTGAAGCTCCAAGCTGCTGACACACATTAAAGGTCCATCCGCCATATGCAACAAAAGTTCCATGGAACATAGTCTACAAACATTATCTAATAAAATATTTAACAAAATCCTCGTACAGATGTATTAGCTCCGTTGTAGGGAATACAAGCTAATAGTCCAAGCAGTTAACAGATTACAAAAGAGGAAAAAAAAAAAAAAAACATAAATTGCAGGAAATCTTGGGACAAATTGGGGAATAACCATTCTTCACAAGGAAAAGACAAGATTCTTCAGTAAACAGGTCAATTTTATAGAAGATAAATCATATAAACTAGAGAGTAAAGTAACTTGACTTCGGGTTGGCTCCTCATTGGTGGCTAATCCGAAAGGCATATCTGTAGAATATTCCCATTTTACAAAAACAAAATGGAAAAATAAAAAAACATCCTTAGATTCCAGATACCCAGAAGTGAAACCGATAAGAAAAGTCAATCCAAACAGCTGCAAGAGATTGATTCGCGAAAGTGATCGTCTCTCACCACCATCGAGAAAGACAACCACCACTGCAAAAGCGATTTGCCGAAAAAGTATCGGACGCAAATAGAAACAAGAAAACAGACCCCCAAATCTTTGGGCGTTACCCCATTTAAGGAAATTAACTTGACGAATTTCATACTGCAAAAATATACAGCATGTACATACACAAGCACATTTCTATATGACAGAATGGCCAATTTCAATGCGATAAAAGGCAATAATCATCGAGGATTGTACAAAAATGGTGAATTTGAATGCAACAGATGGAAATGATGGAAGAATGTGTACGGAAACGAATAGGAGTAAGTGAGATTATACCTAGCAATAGGTGTGAGTGAGATTATACCTAGCAAGGCAGAGAAGCTTGGGCTGCAAGAAGCTCTTTTTCTTCTTAGAGGTCAAGGCATACCCGACGACGAGATCGTGCGACTGTGAGTGAGGGAACCCGATGCCGATCGAATAGGTCTGCGAATTGAAGCTATCGATTACCTTCCTCTCCTCCTCCGATTGGATTTTACCGTTCAACCTCATGCCCACAGGGAAAGAAAAGAAACCCTAACTCCAGAGATGAAACTGGGAATTTGGGATTCGTTTTCTTGATTTCTTTCTTATTGTTTTGTTTTGTCCAGAACTAGAAGAGACTCGAGATGGTTAATTAATAACGATGAAGACCACGACACAGTAACACTAATAATAATAACAATGTTATTACAATGGATTTAGGGAGCGGAATGTTCAATGAAATGAACCAAATCGAACTGGAAATATGGAATCTTCCCGGGCGGTGAATTAGAACTCCAAGGATTCGTTTTGTTTTTCCTCCTGTGTCTGTGTCACTCAGAGGCAGGGCGTAGATAGGTGTGGCTTGGCTGGGTTTCTCTTTCTCTCTTCTATAGTATTCCCTCTTCTTCCTTCCATCTGCCTCTCTCCATGTAATTTAGCGCGTGCGTGCATTTATATATCTCATCTCATCTAACCCAGAACAGAGACATGGATGAGAGAGAGAGAACGAGCAGTCAGTGGAGTTGCTGTCGCTGAACACACTCGCATTGTAATTTTATATATTTATATATAATATATAAGAGATTGTGGAGGAAGACCGAAGATTTGGAAGCTTCGACTGTCTGGGATTTTTCCTTTTTTTTTTTTTTCTTGTGTTTTCCTATTTTACACTCCCATTCCTAATGCACTCGGATTCGGGTGTGGCATGGCATCGTAGGTTCCACTGTGATCACTGCCTGTTCAAATCTTGTCTTCCGGAGCCTGATTGCTTCTGATTCATATTCCAATCTACTCTGATCCAATCCTCATTCTACACAAACATCCTTCACCTACCTGTCTTACATCTCTCCTCTTTGGTCATATTCTCTCTTCACAAGCATACTGAATGTACAATGAAAAATTCAAGTACACACCAAACATATTTTTTCCTTATCAAGTACATGCTATAAAAATGATAAGTATAAAAGTTTAGTCCTGATTGTTTTCCCAAACTTAAATCATCTCATCTCATATTATTATTATAATTTTTTCAAATTTATATATAAAATATAATAAATAATTAAAAAATTATATTATAACAAGATTTTATTTAACTTTTAACAAAACATCTCATTTCGTCTTATTTAAACTGTATAACTAAACGAGATCTAATTATTTAATAGAAATAAAATAATAAATAAATAAAAATAACTAAATAAAAGAATTGAAATAACTCTGGTTTTACTTACCAGAGATGAGTGTAAAACTCAATCGTATATATAGTCAAAACTGTTACAAGAGATAAGCTACAGATATGTGTTGGTTACAAGAGATAAGATAATTTACAAGAGATTTGAAATAGAAACAGAGGATTATGTCAAGCTGCACCGCAACGTCTTTATCGTAAAATCGCAACGTCCTCAATGTCTCCAACGTCAAGCTGAGTTTGAATATTATGGTCCTTATCCTTATCATTCCCCCGCAAACCAGCAGAGAGATCCAACACTGCGAGTTTGTCTCTGAGAAAACAGAACCTATCAGATGTATGACCCTTGGTAAAAATGTTTGCAGGTTGCAATGAAGATGGGACATGTTGTAGGATTATGTCACGGTTTGCCACCTTTTCTCGGACAAAGTGGTAATCCACTTCAATATGTTTGGATCTTGCATGGAAGATTGGATTGGAGGCAAGAGCTAAAGCATTGACATTATTACACCAAACAATGGGAGCCGAGCAAGAGAAATTTGCAGCTCACACAAGAGCATGCGTAGCCAATAAACCTCAGCCGTGACAAGAGCTAAGCATCGATATTCTGCCTCTGTACTAGATTTGGAAACAACCAGTTGTTTCTTAGCTGACCAAGAGATGAGATTAGGACCCACATAAACACCATAGCCACACGTTGAGCGTCTGTCATCAGGGTCTCCAGCCCAATCTGAATCGCAGTAGGCATTAATAGAAAAAGAACCAGGTTTGTAGAAGAGGCCATAATCGAGCGTCTGCTTTAAGTACCGTAACATTCGCTTGGCTGCTGTCCAATGTGCAGAAGTGGGAGCTTGCATGTGTTGACAAAGCTGATTTACGGAATATGCGATGTCGGGGCGTGTAATGCAAGGCACCTACGGTTTGTCTATATTCAGATGGATCAGGAAGAGGATCTCCATCAAATTTAGACAGTTTGGAACCCGAGACACAAGGTGCTCGATATGGTCGGATGCCAAGGAGTTTTACACGTTCTAACAAATCAATGACATGCCTTGTTTGTCGAAGATGCAAACCGGAAGAGTTGCGTGTGGCTTCAATACCCAGAAAATACTTCAATTGGCCAAGATCCTTCATAGCAAACTCAAGTTGCAGGTTAGAAATAAGAGAAGTAATGAAGTGCTGGTCATTGGAAGTGACAAGGATATCATCCACATACACTAATAAAAACACATGAACCGAGTCTTGGTGATAGGTGAATAACGATGGATCAACCTGTGAACTATGAAAACCAAGAGAGAGCAAGGCAGTAGATAAGCGATTAAACCAAGCTCGGGGAGCTTGCTTCAAGCCATAGAGGGATTTATGAAGTTTACAAACAAACTGGGGGTGTACCGGATCCTCAAAACCTTTCGATTGTGCCATATAGACCTCTTCTTCTAAAATGCCATGAAGAAAGGCATTAGAAACATCCAGTTGCCGAATATCCCAGTTGAAGGGCACTGCAAGCGCAAGAACCATACGGACAGTAGAGGGTTTGATAACCGGGCTGAACGTGTCATGAAAATCAACACCACTTCTCTGGAGATAACCAACAGCTACTAATATTGCCTTGTGACGATCAATGCTGCCATCGGGTCTACGTTTGAGTTAAAATACCCATTTGCAAGGCACCACATTTTTACCAGGTGGGCGAGGGCACAACGACCACGTTTCATTCTTCAATAGTGCCTGAAATTCACTGTCCATTGCCGCATGCCACTCAAGTATAGATGCTGCTTGAGCATAGGTACGAGGCTCAGATAAGACCACACCTGCATGCAAAGCTCGAAGAGGGTGACGAGTAGAGTAATATAGGTGGAAGTCAGGAAAGCTACGAGGCTTAGAATGTCCAGTCTGCGATCTAGTAGTCATATGAGAAGGAGGAATAGGAAGGGAGAGTGCGCTGTCTTGGTGATCTGAAGGTGCATCGTCGTGCGTAGTAGGGGAAAGGCTAGGTGAAGATGGAAGAGAGGAGAATGGGTCTAAAGGAGACTTGGGTTGACCAGAGGTGGGAATAGGTGTAGAGGAGCGAAGGACAGGGTCAAGGGAGATGGTAGTTTGAACAGGAGACGACGCCGAAATGGCACTAGGAGATGAAACAGGGGAAGAATGAAAAATATGTGAGAGAGGAGAAATAAGCAAAGTATGAGAATTACCTGCGGAGTCTAAGCAATTGGCAGAGTCAGTGAAGATGGATTGTTCACGAGCTGGAAATATGCCTTCGTCAAAAATCACGTTACGAGAAATATACACCCACCTGGAAGATGGATCAAAGCATCGAAATCCCTTGTGATTAGAGCAATAACCTATGAAAATACAAGGTGTGCTACGATAAGATAATTTATCAGGTGTGTAAGGACGAAGATAGGGAAAACATTGACATCCAAAAGATCGAAAATATGTGAAGTCAGGGGGAAGATGAAAAAGACGTTCATAGGGTGATGAATAATCAAGAACCTTGGTAGGTAAGCGATTGATGATGAAAATAGAAGTTAGAAAAGCATCAACCCAAAATTGCTTAGGTAAGCCGGATTGGGCGAGGAGAGTGAGTCCCATTTCCATAATATGGCGATGTTTTCTCTCGGCAAGACCATTTTGTTGTGAGGTATGAGGACATGAAAGGCGATGAAAAATTCCGTTTGATGTTAAAAATTGCTTAAAAATGGTAGAACAATATTCGCCACCATTATCACTTTGAAATTGTTTAATGGTGCAATTAAATTGTTTTTCCACTAAAAGCTTGAATTTAACAAATGTAGAATAAACATCGGATTTATTAAAAAGAGGAAAGAGCCAACAAAAGCGAGTATAGTCGTCAATAAAAATTACATAATACCGACAACCACTTAAAGATGGAGTAGAAGTAGACCAAACATCGGAATGAATTATTTCTAAAGGGGTAGTTGACTCTCTCAAAGAATCCGAAAATGGCAATTGTTTAGATTTGCCAAGCTGACAAGACACACAAATGGCCTGTTTATTTATGGAAGTACTAATTGGAAGAGAAAAATCAGAAATGACACGATGTAGAATTGTCGCAGAAGGGTGTCCTAGACGACAATGCCAAGTGGAGGTAGAAGCCTTGATGCCAACAGTCATGGTGAGAGCATGAAATTTGGATGAAGAAAGTTGACGAAGGTTGATCGGATACAATCCATTATCACTTGGCCCCGTCAGAAGTATGTCCCCCGTCAGGATGTCCTTCACAGAAAAATTAGAACCAGTGAGTTCAAAGAGAACATTATTATCTTTACAAAATTTATTAATGGAGAGAAGATGAGCAGAAGCTTGAGGACAATAAGCAACGTCATTTAAGGTGAGAGTAGAAGAAGGAGTTGTAATGGAAGCAGTGCCAGTGCGAGATATAATCAAACCTGTCCCGTTACCTACGCCCACTGAGTCATCACCTTCATAAGGTTGAGAGGTTGCAAGATTGGCAATATCTGAGGTAACATGAATGTTTGCACCACTGTCGGCATACCATTGATGTTGATTGAGATAAGTGGTGTTAGCCTCTGCAACCATAGCAGCTAAATCAGTTGGAGGATGACGTCCCTGAAATGAGTAGTTCATGCAATTAAAACAATCCAGTGCTTGATGGCCTTCTCGTTTGCATATTTGACATGGAGACCGAGAGCGAGAGGTAGAAGAAGCAGCAGCAGGTGACGAGGATGGCAGGTGAGGTAATGGTTGCCGAAACTGGGAAGGATTCCCACCCGAACCTTTGGACACTCCTGAGAAACGAGACCTGTTGTTGCTGTTACGAGAGCCTGATTTAGAACCAGGTTTATGCGAGTAGAGGGCATATGGTCCTGCCTCAGGTTGAATTGTTTGACTATGAAATTTTTGCATAAGATCATAGTTTAACAATTCTGCATGAAAGTCCGGAAAAGGCATAGATTTCTCCTTAGCAAGGAGCATATATGTCGTCACAAAGGAATGGAAAGAGGAGTTGAGACCATTGAGAACAGAGATAATTAAATCTGAGTCATCAATCGGTTTCCCAACGGCAGATAATTCATCAGCAAGGGATTTAACCTCATCCAAAAAATTTTGGCAAGACATGGAGCCTTGCTGTAAAGATTGTAACTTTCTCTTAATAAGAGAAATCCGAGACGTAGAGGGTGCAGCAAATCATGCGCCAAGGGCTTGCCAAGCAAGCCGAGAGGTCTCAAGTCCATAAATGGTGGAAACCACCGCAGGAGATAGAGAAGAAACAATCCAGCCAAGTACTGTTTGGTCCTTATACTGCCAAGCTACATAAGCAGAATTAGGAATACCTTGGTCCTTATTTTCAGCGCTGGAAAATTGAGGAGGACTGGGTTCGGAACCATCAACGATTCCCATGAGACCGTAACTTCGAAACAGGGGAAGTAATTGAGCACTCCAAGCCAAAAAGTTGGTTCCATCAAGTTTGATGGAGATGACCTGAGAAGGAAGATGAAATGCAGCGGAAGAAGAGGAAGAATCTGCAGGAGCCATAGGATCGACAAAAGCGTTAGCTATAGATGCTGTGATACCATAAAAGAATTGGAATAACTCTGGTTTTACTTACTAGAGATGAGTGTAAAACTCAATCGTATATATAATCAAAACTGTTACAAGAGATAAGCTACAGATATGTGTTGGTTACAAGAGATAAGATAATTTACAAGAGATTTGAAATAGAAACAAAGGATTATGTCAAGCTGCACCGCAACGTCTTTATCGTAAAATCGCAACATCCTCAACGTCTCCAATGTCAAGCTGAGTTTGAATATTATGGTCCTTATCCTTATCACTAAATAAGTGTTATGTATTGTGCGGATCAATAATAAATAGCAAATCTCATATACAATATACAGTCAAAATTGTCTCTTTATATTTTAAAAACGAAACAACTACGTTTTGTCAATAAATGCAATGTCCATTCATTCATCCAACTCAATCTGGCTACCGAATCACGGACATTATCCAACCCAGAATTGTAGAATTCCAAATTTTCGAAAATCAGATTATAGATGAAGCCTGAATGGTCACTCTTCCCAATTTCCATATCAAGTAAAATGTCTCGTGACCCTTAGGACTACTCCTCTTATGTTTGACGTGTTTTAGCTCTCATATTTATCGATTAAGAGCTTCAGAAAATTTAAGGTCAACACGTAGATATGCAAAGCTTTTGGTATCAAAAATGGTGATTAATGGACCACTACGCAGCATCTTTATGGCCATGAAGATTCCTTTTTTTCTTTGAGTGGCTCTATGCCGCCTCTACAGCAACGGATCCGTCAGTACTTTTTTTTTCATACATTTTTTAAATATTTATCATTAAAAAAAATATTTTCTTAAATAATAATAATAATAATAATAATTAGTCGGATCCCGGTCGGAATCCCACGTATGTAAGATCAGCATTTCACTTTTTCTTTGTTCTTTTTTGTTCTGTGCATCCTTCCCCCTCTTCAAATCGTGGGTCATGAAAGATTTTTGTATTAAAATGTGAATGGACGACAACTTGCGACTAGCATCTGTACTACCGGCTACAGATTCGGGAATCAAAATCGATGAATGGACAAACCGTTTGCAAATCAATTGTGCCTTTTCATTTTCTTTAAATAAAATATTTACTTTATAAACTTTACACCTCGAATCACATTACTTTAATAAATAATTTTGTTATATTTCTTTTTATGAGCAAAGTATTTTATATTTGTAGCCCTTCCAACCGGTCAAGTTAAGTTGCAAAACTTGAATTTTTATGTGTCTTTGTCAATCTCGCCAAACCCAAAATCGGATGCGCTAGAAAGCCAACAAAAGGATTAAAGTTTACACCTTAGCCCGCACCTTTTTCTCGACGTGTTAAAGAGTATACATGGGCATAAGAGTTGGGTGTGGGTGTAGCACGTGGATGGGTCCCGCCGTCTCGGTAAGGTTATTTGTTTTTTTTTTTTTTTTTACATTTTTACACATTTAAAAATAAAACTCACAGTATCATTTAAAAATAAGTAATCCTATACATCATATCACCATTTCACTTACGTCCTATTATATATAATGTGACACATTATCACTATTTAATAATAAATAAATATGTAATAAATGATCATTCAATAGTGATAAATATGACACATTTAACTTAACCAAATGTAAGTGAGATGATAGTATTTTGTGTAGAATTTTCCTTTAAAAATATTTCTTTAGTTACTAAGTAAAAAATATTATCGAAATTCATTTATCCGGACAAGTAGATTATTCAAATCATAAATAAACGAGTTACTGTTATGCATGTATCTATATTTCCCTAACCAAAGATGTCTTTTTCTTTTATAATTTTATTTAAAAAATAATAATAACGTTATAGTTATTTAAAACAAAACTATAAAAAAATAAGAAAAAAAAAATGATGTATTTGATAGTGACGAATCTATTTTAAATAAGGCCGATCCAGTTGAGGAAGTAAGGCATTGATGACTTCCAAATAAATAAGTCACATGTCTGGGTCTTTAGTTTTTTATTTTTCTTTAGATAGCTTGAGCGTTCAGCTCATTCAAGTAATAAAAGCATAATGTCAGTAAATGTCACAGGCTCTACGAATATGCCCTAATTAGCAATAAGAGTTTAATAAGGAAGCAGAGAATATGCTCATAGACTTTGAAGATAATGCCAGACTTTAGTCAGTATTCCGGGTCAGCCTTCACTGCAACATGCGGACACACTATCCAACGATCTTGTTCCCTAATTTAAGGGGATAAATACGCGTTGTCAATATTTTTTTCAAAGAAAGAAGATACGTATGAGAAATATGTTGGTCATCGTGGTTGATCCGATCACCTAACCTAACTGAAGTAAGGTAGATTTTTCCAAGTTTAGGCAATAAAACATACACACACACACACACACATATATGTATGAAATATAATCTAATTGAAGTGCCATATGACCTTAATTTCTTTAAAAAAAAAGATGAAAAATAATAATAAATAATAGTAAAATATGCTGAAAATACTTTTAACACCCAAATCTCTATTCTTTGAGTCTTTGGTACGTATTATATGTTGGACTTCCTTTATCCATCCAAGCAGATAATGCAGGTGCCATTATGTGGCTTTATGATAATGAAGTGAAGGCTCACGAATCACGATCAATGATCATGCACCATATTATAATAATGAAGGCGATTACGTTTTTTCTCTCTCTATCTCTCTCTACTCCCATTGACAGAGATCGATCATGGTGGTGAATCTATGGATGTGAGGCTTAGTTCATTGGGCTGGTCTTTTATTAGTTGTCGGTGGGTCAATTTAGCTGAGTTGTTTGAAGTAATTCAGCCTATTAAAAGTGTATAAAACTAGTGCTGAAGCTAGCCTTGTATTAAAGCCCATTGTCAACTGAACCAAACACCATTCATCGGGGCCATAACATATGGTAAAATAGTAATGATATGGACAAGAAGTTATTTTTTTTTTTATAATAGGGTCTATTTTTTTTTATAGAAGACCTGCATGAAGCTGGTAATTTTAGGCTTGTATAGTAAAAGTGGTATTTTTTTTTCTTTTTGTTCTTTCTCTGAGCCTTTTAGTTGTAGGTGGAAAAATACAGGGAAATGGATTGCAACAAAAGGTAGATCAATAATCATAATCCTCCTAATTAGAGGGCTTCTTGCTAATGTGTCTTTTAGGGATTGTTTGGATTGAAAAATTCTCTTGACTGATCTCATTTCATTTCATCTAACCATTACAATTTTCTTAAATTTCCAAGTAAAATATAAAAACAATTCAAAATTATAGCACTTATCATTATGTTAAAATTATAAAACTGCTTACTAAAATATTTGAAATAATAATTAGTTTGCTGCTTATGACAGCCTTCAAATTTGGAAGCACTCCAATTAAACTACAATATCATTCGTAAGAGCATTGGTATTGGTTTATGCATATGCAAAATACCACTTTTAGATGACTTTGTCATTCAAGAAAAACTCTCACATTAGATTATGCATATTTGAATCAAAATAATAATAAAATATTTATTATTATTAATTTTTTCCTAAAATTACTTTTTTATATATATTTTACAATTAGCATCCACTACATACATTTGACATTAATAATAGAAATATAATAATAAAAAAATATAATTTTTTTATATATTATATATATTAAAATCATAATAAAATGATAAAAAAATATAATATATTATAATAATAAAATGAAGGCGAAGGTGAATATTTGTTGTGTTGTTGAGAGAGGGAGAATATAAAAGGGTTGAGAGAGATAGCGAGGAAAAAATAATTAATAAAATAATATTTAAAGAGTGAATAATGGATTAGTATAAACATTGTTCATAGCCCCTTCAGCATGCAAAGTATGGAGAGAAGACAAAAACTAGGGATATGTTCTCGTGAGACGACTATGAATCATTCCGTCTGTTTTTTTTTTAGGTTTATTACTGTGTTTTATGTTAAAGTGTTTGGCTTGTGTTACCTAGAAAGAAAGTACTATAAGGGAGCTCAGTATCTTTATAGTTTTTAATTTGTTGGTGCACATCAGAATGAAATTGACATTTGTTTATGAATAATTCAGATCCCACTCGTGTCATTGGTAGTGGTGTAACTTGTTAGTGCCTAAGTTCTGCCGTGGCGTGTTCTTGCATGTTGCCAAAGTAGCTTGCTCGTGTCTTTTGGTTGCCGTCACTTGGATTCTGTCTGCTGTTGCTTGAAACTTTTATCGTCTTGGGGCCAAAAATCTCTTACTGCTATTCTTTTCATTCTTCCGTGCAGATTCTCTGCTCGCCCATAATGGCAAGGCCTCACCAGTTTTGGATCTTTCAATAATTTGCTTGAATGCAGCATGTGCTTATAAAAAAGTGAACCTGTTAATTTTCGTTATTTATCTTTAATTATATATAGTTCATTCCGTTTGTTTATCCATTTTCCATATACAAGTTTGATGATATTTATCGATATTACGTACTATGATCCATTTTTTGTCAGTTATATTTATAGTTGATTGCAGAAATTGCTATGTTAGTTCTTTGTTTGTTTCATTTATTTCATTTTGAACGTATTGCAAGGACAATCAATTAAATGAAGGAGATGTTTGTATCTTTGAGCTGATCAGAGAAAGGATATTCCAATACTAAAAGTCCTCAAAATTATGCACAACATTTTATTGATCTTTTTGTCTTTTCTATTGCTATGGTGTAATGCAGTGTAAAACTTTTCAATGTTCGTAGATGATGTATTAGTTTATTATATTTGCTTCCGTTAAAGTGAGTTTTGTTGATTTTTACAGGCACTGGAATGATACCAAATGAGATGTGATACTTTCTATCAAATTTTAACTATTAAATATAGAGACTACAAATTTTTCTATATTCCTTTATATTTGTTAGAATGGAATATTATTTTTATTTGATAACATTCTAAGATTTCAAATGATATATTATAGTTTTTATTTTTGAAGATAAGATTATTTACTTTATCTAGATCATGTTATTTTTAAGTTATTCTCATACAATTAGGCAAACGTCATTAACTAGCATATATATATATATATATAGACAAATTCATTCAAATAATTTTTAATTTCTTGTTATCATCATTACTAAATTTAGTTGTAGTAGAATAAAAGTTAATAATAGAACTTAAATAAAACTATTATTTATGCAAATACAAATATTGAGACTTAGGACAAGACCTACAACGGAATAAAACTAACTTAAAACAAGTCCAATAAAAATAAAGCTCACGTGAGTTCGGTTCCAACATAAAATAACTTATTAATTTTGTAAAAACTTAAGCCCATCAAACAAATCAAGCCAGCGCAAACTATTAGTACAGAAGCAATTCAGCTGTCTTAAACACTAAGTAGAATATATATATATATATATATATATATAATAACAAAATAATCTTTTATTAAATTCTATATGAGAGTTACATATCAAATGGTCAAAAGTCTTAAAGGCCTTTTGATAAAACATGACTTAACATAGTTTACGAAAAAATTAAAAAAATTACTATTCACAATTAAGTAACCTTTTATTATAATAGTATATACATATATAATATGTCTTATAAATAAATGATCATCAATATATGAGTTTTATGATTGATGGGTACTGTATAAATTTTGAAAATTATGAATTTATTTATAAGTGACCAGGAACACATGAAGATTAAAAAAAATAAGAATTTTTGAAAAAAGAGATGGGTGAGTCTGTGACCAGGTGAGTTAGAAATTTTTTGTTGAGAAGAAAGTGGGCTAAATGGCGAAAAGAAAGTGGGTAATGGCTAGGAGGCGGTAATCCCACCGTTTCCTAAGAACGTGCAGAAGAAAGCAATGGGTTGATATAGATTTTAAATAGTTGTAGAGTGATTTAAAGTGAAATTGTTTATTATATTTTATATTAGGATTTGAAAAAGTTGTAATGATGAGTTGAGATAAAATGAGATGAGTTTTTTAATTTTACGTAAACAAACGGGATATAAGTGATTAGTGTCTTTCGTAAAGTACCTGTTTGGCCTTGGTGATGGTACAATAGTTACAATGAGCAATGATTCGTGCACGCATATTAAAATAAAAGTTAGTAGCCGAAATCACACCAGAAATGTAACAAATGTTAATTTTATCATGATTGATGTAACGAACGACACGTTAATTTTAATGAAAAAATAACAAAAAAAAATGATTAAAATAAATTTTTTTATTTGGTAAGCACGTTATATATATATAAAAAAGATATAAATTCTTTTAAAGAAAAGAAATTTGTCTAAAACAGAATGACCAAGCTGACACTTATCCCTTGGGATCTCCGGCGGCCTAATACAAGAGGATTACAATTAATTCTCTCCATTTTTCCGGAAAACATCTTGCTTAGTTTTTTTACGTGCCAATTAATTTTACGTGTTAATTACGTGTTAATTACGCCTTCTAATAGGCCTGTGATCACGCTATTTGATTGACCTCTCGATTTTCCCTGAAGTCATAATTAAGTACTCGTGCTAGAGCAGGATATATAGGCCGGGCGATAGCTATAATTAAATATAGCCATCCTTCCATATAATTTAAGGAATATTTAAATTATCACAACGTACCCGCCTTCTAAAGTTTTTCTACGTTTGACCAAAACAAATACAAATACATCATGTCTTACATTAGTAATATTCTCTCACAAGTAGATCAAATCAATTAGCCAATTAAGACAATGAGCCTATAATTGAGGGCCACAAATTATGTTAAAATCCTACATGATAATTTGTGTTAATACCTGAATTCGTCAAACATGCATATATTTGGTCTAAATGGAACAAGTACATGTTTGATTTCAAGTATAGAGTTATAAAATTGAGAAAGTGGTACCATTATGAATTCAATCACTGTTCGTGCATTTTTCCCTTTTTCGGTTAAAGGAGATCAATGTCAACATGAATATGGTAGGATACTGACCATTTCATTTCTCGCCTTCTGTTTGAACTCCTCCTATAAAACAAGTAAATTGTTGCCAGACTCTACGGGATCTTGAAGGAAGGACCGGACCGGACAACTCCAATAATTAAGTACTTAGCCATGACTCTTTTCTTATCTCTAGTGAAATTCAAGAGAGAGTGAGTGAGAGTATTTTCTTCGCTTCATCAATCCTATTTCCATCTTACAGAGTGACTCTTTATAAGATTTTCAGAGCACATAGATAAATACTTACTATGTGTTAAGATCGGTTATATAGTTATGAGTGAGTGATTTATTTCTTAAACATGGAGCTCAATGGCTATTATCTAAGAAGCAGACTTTATCCGGTTATTGGGCTCTTTGAGTCGAGACCATGACTAACTATTCTTATCCCAACAATCTAGATTAATCGGACTTCAACTGTCTATTGGCCAAAATCAATGTGGTAAATCAATGATCAACACGATGCATGTAACGGGGATCAACTCAAAAAACATAATGGCTTTAAGTTATTATTATATATGTTTGTCATTCTCCTCGATATGAACAAGAAATTAAGAATTTTATTGTGGAACTTAATAATTTGTGGCGTATAAATTAAGATGTCGCAATATGCATGTATAGTCGGGAAGAAGCCAAAAGTTGGGGGGAAGGCTGCCAACGCAAACGAAGTCGATGCATGACCTCCTCATATATAATATTACTTCACGAGTTTCACATTATTTATTCAGAGTAATTTGGTGTCGTTAATATTACATGATCACTTATTCAAGGTCACCCTCTAAAATTAAACTCGTAGATGCATGCATGCTTGCAATTAGTAAGGCCGCTGCCCGACATAGTTGCCCGGGGGGTCATAGTTGCAAGTGATGAAGGTGCCGCCATTGTTGCATCTGACTTTAGCACAGCCAAGGCGCACAGACTTGCGCCAAACCACCTGAGTATAGTGGCCGCACTGGCGGCCGGCAGCACATGAGTTAGAGTTGTAGTTGTAGTCGGCCTTCTCTGCTACCCAAAGGTTAACGGCAGCCGTTCCCGAGAGGTCACCACTGCTCCATGCAAGATTCTCACCGTAACGGCCCCCCGAGTGCACGAGTCTGCAATCAACCTTACGTTGATTAGCATAATTCTGTGCGTATGCCGCAACGGTGGCATCCCAAGTAATAGGTCCGACTCCAACCTGTGCTCGAGCTGCGTTGTGAGCGTTGACGTAGTCTTGTGGTGAATTTTGGGCGCTGGATTCATGGACGAAGGCAAAGGTCAGGACAAAAACAAATATTATTGCTGGGGAAATGTTTCTCACGATCATGAGTCCCTGCATATTGGTTTCTCGTATGTAATGCAAAGCAAAAGCTAATTAGCTTGCAGGACGGTAGAGCCAGAGGAATGCATGAATGGTATATATAGGGAAATTATAAATGCTTGGGGCAATATGCAAATGAGTAATTAGGGTATGGACACGAAATTCCGTAATTTTATCATTTCCTAGCCACCAGTAGTACTGTGTGGAAATTATGTCATGGATTTTTTTGTTTTTGTTTTTATGGAAATATGCTTCATTGCATTCAACATAAACGAAGTTACAATTGTGACTTATCAAACCGGAGAACCAAACTATAAGTCAACTAACGCAACTGCTCAAGAGCTTCCCGTCAACAAATTTCTTTGTGACGGACATTGTCTAAACTTCTACACTCTCTCTCCTGATAGTAGTCAAAAGAGAAAGCGCTCTAACAAACCAGAGCTAAAACAACCTTTCTTCCGAAAAAGAAAGGTACACTAACGCTCCACTCTCCCCAAGAGGAGGAGTACACCCACACTCTCTCCTCCCAAGGAGGAAGAGTACAAAAACCTACATTCTCCAAAAGAGAAGTAGGACAAACACCCACCATCCTCAAAAAAAGGAGTGGGACACTAACCTAAATTTATTAAAAAACTAAAACAAGCTAACTACAAATGTGGGAAGTTAATGATCTTTAGTAGAATGTTCAAACGTGGGAAGTGTAAAACTTCGGTGGAACTAAAGAGACCAAAACACCACTTGCATGCAGTACCATAATAATTAATGATGATATTAATTTTTATATATCTTTCATATATATATAGTGCGAACTGTACGTACCATCTATGATTCGAAAAATACAATTATACACATAATCTGAGAGAAAAAAATGCTATCAGTTATCGTATATTAATATCATGTTTTGGGATTATATAATATATATGACACGCGTTTATAAGAATCAAAGACAGGCAAGTGTTTTCTCTCTAGCTAGCAGAAAACTAACATGTTTAGCTAGCTTTAATTACAAGAAAAATGTTAAAAGAAATTTACTCATGAAGGAAAATGGCAAAGGGATCAATTAAGTACCGTGTTGATCATGTTATTGTTATTCAAACTATGACAGCAACTAATTAATTAGATACATGTCGATATATATATGGCCTAAAAATCAACGCATGCACGTATTAGCTGTAAGTCATCAAGAGAATTAAGTATGCTATATAATGACCAACGTAACTTAAGTTGATTAATTGCGAACTCGCGCGTGGGTGAACTCGATCGGGTGGTCCTAATTATGGTGATAGATCTAACATCGCATTCTTAAACACTACTACTGGTCATGACCTGACGAGCACGGCTATCTCGATGCATGCATGAATGCCGTACGTGAACATGAATTAACTTAATTTGTGGGTAGAAAATTAATTAAAAACTCGTGAGCGCAAGCTATATATATATATATATATATATATATATATATATATATATATATATATATTCGTTTTTACAAGTAAAGATGATCAATCGAAAGTCGAATGGCATTAATTCGGTTATCGATCATGAGGATTATATCTATGTGCATGGATATATGTAGATGCAAGAGTTTGTCACCAATTTGTTAAAGGAGGAAATTATAGATGTGAGAGTTTCGTTAAGATTGTGTGACTAAGATGATAGACTTCATCTTATATTTAGTTTTGTAATTTGAATAAATGTAAAACACTTTGACTTTATCTATAACTAGTTTGAATTTATCTAAAAGTTATTAACAAGTATTTTAGATAAGCTAAGAGTGCGGAAATTGAGTTACAAGAATTCTGTAATTATCCAGATCAGAAGAGTTTGAATAGGAAATTGCTACTGCTAAGAAGATTAAGTAACAGGTGTTAGTATCCCGTTAGAAGAGTCCGTCGCAACAAAGTTACTTTGTCAACAGAATCCAACTGTAATTCAAATTGCTTTTAGCTTGTTTACTTAAGGGATCATATTGGTTAGGAATTGTAGAAATTTAGTTTTGGATATTTTTTAGAGCACTTTCCTAGTGCTTATTTTGGTGAGAAAACTCTACGGAGAATTTTTATATTGTTTTTCTCAAAGAGTGTGATTATTGATCCAATATTGAGATTGAGCGATCATGATTCAGCCACTATAGTTCTAGAAGAAAAGCCAATGTTTGAACATCGTTAGAGGTTCTCGCTGCTGCTGTGATAGAAATAAACGGGTCATTTGTCTGATTGAGTAAGTGTGTCAATTGACAAAAATTTTGTAATTGAAATTTGCCAGTAACTGATTTTCAAATAATAAAATTGATTTTTAGGATTTGACTGCCCTTAATGTTTTATTTTTAAAGAGTTCTTTGAAAGGTTTCCCTTCGTTACCAATCTTAGTGTTATGTAATTTATTTACTTTATGTTATTGCTTTATTATTAAATAATTGAACGATTGACGACTAAATAGTTTTTTGAGTGAATTGGTAGATCTTATTATTACGAAATAGGAACATTTGGGTAATTTTAATTGGTATCAGAGAGTGGTTCACTCATTTGAGTGTGATATGTGTCCCTGTAGATCATGTTGTCATTAATTCTGCCACACTTTGATGGGAAAGACCATGCTGATTGGAAAGTTCTTACGATGACATTTCTCAAATCTCTGATAAACGTGTGTGGTATGCAGTTGAAAAAGGATGGACTATACTCGAGGGAAGTCTAGACACTTGGTCTAGAGATAAGATCAGCAACTGCCACTGGAATAAAGAAAAATCTGAAAATAAATGATAAAGTAAAGTGCTACTAGTGCTCTAGTTATGGTCACATTAGAGTGGAGTGCCCAACCTTTGAGAAAAATAAAGAAAAAATATTGAATGTTACACTTAGTGACAGTTCATAATCTGAAATTTCTAGTTCATCGTCTGATTATGAAAGTTCTTTTATGGCTTTTACTATTATTGTTGATGATTTTCTTGAAATTGTGCTAACAAAATTTGAAAGTGAATTTGATGATAGTGACTCAGATATAACTCTTGGTGATGCTGATCATGAGTCAAGCATACAAGAAGCTTATAATGATTTATGTAAAAAAGTGGTTAAACTGAAAAGGCTTAACAAGAAGCTGTACATCAAGTTCATAATAGTGGAGAATGAAAAGAATAATCTTTTGAAGGCACTAAAAAATTCTGAAGTTGAGATCTCTAGACTAAAGACTGATCAAAAGGATGCATTAAACAAAGAGTTGAAGAGTTCTCAAGATAATCAACAAAAATCAACAATTCAGAAATTGGAAGAGATACATTCAAAAGCCCAGTTGGGACAGTACTGGGTTTGGGTATTCAAACCTCCAAGACAAATATCCTCAAACCTTATCATTCACTACCACTACCTCAAAGGGTACTGTCTTTCTCCAAAGAAGTTAAGTTGTGATCCAAAATAAGTCGCTTCCAAAGCAAATCATTTTGAAAAGCCACATGAAACATCAACCTCAAAGAAACCGAATCAAGATAAGGTTGGAGGTAAATGTGTACCTATTTGTCATTATGGTGGTACTTCTGATCATATAAGGCCAGATTGTTTAATTTGAGTAAAGTGCAGAAAAATATAGGTGAAAGAAAATCAAAGAAAAAGGTTAAGATACTTGGAAACCGAGTTCAAGAGTATAAACACCATAAGCGCCAAGATATGTGAGTTGTCTGCATTTTATCTTGGCAACAAAGATAAGATTACAAAAAGTTGTGATGATGTAAAGATCGCCTCAAAATTTAAAACAAAATGAGTGGTTAAAAAAGATGCTGCATCACATTAATTGACAGGACCATTTATATGTTCTTGCATTCAAAGAATTCAAGTTGTGGATGCTCCCAAAGAAATCGCTTCAAAAGCAAATCGTTAACCTTGTACATAGGGCCCAAGATAAGGAATCAAATCAAATCATAATCACAGGCATAAAACAAGACAAATATATATATATATATATATATGCATGTATATAAATCATCTCTAATTGCCTAACCAAATTAGGTAATCCAATTCCATACATAGATATAAACTTCATGCAGCTCGAGTATAGTATTTTCAATATATTTTACAGGCGTAGTTAGCCGTGCATGATCAGTGTTTGTTATTGTATTTTTTTTTCTACAGTGGACCATCTAGCAGTGGTCTCAGTTAATCAAAAATCACCATCTAACAGCTAGCTGTATATTTTTTTCAGCTGCTATTGCGCTAAAATTATAAATATATAGCAATTGTGATATTGTGGTGGCCCTACACTTGACATGAATGCATAAAATGAACGAGTAAGTGTTGCAATGGAATTAACTGGACAGATTGCAGTGACATTATATATAGAATTCAATATATGTGGAAGATCAATAACATGATGACAAACACGATAATGAGTACTGTTAGAGCATACGACAACATCCATGCTTATTGATGACAAGCCCTAACAAAATTTATAGTGAAATAGCTCATGATTGTGGAAAGACGAGTAATTAATATATTGCACAAACCTCAAATGTCGCACCCCCCTACCAAAAAGAGTACATGATCTTTCGCGTAAACATCGTGGATGACACTGTACCAGATTGAAGTGCTTTGAGAAATATTCAGTCATCAAATAATGTTTTATTTGGTGTTTTGACAAAGCAATAATCGTTTAAAAATGTATAGTTTGCAAAGCCGTGATCATAGTTAAAAAATGTTGGTTACAAACAAATATGATTGTCACAGGCCAGCTATATGTGCCAACATGCATGCTGCATGTCGTTGGATGGAGAAAAAGAAAGAAAAAGCTCCATATTACTTTAATTTGAGTAAAGTGTAGTAAATAGAAGTGAAAGAGAAAAAAAAAGAGGTAAAGATACTTATAAACCAAGTCAAAGAGTTAAACTAACAAATAAACACCATAAGTGCCAAGATATGTGAGTTTTCTAAATTTTGTCTTGATAATAAAGATAAGATCACAAAAAGTTGTGATGATATAAAGATCGTCTCAAAATTTAAAACGAAGTGGATGTTCAAAGAAGATACTATGTCACATTAATTGATAGGACTACTTACATGTTCTTATATTCAAAGAAGTCAAGTTATGAATGCTCCAAAAGAAGTTGCTTCAAAAGGAAATCATTTTGAAAAGGCACATGAAACATCAACCTCAAGAGTTTTGTAATTAAAATTTATTTGTAACTGATTTTCAAATAATAAAATTGAATTTTATGGATTTAGCTGCCGAATAAGATTTTACGTTTATAGAGTTCTTTAAAATATTTGCCTCCGTTATCAATCTATTTACTTTGTATTATTACTTAATTATTAAATAATTACACAATTGAGGACTTACAAATTTGTCGAAGGAATTGGTAGATTTTTATATTACGATACGTGGAGATTTGGGTAATTTCAGTATCAATTAGGACTTATCTGCCCACTGCCCCCTACAATTATGCAGTTTCTAACTTTCTACTGCTAGAGCCTAAGGAAAAAGCTAGGATCTCATTGGAGTTTCAAGCCGCACCATTTTTTTTTGTTTAGTTTTTTTTACTTAATAATTAAGAAAATATTATTTAATAATATTGTAAATTTTTTTCTCTATTTTAAGATTTTTAAAAATGTTAAAAAAAAGAAATAACCAAGCGAAAGCCCCAAGGGTGGTTGTAGACCCACCCAATGCCTAAAAGAAAATTCTCTCGTCCTTACCATATGCCGAAAGGCCAAAAAATGGGAGCTTTTGATCATGGGTACTGCAATTACGTATTGTCCTGAAGCAAATTTTTGGTGCAGACTACAGCTCTCTACAAGCTACAGTAATAGTAACATTGTAATAGCCTAGCTGCCTACATACATAGTTCCACACTGCATACACAGTTTGACTTTAATCTATTTTTTTTGTTTCATTTTTTTCGATTTTCTTCTTCTTTCATATATATATATATATATATATATATATATATATATATATATATATATAATTGTATTGAATCTATTGATGAAGTCTTTCATGAGTTATTGAATTCATATATATCTAAATTTTATTTATATGTTTCAATTTAATTTTTAATTTAGACATAATAATTTTAAATTTAGGTTAATGAATTATGTCTAAATTAAAAATTATTTATAAATTTAGGTTTATTTTAGATTTTACCATCAGATTGTTCTATACCACATAAAAAATTATATAAAAATTGAACAAAAAATATTTTGTTATAGTTTTTGCTTTGTTTGGCCCTTCTTAAAACAAATTTCTGGTTCCGCCAGTGTCTCAGCAGAATCTTATTTTACTTGAAAGCTGTGTTCATGATGATCAGCCCTAAGGATCGATACTATATAATATATATTAATACATATATGTGGGTAAGTCAAATGGCCGGATATATATAGTAGCGATATGCTCAGAGAAAATTACGCTTCCTAATTATGTAGTATTTTAAAAAGAGAATGATAAATCCACCGACTGATTATTTATATAATTGAAATGTATTTTTTTAATACTTATATTTGTTTATTTTTTAATAGTGTTTATTTTTTATTTTTTTTAAATACACAAAAAAAAAATACTTTTGAAAAAAGAAATTTGCTTTAATACTATGTGTACAAAGTGTCGGTCTAAAAAATTTTATATGCATTATTTTTACATATTTTTTATGCACTCTATTGATATAATTGACTGCATAATTTTTTTAATATAAAATAATTATTTTGACTAATCACATCAATAATATGTATAAAGTGTACGTATAAATGACTAAGCAGCGTGAATAAATCTTGTGCAGTTTCCAAATTGTCTGCTTGATCTCTCTTCAAAACCTCGTGGTTCTAAGCGATAATTAAACATTTCCACGTACGGCTAATTCCTTAGGATAACTACTACAGCTTTCCCCCTACCAAAGTCGAAAGCTATTAACTTCTGATTGGTCCTGTAATTGGTGCGAAAAATATATATGGACCCATGTGTCAATTATGAATACATAAATGCATGAAGCAATTAAACATGCAATGCAGGGATATTCTCATGGGATATTTGGGATAAGGTCAAAACCTATTACTATTAATATATGAAAAATTCTACTCATCATCTCTATATCATATATTTATTAATTTTATTTATTTCTTAACAAATGTATGATCATGTATGGATAATGTGTAGATCATGAACTCTTAATTTATATTATGCTCATGACAGAGTAATACTGGATTAATTATAAGGCAGATTAAAGTAAAAATAAAACGATGAAATTAAGGAGATGATCATCACAAAGCATGCATAATCAGTTTGACTATACCTACTAAGTTTGTTCTTTCCATTTGACCCGAAAGGTTTTCATGTTCGGACCCGATCCGATGAAAGGTGGAATAATATATTAATACTTACGACCGCAACTTGATATAATGGGTCCTGGGATTTTCCAAAGAATTACAAATTTTCAATTACATGTCAATTATTCGGGCCAAGTCGAAATAGATAGACGCTAGAAATGGTACATGTTAACAAAATGAAGTCATCATAGTTCTCGCTCGATTCATTTACTAAATTAAAATGCCATTAACCGTTTCGATATATTTTTTCCACATATTAAAAGCACACACCATATACCTTATTTTTAAAATTTTATTTTTCTTAAACTAATTGAATTTTTCTACTGATCATCAATACACTACACATTTGATAATACAAAAAAATAAAAAAATAAATAAAAAATTATGTGTGTTGTGTAGTGTGTAAGATTATGAATAGAATTTTTCTTTCCTTATATGTATTTTAAATGTGAAATACACATCGTGCATGCTTTTGGTTTTGTTTGAACACGCTATTCTTATAATTTTTTTTTTTGGTAATTTCATTACAAGAAAAACGGGTTTTTACGATCAATTAATAGCAACGAAAAGAGTATTAGCAACCAAAATTAGTTGTTAATACTCTTTTCGTTGCTATTAATTGGTCGCAAAAGTCTGTTTTTCTTGTATGCTTTTGGTTTTGTTTGAACACGCTATTCTTATAATTTTTATTTTTGTAATTTCATTACAAGAAAAACGGGCTTTTACAATCAATTAATAGCAACGAAAAGAGTATTAGCAATCAAAATTAGTTGTTAATACTCTTTTCGTTACTATTAATTAATCGCAAAAGTCTGTTTTTCTTGTAGTGAATTTTATAGTAAGCTCAAAAACTAACTTTTCATAACAACAAATAATATTTACATTTTTAAGATTTGCAACTCTTGCATGTTTCTTTTGAAAAAAAATGAATAAATAGTTTTAGAATGTATCAGTCTCGTATATTTTTTTTTTAAAAAAAGTGAATAAATCTAATATTTCTATGTAAAAATAATTTTATTAATAATAAATGTCACTTTATTTCAAAAGAAATTATGAAATATGTAAAGATTGCTTAATATCTATCATTTCCCTTCCAGAATACACAAACACGCTGCTTCTCGATCTAATAGGCCCAACTCAAACCAACACGTGCTCGAGCAGCGTAGTGAGCCTCATCTATCGAAGTAGACTTTGAGGGGGGATTTAGGCCGTTTGGGCAAGGAATTAAGGACATGGACCAATATGGCTAAGCCCACGACACAACATACTGCTATGAACGCATCATAATTTAAAAAAAGAAATAATTATAAAGTAATATATTCATTTGTTAATCTTTTGAAACTATTGTAATTTTATCGCTTTTATTTCATCGAGAAATTCTCCATCTTCATGAAATTATAGTAATATTAATTACAGTGATAGATTCATAGGATATTACAAATTACAGATAAATTACGAAGTACTTCCAACATGAGATTCTCTTTTTCATTTTCTCCAAACAATGCTCTCTCTTTATTCTCGTGGGCAACAAGGAAACATCCAGGTACTTAGGAAAATTACCATTTTTTTATTCCTCTTCAATGATCTGAAATTTCTGCAAGGAACTCTATTCTAGAATAGTTTTACTATATACAAGCAAAGTCGTATATTAATCTGTGTACTAATATTGATTTATTCATATTCAAAATTTAAATTAGTATTATTTTTAATAAAATTTATTTTTTAATCAATCATATTAGATTAATGTAAATATTAATATAAAGTTGTACTTATAATTATATTTTTCCATTTCTAAAATAAGTATGACGCAAGCCTACGTCTATGTATCGACTATGGGGCCCAAAACAACAAGCAAGTCTCCCATGTGATCCGATCAATTCCATCGGTGCTCAGATCCTTGGGCGGATTAGTTGGGCTAAACCCACGTTGGAGCTCGTGCTCCCAGTTAGAGTTAAACAACTCGATTGGATCACGTGGGAGCTCCTGGTCATGAAGAGCCCATCTCCGATCACCAAAAGTTTCATACCCCAAAGAAATTGGTCGGATCACGTTGCAGCTTGACTCTCGTTTAGAGGAACAATTTGTTTTAGTGCTCTAATCCCGAGACAAACACATACAAAGACTACCTGACGCCTGGAGACCGATGACAACTTGGGAAAACAAACAAAGAGTGTGTGCATAATGTGGTCAATTTCATTGGTACATGAACCTCGCGGCGAGCAAAGTTAGTTCTTGGTTCTTGCCGACGTAGCGAGCACAATGCTTCCCACCAAGATTACCCGCCTTCTTGTATTTGATTGGGGGCAAGCTCATTGTTCAGAGCGCTTTGCTCACCTTGGGCTCTAGCACTTTCGAAACCATGGTTGTCGAGCTATGGAGGTGAAAACTTGTAATTGTAGACAGGATGAAAAAATATAGTATGACAGAAAAATTGAGATATGAAGGGAAAATGAAAATAGGACAAAAAATGGATATATGAAGGAAAAACGCAGTTAGGATGAAAAAAAAAAAAAAAAAAAAAGATAGAAGGGAAAAATAGAGCGACGACAGAAAAATAAAGATAGAAAAAATGATAATGAGATGGAAAAACATAGGTATGCAACATGACAGTTCGATCAGCTATATATATGGAACATATACTTGTGCTTTTACTTCCCCACTGTCCATATATATACTCGTGCTATATGCAACATGACATTTCATTATGAGCTACCTGATCATTATGATCCTATCTAGCCGATTCTTCGAACCATTCAATTTTGGGTTCACTCCAAGAATTTGAAAGGTTCTCATTTAGATGCACATGAGCGTGTCATTTTTAACCCAAGTTTGCATCGTTCTATATAACTCTAAATACGTGCCATCCGCATTTTAAGTTGATTGAAAAGGATTTCTATTTATCTATATATCGGATATCCGTTCTCCTTTTGCTTATAATTAGTTGGCATCTGCAGCCAAGAAAACCCAGTACT
This sequence comes from Carya cathayensis, assembly GCA_011037825.1. Lineage (NCBI taxonomy): Eukaryota > Viridiplantae > Streptophyta > Magnoliopsida > Fagales > Juglandaceae > Carya > Carya cathayensis. The sequence continues at coordinate 1,452,882 of QGSO01000257.1, read as the reverse complement.
TGATTGATATATATCTTAATTTTGATCGATATTGAACGTTGTCTATGCTAAATTAGCCCGATTGTGTCAGGAGAACTTACTATACATATATAGACTATTTATTCAAAATACATGCACTGGAGGATAAAAGGGCTCTGCAAGTGATTGAGCGGCCGTACGTGAGCGCCATGGAAAAAAAAGAACGAAATAATTAGCGGATATAGGATAATTAATAGTTGGAAAAGAACCAGCTTCTAGCATTAATTCAGTATAAAATATGAAATATTCTGATCACTTTACATTACTTTTGACAAATGAAATTATCAAAATAGTCTAATTAATTCCTCACCAGTCACGAAGCAAAGATCAGTAGTGCACCATCTCCATCTTTTTCTTAAATAAGAGTAATATATTCTTTATTTATGTGTGCGCGCGATATATNCTCTAATTTATTTTGTACCCTGTTATATGTTCTTTTAAATATCTGAATTAGCTTTCCATTTCGTTTTTATATATATATATATTAATTTTATTTCTCATATATATATATATACATATATATATATATATATATATATATATATATATTCTTTTAGCATGCATGCAGTAGTCATGCACGGATTAGAGGTGATTTCTAAGCTTTGACTAATAGGGACGTTGTCCAACATAATTGCCCGGGGGATCGTAGTTGCAGGTGACAAACCACCAGCCGTCAGTGCATTGAACCCTGGCGCACCCAAGATGAACTGAAGTGTTCCAGGCAACTTGAGTACAATGCAGGCACTGTCTATTGAGAATGGCACAGATGAGGCAGAAAACAGAGGAAACGAAGGTGGAAGAAAAGTTCATTTAATTCATGTACGTTCCATTTACAAGGCAAGCAGCCACTTATATATCACATTTACAAATGAATAAAATAAATGAAATAATGTATGCTAATTCCAGCTCACGTAACAAACTATAACAGAATGTAGGGGTGTGTAAATTTTCGAAAGTTCCAATTCTGGCCGACCTCCACTCCGACTCCGATTATAATCGGAGTCGGAGTTTCAGAATCAGAGTGGCCTCGACGAATCGATCGGAGGTCGGAGTCGGAACATGACTCCGATATCCGAAATCTGAACTCCGATTAATTAAAAAAAATAAACACAGATGCAAAACTATTTTTTTAAATTACTCTATCCTGTCTCAAACGACGTCGTTCCATTTAAATAGGAACGACGTCGTTTTGCTCTGAGCCCTTTGTTCTTCTCTCGGTCTCGGACCACTGGCACTCAGTCACTCACCTCACTCAGTCGCTCGAGCCTCGTATTCTCTCTTCATCTCTCGCACGCACCACAGGTCCATAGCAGACTCGCACGGCTCACGGCGCCCCGTCATAGACTCTCACGCCTCACGGCCCAACCAGCCACTAGGTTGCCGTCGTCAAACTGCCTTTTTCACAGTTCACAACTTCACGCCGCCAACAACCAGTAATTTTGGGTTTTATATTTATGCGTTTTAGACTTTAGTAGAGATTAAGGAATTATAATCTGTATAACTATATGGGTATTGATTTTGAATTGTGTAGATTGTAGGAAATTAGGAATATGTTTGTATTTAGCAAATGATTGTGAATATGTGATAAATTTTATCATGGTGTTTGTGGTTGGACAGTGAACGAAATGTGTTTGTGAAAATGTCCCATCCAAAAAATTGCTACTGCACTTGCTAGTAACTACCTCCCTGCTTTTAATATATCTTGCAAATGGAGTAAAAGATGATCTAACAAATTTTTGGATCTGTAAATAATATTTGGAATAGAAGGATATTCTACCAAGGTATTTATGGAAGCTGCTCTTTTGATGATCGAACATTTACAATAGCTGTATGGTATGAAGACAATAACTTGATGTCATCCCCATGAAAATGATTGAGTAAATCTTAAATTTTTTATTTATTTTTATTTTTTATAACCAAGAATCCTGCTAAAACTGAAGAACACTGGACGTATGATAACGGAGAAGCCTAGTTAAAAATATTACATATTTGAATCTTAAATAGGTGTATGCTTTCGTTTATCTCTAGTGTACTTGGGTTATGCCAATCTTTATATCAATGAAATATGTTATTATTTATCAAAAAAAAAAAAAATTACATATTTGAAAAGAGTTATTAAATGTTGGAATGTTTATTGATTTAGAAAATTAATTGGAAGAGCAAAAGGGGCCTTAAACAAAGAAAATTTATGCCGGCCATGTTTCAAAAATATGCAGTGTAGATTTTTTTTTTTTATTGGTAATAACTAATAATAATTTTATTGATGATAGAAAATAGGCATGGTCAAGTGCATGGACAATGTAAAAGTTGGCCTTGGAAATTTGGGTTTATAATCATCATACACTCATAGTCTCGAGGGCCATTACTTGGGATACAAAATCTGTTCTTACATAGTTAGATTGTTGGGAAGCTATTCATATTAGAAGGTCAAATGTAGCTACAGATGCACTAGCTAAAAGTGCACTAAGTATTTCTAAAGATATGGTTGAGTTAGAGAGCTGTCCCTCTTGTATTATTTTTCTCATTTGAGGTGCTATTAATTAATGAATAGTATTTCTTCTAAAAAAAAAAGGCTACAATCTCCAAGTAAAACTACTCCTACTTGACAAAATTTTTGAAGCAAGCAGCAAGAAACAAGAACCTAAAATCTAGCCACAAGAGACAATGGTAATGAGAGAGAGAAAGAGCTACTCGTGTCACATACACACTGGTTTTGTTATTTTATTAAAATGATTTGAAGCTATTTTAAGATCTAGTCACTCGGAAACTTTTTCTTTTGTGGAATTATTGGTTAGAACATGGCTTTTTGTGGTATAAATGAGATGGCTTGGAAGTATTTTGCACTAGGAAGTGCAGTTAATATTGTAGAAGGATAACCTTTGATGGCAAGATGTCCCATCCAAAAAATATATATTGCACTTACTAGTTGTTTTTTTATTTAGCAACTAACTCCCTGCTTTTAATTTAATTTTTTTGCTTCTTTGATGTCAAATAGTATGGAATCTATGGATGCTGGACCTAGTGGAAGTAGAGATCGTGGAGACAATGCTAGTACTCCTACACCGGCAGGGGCTTCCACCCCTCCGACGGCATGTACTTCCACCCCTACAGCCCCATCTAGGGCAGCACCTAGACCAACATTTAGAGCAGCATTAAAGACCAAACTTAGTAGGTATAGTCAAACTGGTTATGCATGCTCTGATATGAGTATAATACAAATTAAGAGTTCATCTATACATTATACGTACATCATACATCTGTTAAGAAAAAAATAAAAATAAATGTATAATATATATAGAGATAATGAGTAGCATTTTTCATAAATCAATAGTAATTGGTTTCGACCCCATGAGAATATCCATTGCATGCTTAATTGCTTCATGCATGTATGTACTCATAATTGACACATGGGTCCATATTTCTCGCACCAATTACCGGACCAATCAGAAATTAATAGCTTTCAACTTTGGTAGGTACACTACAACAAAAGAGGCCTTTTGCAGTGATTTTAATTTGGCTGCAAAAGAAATCGCAGCAAAAATACACTTATTTGCGACGTTTTTCAATTTCCCCGCAGAATTCTGTCGCGAAGTTGAGAAATGCTAATGGAGAATTCACTTTATTTTTTTTACGGCGACTTGTAATCTATTGTGACGGTTTTTGTCGTCGCAATAAATCATTATACTGTTATGGCGTTTTCTTTCCCTTGAAGAGAGAAATATCGCCACAAAAACCACTTTTTATGGCAGACAATTGTCGTTGCAAAAAAAGTCATGGAAAGGGAATCCGGATAACGGGGGGAATATTGGCGCCGCATCTTATAGTAGCAACTTTTAATCTTTTACGGCGTATTTTAATCGTGGACCACAAAATCGAAGCAATATGCTTGGATAAAATGATTATTGTGACGACTTTTAGACTTTTTCTGGCGATATCAAGTCGCCCTAATAAGTCTTGAATTTAATCTTTCCAGCCTCTCTTTTTTCCTATCTCTCTCGCGCACTCTGCTCCTCTCTTTACCTCTGCTCTTTTTCCCCATTTCCAGAAATCCCAAGCCCTAACCCAAAAGTCCCTTGCCTCATTATTTTCTTCTATATATTCTGATTTTTTATCATATAAGCTTATCTTATTTTTGATCTTGTGGTTGAATCAGGGTTTATCAACTGTTGGGAAGAATAGGAGAAGATCTAGGGTTGCAACCTCAAGCAAACCTTGCTCATCTACTCCCAAACGAGGCTCTAAGAAGAAAAGGGTATGCCATTTAGCCTTCACCGAAAGCCCCTTGCCTTAGACGTAGATCACTTGTTTTCGGTTTCCTTCGTGCGTCTCTCCCTTAGCCTCTTCTCCAACTCGTCTCTTCATTTCCAAAGGGTGGAACCCTAGCCTAAATACCCTCAAGGAGAGGGATAAAACATAGGTAAGCTTTCGATTTTGGTTTCCATTTTTGGGGATTTTGATTCTACACTCTGAATTTTTTTTTTTTTTTGGCTTCCAGCCGAGAGTCCTCCTCCATTCTTTCAGATCACACACTTCCATTTCCCCTGTTTTGATCGCTTAAATTTGCACATTGGGAAGAAGAATAACAAGTGAGGTAACACTCTTAGTTCCTAAAAATATCTAGTGGTTGGTTTATGTAAACGTGATGCTATATGGTTTTTTGAAAACCTGTTGTTGGCTGACTGTGTGTGTAGTGGCTTCCAAATTTGAGTTCTCATTTATTTTCCTCTATGCTTGTTTAGTTGAGTGTGTAACCGAGTAAAGGAAAGGTGGATAGAGTCAAAAATCATGCAACCATAGTTCTGTAATTCTATTATGGAAGGCGTTAAACCATGAGATTATAGAGGATGTAAAAACTTGGGTAAATAATATGTTAAGTTCATCATAGTTATGGACTTGGGCATCTTTTTTGTTTTAATATTGTAGCTTGAGTTCGAAGCTTCTTTCTTTGAAAAATAAATGTTGTCCCTTTTCTTTAAGTTGAAGTGTCAAATTTCATTTCCTGTGCATTTTAACCAAGAGAAGAAGTTGGAATGGGGGAAGGGCTTGGCTCAAAAGCGGGAAGCTGAAGCAAAGCTACAGGAATTGGAACTCCAGAAGGAAAACCATTTGCACGAACAGGTAAACCAAAGATACCAGATTTTTTCATGGGGAAAAAAAACCAGATTTTAAGTGTTTTTATTTATTTATTTATTTATTTTTAAACTGTCATCTTTGTGCTGACATTTTTTATTTGCATATTTAGACGTTTTATTGTGCCACAGACGTTTTAGATGATATTATACTAGGGAAAATATAATTCACCACAATAATGGGTGTATTTTTTTACGTTTGTAATAATGGGTGTATTGTTGCTGGCCTGGTATAAGTCTGTTCCTTTGTTGTACCCAAGTAAATTTTTGCTTTATAATGGTTTGATCAAATGCTGGGATATCTTTTGATGATTTTGTGCTCAATATGATGGTGTATTAATCTTTGGGTATTGTGGAAATACACGTGTGTATGAAATTGGACATAATAAAATACTTTTGTAAGAAACGAAATGTTCTAAAAAAAATATCGATGAAACATTAAGCATGCTTGATTGCTTGGCTATCCATCTTCGGTTTAACTAAGGCACTACACAGTACTTTCATCTTGTCTTCTTTTGTGTACACCTAGTGGCGTGTTGTAATTGATAGACTGATTCTCTGATGCAAGGATGATCCAGAACTAGACAACATGCTGAAGGAGATATTAAGATGGGGTGATCCCAGGACTTATTTGGTGAAGGTAAGTTATTGACTGTCTCTCCTTTTTGCTGCCAAATTATAGAATTGATTTCTTATTCAACATCTCTCTGACATATTGCAGAAAAAGCATCCTGAAATGGTTCTTCCAAACCTAAGGGATAGTTAGAAGATGAAGGAATCAGGGTTTGTTGTTCCTCAAGACATTCTTGTCCACAGGTGGTTAAAAAGAGGATTAGATGCTGCACTAAATCAATATGGCATATGACCAGAAAGATGTTGCCAAGACTTCCTCCTCGTCTCTGACTTCTTGAGCCTTTTTAGTTTGTAAATTCCTGTTGGAACTTGCTGGAATATATGTTTTTCTTGCATATCAAAGATCATCTATGACATACCAGGGAAGGGCAGTCCTATTTTGTTAGGCATACTGATGATACTTGGATATGTAATATATTGGAATGCAGAAACTTGAAGACCTATTATCATGCACTTTTCAGGGGGAGTAAAGTCTTGAAGACTTGTGTTGATTGTACTCTTTTTCCTTCGCTAAGGTTTTATCCCACTGGATTTTCCTTTGCAAGGTTTTAATGAGGCAATTTTAAAGCACTTGGTGATATATATAAATATTGTACTTTTTTTTCTTCGCCATTGGTTTTTTCCCATTGGGTTTTTGCTTGGTAAAGTTTTAACGAGGCATATTCTTTATATGTGGTTATCCAAAGGGGGAGTGTTATAAACCGACTTGTATGACCACCTTTAGCCGTCATAATTGACTATCCTTAGCCGTCAATTATGACGGCCCGTAGTTGTTATAATTGACCACATTTAACCGTCATAATAGCCGTCATAATTGACCGCTCTTAGGCGTCAATTATGAAAGCCAATACCTCCTTTGTACTCCTATATATATGGGTATCTTTCAAGGCTTTCATTATAGAATTCTAAAGAGCCTCTCTCTCACTTCAAGATCTTTCTCTCTCTCTCTCTATTTTCATTAGTTTCATAACATATATCAATTAGTGCAGTCGTAAGTATTATTCCACCTTTCATCAGATCGGGTCAAAACAAAATCTTTCAGGTCAAATCGAAAGACCAAACTTAGTAGGTATAGCCAGACTGATTATGCATGCTCTGATATAAGTATAATACAAATTAAGAGTTCATCTATACATTATACGTACATCATACATCTGTTAAGAAAAAAATAAAAATAAATGTATAATATATATAGAGATAATGAGTAGCATTTTTCATAAATCAATAGTAATTGGTTTTGACCCCATGAGAATATCCATTGCATGCTTAATTGCTTCATGCATGTATGTACTCATAATTGACACATGGGTCCATATTTCTCGCACCAATTACCGGACCAATCAGAAATTAATAGCTTTCAACTTTGGTAGGTACACTACAACAAAAGAGGCCTTTTGCAGTGATTTTAATTTGGCTGCAAAAGAAATCGCAGCAAAAATACACTTATTTGCGACGTTTTTCAATTTCCCCGCAGAATTCTGTCGCGAAGTTGAGAAATGCTAATGGAGAATTCACTTTATTTTTTTTACGGCGACTTGTAATCTATTGTGACGGTTTTTGTCGTCGCAATAAATCATTATACTGTTATGGCGTTTTCTTTCCCTTGAAGAGAGAAATATCGCCACAAAAACCACTTTTTATGGCAGACAATTGTCGTTGCAAAAAAAGTCATGGAAAGGGAATCCGGATAACGGGGGGAATATTGGCGCCGCATCTTATAGTAGCAACTTTTAATCTTTTACGGCGTATTTTAATCGTGGACCACAAAATCGAAGCAATATGCGTTGGATAAAATGAGTTATTGTGACGACTTTTAGACTTTTTCTGGCGATATCAAGTCGCCCTAATAAGTCTTGAATTTAATCTTTCCAGCCTCTCTTTTTTCCTATCTCTCTCGCGCACTCTGCTCCTCTCTTTACCTCTGCTCTTTTTCCCCATTTCCAGAAATCCCAAGCCCTAACCCAAAAGTCCCTTGCCTCATTATTTTCTTCTATATATTCTGATTTTTTATCATATAAGCTTATCTTATTTTTGATCTTGTGGTTGAATCAGGGTTTATCAACTGTTGGGAAGAATAGGAGAAGATCTAGGGTTGCAACCTCAAGCAAACCTTGCTCATCTACTCCCAAACGAGGCTCTAAGAAGAAAATGGTATGCCATTTAGCCTTCACCGAAAGCCCCTTGCCTTAGACGTAGATCACTTGTTTTCGGTTTCCTTCGTGCGTCTCTCCCTTAGCCTCTTCTCCAACTCGTCTCTTCATTTCCAAAGGGTGGAACCCTAGCCTAAATACCCTCAAGGAGAGGGCTAAAACATAGGTAAGCTTCCAAATTTTGGTTTCTATTTTTGGGGATTTTGATTCTACACTCTGAATTTTTTTTTTTTTTTTTGCTTCCAGCCGAGAGTCCTCCTCCATTCGTTCAGATCACACACTTCCATTTCCCCTGTTTTGATCCTTAAATTTGCACATTGGGAAGAAGAATAACAAGTGAGGTAACACTCTTAGTTCCTAAAAATATCTAGTGGTTGGATTTATGCTAAGCAAACCGTGGCATGCTATATGGTTTTTTGAAAACCTGTTGTTGGCTGACTGTGTGTGTAGTGGCTTCCAAATTTGAGTTCTCATTTATTTTCCTCTGATGCTTGTTTAGTTGAGCGTGTAACCGAGTAAAGGAAAGGTGGATAGAGTCAAAAATCATGCAACCATAGTTCTGTAATTCTATTATGGAAGGCGTTAAACCATGAGATTATAGAGGATGTAAAAACTTGGGTAAATAATATGTTAAGTTCATCATAGTTATGGACTTGGGCATCTTTTTTGTTTTAATATTGTAGCTTGAGTTCGAAGCTTCTTTCTTTGAAAAATAAATGTTGTCCCTTTTCTTTAAGTTGAAGTGTCAAATTTCATTTCCTGTGCATTTTAACCAAGAGAAGAAGTTGGAATGGGGGAAGGGCTTGGCTCAAAAGCGGGAAGCTGAAGCAAAGCTACAGGAATTGGAACTCCAGAAGGAAAACCATTTGCACGAACAGGTAAACCAAAGATACCAGATTTTTTCATGGGGAAAAAAAACCAGATTTTAAGTGTTTTTATTTATTTATTTATTTATTTTTAAACTGTCATCTTTGTGCTGACATTTTTTATTTGCATATTTAGACGTTTTATTGTGCCACAGACGTTTTAGATGATATTATACTAGGGGAAATATAATTCACCACAATAATGGGTGTATTTTTTTACGTTTGTAAGAATGGGTGTATTGTTGCTGGCCTGGTATAAGTCTGTTCCTTTGTTGTACGCAAGTAAATTTTTGCTTTATAATGGTTTGATCCAATGCTGGGATATCTTTTGATGATTTTGTGCTCAATATGATGGTGTATTAATCTTTGGGTATTGTGGAAATACACGTGTGTATGAAATTGGACATAATAAAATACTTTTGTAAGAAACGAAATGTTCTAAAAAAAATATCGATGAAACATTAAGCATGCTTGATTGCTTGGCTATCCATCTTCGGTTTAACTAAGGCACTACACAGTACTTTCATCTTGTCTTCTTTTGTGTACACCTAGTGGCGTGTTGTAATTGATAGACTGATTCTCTGATGCAAGGATGATCCAGAACTAGACAACATGCTGAAGGAGATATTAAGATGGGGTGATCCCAGGACTTATTTGGTGAAGGTAAGTTATTGACTGTCTCTCCTTTTTGCTGCCAAATTATAGAATTGATTTCTTATTCAACATCTCTCTGACATATTGCAGAAAAAGCATCCTGAAATGGTTCTTCCAAACCTAAGGGATAGTTAGAAGATGAAGGAATCAGGGTTTGTTGTTCCTCAAGACATTCTTGTCCACAGGTGGTTAAAAAGAGGATTAGATGCTGCACTAAATCAATATGGCATATGACCAGAAAGATGTTGCCAAGACTTCCTCCTCGTCTCTGACTTCTTGAGCCTTTTTAGTTTGTAAATTCCTGTTGGAACTTGCTGGAATATATGTTTTTCTTGCATATCAAAGATCATCTATGACATACCAGGGAAGGGCAGTCCTATTTTGTTAGGCATACTGATGATACTTGGATATGTAATATATATATATATATATATATATATGGTAACCTTGTATGAGATTGTAGACATATATCTCTAGTAACCTTGTATTACCCCGGTTGCAAGTTAATAAGTTCTTTAATCTCTGTTTAGTGCAAAATAATAATAATAATAATAATATATTTTTTTATAATTTTAAAAACATATTTCCGGCGAATTTTGCCTCCCGAAAATAGAGAAATTAATATAACCATGCTTTCATTATGTCTTCTGCGATTTTGGTTTCTATTTGTGGCGATTATTAATCGCCGGAAAAAAGAATAGTATGCTGCGATTCCTTTTGGCGAGAATTTGGGCAAATGTCAGGGTCAAACTTCGGCGGTTTGCCCGTGATGATAAAATCGCAGCAAAATATTTGTTGTTGCGATTTTAGACTTTTTGCTACGAGTGTAGACCACAGCAAATACCCCTCATTGCTGTAGTGGTAGTAGTTATCCTAAGGAAGCCATGCATGCGTGGAAATGTTTAATTATCGCTTAGCTTGAGGAAATTAACCACGAGGTTTTGAAGAGATCAGATGAAGCGGAGACAATTTGGAAACTGTACAAGATTTATTGACTGCCTAAGTGGGGATTATAATTAATAGAATTTTTTATTTTAAAATAGACACAAGGTGCTACCGCTAACACTTTGTACACACAGTGATAAAGTAATTTTTTTTACAAAAGTAATAATTTTTTGTATATTTTTTTAAAAAATAAATAAATAAAAAACACAATATGAAGAAACAAACAAATATAAATATTAAAAAAAATACATTTTGATATAAATAATGGGTCGGTGGATCTATCATTTTCCTTTTAAAATATTACATAATTACTAGGAATTAAGCGTAATTTTCTCTAGACATATTGCTACTATATATATCCGGCCGTTTGACTTACCCACATATATGTATAATTAATATATATTATATAGTACCCCGATCCTTAGGGCTGATCATGAACACAGCTTTAGAGTAAAATTATTAAGGTTGTGCGCGCATACATAAATGGATTTTTAAAAACCCTAAAAATTAATCATTTTAATCGCAAAATTTTGATAATAAAATCCCGTTTGTCTTGTAGCATGCTGAGAATTCATGCATGACTACGTTTTCTTAATTTGTATCGTAGGTTCAGCAGTCCCTGGCCCGCACCAAAAAGTAAGGGCAAAGAATAATCTGAAACTCTTCCAACATTTTCCAGCAGAAGAATGAGAAAATAAATATATAGAAAGAACGACGAAGCAAAGGAAAAGACAAAGTAAAGACAGTGCTATATATGCAAGTCCCTAGCTACCAATGACCATTGGAATTCCGTGACGTTCAATTACGTACTAGTACAGTAGTCTAGAGAACGTGCAGGGAAAAAATGGGGAAAATGATGCGCTCACTTTAGATTTTTCTTTTGCATGCAGTAGGATATGAGCAAAGGCAGTCCATACTCGACCCTATTTTTTAGTCGTCCAAAGGCATAATTTCCAAGGTGGTGTGCATGGGGGAAGTGTTGGCAAATGGTTAAAATTTTCTATCCATCATATATGACATTTCACTAACAATTGTCAATTCATCATGTCCTGCATGGATTTTTAATTTTCACCTTGTTTGTCCAATATTATCTGATCTCTTGTCCCATGCAGGCCAGTTAATTAATTCATCACCGAGACTGCTGCGCGCCTCAATGCATGCATGCTCACTTGATCACAATTAATAAAATGGATCCCATGCATGTAGATTTCATTCTTTTTGTATTGTGCAGGTTTTTTTCCCTTTTATGCATTCAATTGTTGCCTTTAATTGGTCCTTAAAACCGAATACTGCTACAATTAACTCATTTGGTCGATCGAGGAAATATATACATACATATATATATATATATATTAATGATCTATTATATGTAGGACTGCTAGAGTACTACTAGAATATGGACCCTGGTTGGTGCAGCTAAGTCCTAATTGATACTGAAATTACCCAAATCTCCATGTATCATAAACTAAAATCTATCAATTCACTCAATAAATTAGTTAGTCCTCAATCGTGTAATTATTTTATAATAAAGCAATAACATAAAGGAAATAAATTGCACAATACCAATATTGATAACGGAGGCATACCTTTTAAAGAATTTTATAAAGGTAAAATCCTATGGGGCAACCAAATCCAAAAAATTCAATTTTATTATTTGAAAATCAGTTACAAGCAAATTTCAATTATAAAACTCTTGAGGTTGATGTTTTTGTGCCTTTTCAAAATGACTTGCTTTTGAAGCAACTTCTTTTGGAGCATTCACAACTTGACTTTTTTGAATGCAATAACATGCAAGTAGTTCTCACAACTTGACTTTTTTGAATGCAATAACATGCAAGTAGTTCTATCAATTAATGTGACAAGGTATCTTCTTTCACCATCCACTTCGCTTTAAATTTTGAAGCGATCTTTATATCCTCACATTTTTTTGTGATCTTATATTTGTTGCCAAGATAAAATTCAGACAACTCACACATCTTGGCGCTTATGGTGTTTTTTTGTTGGCTTAACTCTTTAACTTGGTTTCCAAATGTCTTTACCTCTCTCTTTTTCCTGCATTTTACTCATATTAAAGGAATATGGCCTTATATGACCATAAATACCACAATAATGACAAATAGGCACAAACTTACTTCCAACCTCACCTCGATTCAACTTCTTTGATGTTGATGTTTCATGTGGCCTTTAAAAATAATTTGTTTTCGAAGCTGACCTCTTTTAAATGAAAGAACATGTAAGTGGTCCCATCAATTAATGTGATATAACATCTTTTTTTCTAATCCACTTTGCTTTAAATTTTGAGGCGATCTTTACATCATTACAAATTTTTGTGATTTTATCTTTGTTGTAAGAAAAAATTCAGACAATTCACATATCTTGGTGCTTATGGTATTTATTTGTTGGCTTAACTCTAGGACAGGGTTTCCAAGTATCTTTATCTTTTTCTTTACCATTAATTTTTTGCACTTTACTCAAATTAAAACAACATGGCCTTATATGACTAGAAATACTACAATAATGACAAATAAGCACAAACTTACCTCCAACCTTACCTCGGTTTAACTTTTTTGAGGTTGATGCTTCATGTTACTTTTCAAAATGATTTACTTTTGAAGCAAATTCTTTCAGAACATCCACAACATGATTTCCTTTAACAAATACAATACCATTCGAGGTAGTGGTAGCGGATTATGAGGCTTGAGGATATTTGTCTTGGAAGGTTGAATACTCAAACCTAGTATGGTTACAACTGGGTTTCTCCTGGAACTCTAGTGGCTGAATTACGATCACTCAATCTCAATCTTAGATCAACTATTATACACTTTGAGAGAAACAATATGAAAATTTTTTAATGAGTTTTCTCACCAAAATAAGTAATAGGAAAGTGCCATAAAAAATATCTAAAATTGAATCTCTGCAGATCTTAACTAATAGGATAACTTAAATAAATAATCTGAAATCAGTTTAAATTACAATTGGATTCTGTTAACAGAGTAACTTTGTCACGTTAGACTTTTCTAATGGGATGCTGACACCTGGCACTTTTAATCTTATCAGCATTAGTAGTTTTCCATTCAAACTCTTTTTTGAATAATTACAAAATCCTTGGAACTCAATTTTTATACTCTTAACTTATCTAAAACAATTCTTGATAACTGCTAGATAAACTTAAAATAGTTACTTAATCCTATCATTTTAGTCAATTAATCTTATCAAAACTTATTAATTTAGTCACCAAAATTTAGTCAAAATCTTGCATCCACATATACCCTTGCACATATATATAATCCTCATGATCGATAATCGAATGAATGTCATTCGAATTTCGATTGATCACCGGCCTTGACTTGTAAAAACGAATATATGTGTATATATATATATGAGCAATGCTACATGCAGTCATGGAATGTGCAAACACCGCGCAATCGTTTTGAAAAAGAGTGAGGTCCACGATTAAAAAATTAGTTTTTTTTCATGTAGGTCCCATATTAATCCACTTTTTTCAAAACGACTGCACGCCGCTTGCACAACCACGACTGCAAATATAATTTCTCTATATATATATATATATATATATATTTATATATAACATGCGCTGACGAGTTTTAATTAATTTTCTACCCACAAATTAAGTTAATTCATGTTCACGTACGGCAGGCATGCATGCATCGAGATAGCCGCGTGCTCGTCAGGTCATGACCAGTATTAGTACTGTTCAATGTGACGTTAGAGCTATCACCATAATTAGGACCACCCGAGTTCACGCACGCACGAGTTCGACCGCAATCAACTTCGCTTACGTTGGTCATGGTTAGCATATTTTCATGATGATCGACTTACAGATCAAGTACTACTCCCACCCTGGACGGGAAGCTGCTAGCTAATTAAGTGCGTTGATTTTTAGGCCATATATCGACATATATCCAATTAATTATAAGTTTTCTTACAGGATAAAGGCGTAGACTTCTACCATGCAAGCCTAAGGCACCTAAAAACACCGGCGGATTCAAGGGAGCAGATCAGGCAAAACCAAAATATGGTTATAAGTACGTAATTGTTTTGTTTAGAAAACTTGAGAATTTATATACATTTAGGTTTTTTTTTTAAATAAAAAAATATAGAACCACAATAAAAAAATTTGAAATTTTCTTAGAAACTTAAAATATTGTGTCCCTAAAACTTTTTATTATATAATTATGAAAATACTTGAAGCTAGCTTATAATATTTGTCTATTTTCATGATTAGAGTTCTTTCAACCTTTTTCTTTTATATCTTATAGAATATCTTTTCTACAGTACATGACCCAGGCACTTTGCCATTTTCCTTGAGTTAATTTCTTTTAACATTTTTGTTAGTAATTAAAGCTAGCCTAAATGAGTTTTGCTATGAGGATTACCGTGTACTCTATCCCAATGAAATATCTAACTATAGCTTTTTTTTCCAAGATTATGTGTTATAATTGTATTTTTTGTATCATAGATGGTACGTACAATACGCTTTATATATATTATACTGAAAGATATATAAAAATTAATATCATCATTATTATGGTGCATGCAACTTGCCAGTGGTGTTTTAGTCCTTAGTCCCCAAAGTTACGCTTCATACTTCCCACGTTTGAAAATTCTACTAAAGATCATCTTCCAGAATCCATGACATAATTTCCCACAGTAGTACTACTGGTGGCTAGGAAATGATAAAATTAGATGGGAAATGAAAAATTACGAAATTTCGTGTCCCTACCACAACTCATTTGAATATTGACCCAAGCATTTATAATTTCCCTATATATACCAGTCGATCATGCATGCCTATGGCTCTACCATCCTGCACGCTAATTATGCTTTGCATTACATACGAGAAACCAATATGCAGGGACTCATGATCATGAGAAACATTTCCCCAGCAATAATATTTGTTTTTGTCCTGACCTTTGCCTTCGTCCATGAATCCAGCGCCCAAGATTCACCACAAGACTACGTCAACGCTCACAACTCAGCTCGATCACAGGTTGGAGTCGGACCTATTACTTGGGATGCTACCGTTGAGGCATACGCAAAGAATTATGCTAATCAACGTAAGGGTGATTGCAACCTAGTGCACTCGGGTGGCCGTTACGGTGAGAATCTTGCATGGAGCAGTGGTGACCTCTCGTGGAACGGCTGCCGTTAACCTTTGGGTAGCAGAGAAGGCCGACTACAACTACAACTCTAACTCATGTGCTGCCGGCCGCCAGTGCGGCCACTATACTCAGGTGGTTTGGCGCAATTCTGTGCGCCTTGGCTGTGCTAAAGTCAGATGCAACAATGGCGGCACCTTCATCACTTGCAACTATGACCCCCCGGGCAACTATGTCGGGCAGCGGCCTTACTAATTGCAAGCATGCATGCATTTACGAGTTTAATTTTAGAGGGTGACCTTAATAAGTGATCATGTAATATTAAGACACCAAATTACTCTGAATAAATAAAGTGAAACTCGTGAAGTAATATTATATATGAGGAGGTCATGCATCGACTTCGTTTGCGTTGGCAGCCTTCCCCCAACTTTTGGCTTCTTCCCGACTATACATGCATATTGCGACATCTTAATTTATACGCCACAAATTATTAAGTTCCACAATAAATTCTTAATTTCTTGTTCATATCGAGGAGAATGACAAACATATATAATAATAAATTAAAGCCATTATGTTTTGTTGATCCCCGTTACATGCATCGTGTTGATCATTGATTTACCATCATTGATTTTGGCCAATAGACAGTTGAAGTCCGATTAATCTAGATTGTTGGGATAAGAATAGTTAGTCATGGTCTCGACTCAAAGAGCCCAATAACCGGATAAAGTCTGCTTCTTAGATAATAGCCATTGAGCTCCATTTTTAATTAAGAAATAAACCACTCACTCATGATCCACTACAACATATTCAGCCTTTTACTACCATTATTTTTCCAGCTATTCATAACTTGCCAATAATACATAGTTTTATTCACAAAAATTACATCTCCAGATTTATGAAGAAAAATTTGTCAATAAAGGGAATTATTTTCGGCAACAATATATCATGGCAAATATTCTTGACATTAGAAGTAAGTTTCGGCATGGATGATATTTGTTATAACGACATGCAGTCGCCGCAGTCCTTTTTTCCCATTATTAAAGTGACTAAATGTTTTTATGATGAATAAAAGTCGCCGTTATAACTGGAGAGATATAAATGCCCAACATGAAATTCCCGGATTTTTTCCCCTCTTCTCGTCAGTCTCTCTATCTTTACGCATACACTATTTTAGGGCGAAACCGCAGCTTTGTTGGAGAAAACCTCACTTATCATAGATCCATTTAACACCGTGCTGCTAGATTCTTGTGGGACAATCAGCTGTGCACCTCCGATCGTCTTCGACAGTGAAGATTGTTGCTGGTTTTGGCTTCATTTTTGTGGTGGATTCGCGGTAGTATCGGGAGCTTCTGTTTTGAGGATCTGTCACTACTCAGTCCTCTCCACCCCTTATTTGATCTTACAAAAATCTGGAAATTTCAGCCATGGGTTTTGTGGATTTGCAATAGGAGTGGCTTGGAAGATACGGTCAGGTAAAAAGCCCTTAATTATTTTCCATTGCAAGCCCCTGTTTTGCTAAAGTTCTTGCTTCGTATCAGTTTTGTTAAGATGTATGATGAGGGGATAATATGTTTGAAATTGGTAGATTTATATATAAATCATGTTCTATATATTTTATATATCAGTCGTACCACATATATAAGGTTGGATGGTTTTGCAAACTGAGGTCCGAACCTGCTACAATAAATTTGAAAAACTGGCAGTTCAGTATTGAAGAAATGTAATTTAAGAAGCCTCCAATAATCATGCCACTTCCAAACAAATTTTAAAAAATAAAAGCAAAAAATTTTCCAGTTTCAAGAGCTGAACCTGCAGAGGCATTGGACGTGCTCCAAGATCCCATACTTTGAAATTTCTAAGAGCGATCCTTTCACAGCTCCCTAACTCCCATACCATGACATCACCCATGTTTGTTCCAACTGAAATTGTAAATGCTCACATAATGTATGTAAAAAAGCAAAAATTAATGCTTACATCTAGAATTCCAAAAACCTAAATTTAAATAACTACACCACAGGAATAATTACACAATTTTACATTATGTAAGGTAAAAGGGGCTCACCAAGAAGTTTAATATGCTGCAGTGGATGTAAGGCAAGTACTCTTGACAGCTGATCCTTGATTTAGAGTCATAACAATAGTTTTGGCTAAGTCATCAGTAGTGTAGGATCTTATAAGCAAGGCTCTGTCCAGTGTATGCAACAGGTAGAATACTTGCTGGCAGGTTATGGACCTGTTGATAAATCATAAAGGAATCATCAATTAAATGACTCTTCACATTGATCTTTCAATCAATGGCATTTATCTACATATTCAACAGATTTTCAATGAAAGACAAAAAGCTGAACTTCAGGTTTGGAGACAACAGACAACAACATTTATCAGGTCCACTAGTTCATTAGATCAGCGTAATAAATTCTTTTAACATCATAACTGCAAACCAGAAAATTGACAAATGGATAATAATAAATTTTTTTTTTACCACATCTACCATCCATGTCATCTGCCCCTCTCCTTCCTCTTATGGTATCAAAAGTATGATGTAGTACACAAAAAACAACTTAAAATAAAAGGCATGCACAAACCAAAAGCATCACAACCTAATTAACATTTTGTCCAAAATTGATAACCTCTATTTTTGTGAAATATATATTGTCTAACACCAGCATCAAAACAATTTATAGCATAAGGATTATCATTACTAATCTTTTTCCATAACATTCTATCATAGTAGTTCCGATTCTGGAAACAAATGCTCAGGGTAAACGTGTATTGCTCTCTGATTCCTAGTTCAAGCCAAGTCAAGCTTGGAAGCAGCTACGGTTCATGGATCATTCAGTATCACAGGGCTTGGAGACGTTGTCAAGGGACTTCCGTCAAGGCCTTGAAAGATGAAAAAGATGGGGAAACAAGTGGATTCCCAAGTCGGAACTGGAATCCCGGACTGGAAATTGAGGTTCCTTTCGAGCAAAGGCCGGTATGTTTACACTGTAATCATGTACTTCAGCGCTTGTTAACAAACGCAGCAGTAGATGTTACAGTAACTTATTTCTGCCCCTGCATATTAGAAAAATAAAACCACCAAATGATTGGTTAAAGGGCATACATGATCCCCCTTAAATGTCATGCAAACCTGTAATATTAACTTTCTGCGAAACGCATTACTTTCCAAAATTTTCACGACACTGATATTAAATGAAGGGATGAAAGAGGATAATTAGGAAAGCATGATAGTGGGTGAAGCATGTCATGGGTCAAGAGGACTCATACAAGAGATTCAGATGTATCGTGCGTTGTACCACAATCAATTCACACTCAGTTATTTGCTTCTGTTACAGGTGAATGAGTACTCCTCTCTAAAAGATGGAATCCTATATTCATGGGGTGAACTTGATCCCGGGCCCTTTTTCCTTCGTCTTGGAGGCCTCTGGTTAGGAGCTTTCACATCTCTGGGAGTGCCAATTGCAGCTGCAAGCTTTAATCCTTCAAGGGTGAGATCAAATTAAAATGGCCACTTTTGTGTACAAAAGCATCAACTTTTTTTGGGCAATTTTGTGAATAAATTTTGGATAAATATTTTCTGAATAAGAGGAGACCAAGCAGCAAATGAACCGTCATATTTATAAGAACACCGTCTTAAAATCCAAGAGCTGTTTATATTTAGAAGAATACTTCATCTTTGCAAAATTGCTCAGAGCCTACTGGCGACATAATTGCACAATACTTCATCTTCACTGCTGCTTTATATTTAGGACAATACTTGATCTTTGCAAGCAAAATTGCACAGAGACCATAGGCTCAATCAGAACAGACTCATGCAAACCAGCAAGAGATGTTTCAATGGTTGAACGATCTTTTTGTGAATATATATTTACTAATTTCCATGTTTGAACCTTTGCAGGAACCTCTAAGATTTGTGCTAGCTGCTGGAACAGGAACTCTTTTTCTGGTGTCATTAATTGTCTTAAGAATTTACTTGGTATTTTCTTCTTCTTCTTCGTATTACAGTAGTTTCATTTCTTTAGTGCATGTTATGTAACTTCGACAGCAAGCACTAACGGGATAATTTCTGGAGAGAGTGACTACAAAGGCCATGTAGGAAATAATAGATTCAAAAACATTAGAATGGTCTGTTGCCCTCCAACTAGAATCAAGAATAGCTCTGGAAAATCTTTGAGATCACTATTTCAACAGTTTTACCGAGATTTATGGGCACAGCCAAGGTAACAAAAGCACCACCTTTCAAGATATTTAAGTTAGATTCACATACTGACAGACTCAACAGTACTATAATTCTTATGTAATTAATTTATACAGAATCTGCAGTTATACGAATAGCCATGAGCAGAAATTTTTTCATTTTTTCCCAATTAGCTTTCTTCACTTATTGGCATCATCCAATAAATATCTTCCAAATAATAAAGAATTTTAAAATTCCATCTATTGAGTAGTCCAACTCGAAATGTTCCCACGAACATTCTGCCAAAAAAAAAACAGATGCAGGTTCCATGCCTTATTGTTTTTATCTTCTGTTTTTCTAATGGTTTTGAGTACTTAATAATTATTTATTGGCTGGGGATGCATGCATGGCTGGTTATGGGGTCGACCCATCTCTGTTGTAAGTCACTTAGTCTTTTTTTCACCAAACAGCAGTAAATTTTTTGAATCATGTTTGTCGAGCTACATTGCCACCGCTGGTATAATTTGACATTTGTTTCTTTTGCTCTATTTTTTTAAAGTATTGGCACATTACTATCCACCAGTCGACAGAACTCACAAGAAGTCATGCATATTGCTATTTTTTATATATAGTGTGACAAGTAGCAATGATTTGCATCTTGTTTCAATCTTTCTATGCTTACATAGATTGTTTTTACGTTGCTTAGATTATCAGTTGCTTAACCATTTGATCTTTAGTCCTTGTCCACCTTATCAAGCATTCCCAAGTACTAGTCTTTTTGAACATTGTGGTCTACTAATAAACCATTAAATGCACCTTACAAACATAATTAAACAATTAAATCCTTTTGAGTAAGTCATGTTGAAGAACAGACCAATGAACTATTAATATGCTCAGTTGTGTTTCTTTTGTTTTTTTAATGATTTTTGGAGTTCAAAATAAAGATGTTGTTTCATCACTACGCTCATTCTTTGGACATATCATAGCCTATTCTTGTATTCATACAACAAAAATCTGCTGATTTTAGAAAATAAATCACATTTGTGGAAATGGCCCATCTTTATATCTGTCATTTTACTAATTCCTAATGGATCTTATATAGGTTCATAGCATGAGATAATAAAGTTTCTTACCATTTACTTTTGTAGCTTTTATGTCAGTATGAACCCAATTCAGTGCTGAAATTCCTGGAGACGTTTGATAGCTACCATGTGGAACACTGTTTACGCTTGTGTCAGGAATATGGGATTATTGATGCTGCTGCATTCTTGTTAGAAAGGGTTGGTGATGTGGGGAGTTCTCTTTTACTTACACTTTCTGGCCTTGATAGCAAGTCTGTTGAACCAAATACTGCTGTGGAAAGTGTACTTTCTAGTGTGACATCAGGTTCTGCTGCTGGTTTGGCGTATCTCATGACTGCAATGAATACAAAGGAGGTTTAAAAACTTTTAAACCGACGATTAAGCTTCTTGTGTTTGCATATAGGACCGTTATGCAACTTCAAATCTGATATAAACTATATAGGAGAATAAGATACGCAATATATTGATTATTAGTGTAGGAATGTGCTAGCGAAACACCCCTCGTTTGAACCTTGAGGATTCAGAGACACCCTGAGGAGGAATGACTTCATTAGGTGATTTGGAAAACTTACTTTTATATACATATTTGTTGGAAATTGAATTAAATTCACTTAAAATTTTTAGAGGGTGACAGGAATACCTTTTTATTGCTTAATAACAAGGCCTAACATAGCTTCTTGTATTACTATTTCTGAATTACACTTAGGACCAAGATTCAATATCCATTAACATATCTGTAAGTGACATTGCATCTATGGCAAGGCCTTGTGCAGCTTTAGTTCCTGCTCTCCTTCTGTAGTTGATGGACCAATTTAAAAATTGAATCTGATATTTTCCTGGAACATGTTACTCTCTCTTCCCAGTATTCTAGCATCACCCATCCTCAACCTTTGTGAGTTTGTAACAAATTTAGGAATTATGTCTTTTTGCTTTTATCTACAGTTTTCTGATTTGGACATTCTTCTTTCTGAGTTAAGCAACCCAAAGAACATGCGAATCTTGATGATGGAAACTAGCCCCTTGCTCTTTTTTTACAAGCTGTTTTTGTACTTCTTTATTTCCTTAGTCTTTTGAGCTTCTGTTAGTGTTATTGGCTTCTTTGTATATAGGAAAAATATATCTTCCTTCCATTCAAATATGGTTTGACAGGAAAGTCATTTTTCTTTATTTGTTTTGCTTCTCCTGTTTTTCCATCTCAATTTTGTCATTATGTTTTTTCCCCTGGGTTGCATAGGTTTTGTTTTCTCCTATTTGGTCTCAAGTATGTTTTTGCTCTCGCTTTCTTTTGATTATTTTTTTATGAATTTCCTTTGTGAGCTTTTGTTTTTTGTTTGCCTATTTACTTGTTATTTGTTATACTTGTCTCGAACGATATTTGCTTCCCCACAACTTGCCATGTAGAGAATCCTTTCTATGTAAAAACAACCTAATTCCCACCTTCATTATTAATTATAATATTGGCTTAATAATGGAATACCAACCAGTGTTCTCTCTCATATGTGCATTAATTATACAAGGAATGTATAGACATATCATGTAACCATCATAAGGTTTTTTCCGATGTTCCAAGAAAGCTACTGTTCTAACCAAAATTTTTATTTTAACCTTCACATACCTACACCCAAAATGATTCCAGTACTCAGAACTTGATGCATACATGCTTGGTCACTCCCAGTATCTAGCTTAAAATTAACATTTGCCTACCTGCTATTCTTCCTTGCTAGCTTGCTCAATGTATCCACACATCTCTTTTTTTATTTTAATTGTGTAGTAGATGATAATCATGGAAATAGCATTACTACTGTATTACTGTAGTAGATGATAATCATGCAACTTTTTCTACTGTATTACTACATTGCTAAAATCCGTTCTTTCCATTTAAATCTATCAGGGTCTTAATGAGGGTGACATCATATTAATATAAAATCAGGGACCTCAATTCCTTTTTCCCCTGCTTTTGTCTTACAAAGAAGTAAATGGATAAATCTTGGATGCATATTGATGATAGATTGCGGTCCCATGAATATGCCGAAGGAGTTAATCATTTCTTATCCATGGCTCAATCCCATGCGCCTTCCAGTGTCTCCATTAGGTGTCCTTGTCGAATATGTCGTAATAATTTTTTCCAACCATTTTCTGTTGTGAAGGGATCATCTGTTCTTGCGAGGGATTGATAGAAGTTATACTCAATGGATATTTCATGGAGACTTAGATCCTTTTCATGCCAACCGGTCAGTCGATGAGGATGATGGAGATGATTCTGGAGAGTACATTGATGACATTGATGAGATGTTAGATGACATTCGGGTGGGATCCTTCGTGGATAGTACAACCGGTATAAATGCTGGTGGCAGTGAAGATGATAATGCACAGCCCAACGTTGGGACTTCAAGACACCATACATTTGAACAATACGTAGAGGATGCACGACGTCCACTTTATCCATCGTGTACAAACTACTCAAAGCTATCCTTTATGGTGAAGTTGCTTCACATCAAGACAATCGGGGGTTGGAACGTGAAATCATTTAACATGGTGCTAAAGCTTTTGAAGTCTGCATTCCCGAGTGCTCTATTGCCAGAAGACTATAATGATGCAC
This sequence comes from Carya cathayensis, assembly GCA_011037825.1. Classification (NCBI taxonomy): domain Eukaryota; kingdom Viridiplantae; phylum Streptophyta; class Magnoliopsida; order Fagales; family Juglandaceae; genus Carya; species Carya cathayensis. The sequence goes on along the minus strand of QGSO01000257.1, from coordinate 1,429,506 downwards.
GTCAGCTAGAGCGTGGGTTGGGATTTAGTTACACCAAAATCCATGTATGCCCCAATGACTGTATCTTGTTTTGGAAAGATGATGAAGACAAAGATGAATGCCCTATATGCAAGGCATCTAGGTGGGTCTCACTTACAAGTAAACACCGGGTACCTCAGAAAGTGATGCGTTATTTTCCATTGAAGCCTAGGTTGCAACGCCTTTATCTGTCGAAGAAGACAGCACAAGCCATGCGATGGCATAAAGATGGGCGTATTGATGATCCCAACTGTATGAGGCATCCAGCTGATTCCAAAGTTTGGAAAGATTTTGACCGGAAACATGATTGGTTTGCCAATGATGCTCGTAATGTCCGTCTTGGACTTGCGAGTGACGGGTTCAACCCGTTCAATAACATGAGCAAGCCCTATAGTATATGGCCAGTAATACTTTTGCCTTACAACTTGCCACCTTGGTCTTGCATGAAAGACCCATACTTTCTGTTGACATGTTTGATACCTGGGCCTAAATCACCAGGAAATGATATCGATATCTTCCTGCGTCCTTTAGTTGATGAATTGAAAGAATTATGGGAGGTTGGTATTGAGACATATGATGCATTCAGTTCTGATGTTTTCCAATTACATGCATGTTTACTCTGGACTATAAATGACTTTCCTGCATATGCCAATCTTTCTGGGTGGAGCACGAAGGGGAAGTTGGCATGTCCTGTGTGCAATGTAGATACCGATTCTATGTGGTTGGCGTATGGGCGTAAACATTGTTATATGGGTCACCGTCGATGGTTAGCCCCGGACCACCCTTGGAGAAAGAAAAAACGTGCTTTCAATGGTACCACGGAGGTTCGGCTTCAGCCAGCAAATCTTTCCGCCCAAGCTCTATATGATTCAGTATGCATGGTCTCCAACGTCCAATTTGGAAAAAGTTCACGGAAGAGGAAACGGGCACCACAAGAATTAAACTGGACAAAGAAAAGCATCTTCTTCGATCTTCCATACTGGCAAGACTTAGAATTGAGGCATAACCTAGATGTAATGCATATTGAGAAAAACATATGTGATAGTGTATTGGGCACCTTGCTGAGTATTGATGGAAAGAGTAAGGACACTGCAAATGCGCGCAGGGATTTGGAAAATCTCAGACTGAGGAAGGAATTACACTTACGTCCAGATGGCGATATCTGTCGAATGAGTCTTGCATGTTACACCCTAAACCATAATGAGAGAATATCCTTTTGTGAGTGGGTGTCACAAGTTAAATTTCCAGATGGCTTTGCCTCTAATATTGCTCGGTGTGTGAATATTAGGGAAGGCAAAATTTCTGGAATGAAAAGTCATGACTGCCACATATTCCTCCAACGGTTGCTTCCAGTAGTGATTGGTGGTTATCTGCGGCCCGACATTCGGCTAGCTTTGATTGAGTTAAGTACATTTTTCAAAGAATTGTGTGCTCGAACATTGACTTACGAATCATTGCATCGGCTTCAGGCAGATATTTCTATCATCCTATGTAAACTTGAGATGATATTCCCACCTGCTTTTTTTGATATAATGGTGCACCTCGCAATTCATTTACCGGATGAGGCATTACTTGCTGGACCAGTGCAATACAGGTGGATGTATCCTTTTGAGAGGTATCTGGGGAAGTTCAAGCGTTACGTCCGGAACAAAGCCCGCCCTGAGGGTTCAATTGCCGAAGCGTATCTTCATGTTGAGTGTTTGACGTTTTGCTCAATGTATCTCAACGACATTGAGACCAGATATCAACGGGTTGAAAGAAACTCAGACATTCCAGAACAGAGTAATGAAGAATTTTTCTCTGTCTTCTCACAAAAGGTACGTCCGCTCGGGGCAGCCAACATTCACATGCTAGCCGAAAAATTATTTGCAAGAGCCCACTGGTATGTGCTCAATAATTGTGGCGAGATCGAGCATTACCTCAAGTAAGTGGTGTAGTCTTTGTAGTTACATTCAGTTCTCACCTAATTAATTTTACACCCTGTAAAATCCGACTCTGTTTTGCAGTGAGCATTATAACATGATTACAAGGGAAGTCACAACGAACACTGCGCGCAGGCATGAGGCTCAATTCCCCGGGTGGTTCAAGAAACATGTATGTATATCTCTGCATTGATATCGATATCTTCAATGCGTACCCTGTTTACATGCATGACATTTACATATCACATAAAAGAAGAGAAAGTTTAATAGAAAATAACTTATATCTAAAGATATGAAGTCTTCTAGCATATATTTAAAATCCGATAGTGGTTCTAGCAATTTTGACAAATAGGATTGGTTTTGTTGTTTGATTGGACAATAGATTCGAGAGAAGCGTGCGATGGATCCAACAAGTGTACCAGATGAAATATATGCACTTGCATGTGGTCCCGACAAGTGGGTAGCATCGTACGCTGGTTGCATAATGAATGGCATTAGGTTTCAAACAAAGGATCGAGAGAGGCACCGGCGAACTCAAAATAGTGGTTTGGTTGTCCATGGTGAACATCAATCAATGCCCGTTGACTTCTATGGGGTGTTGAATGATATTATAGAATTACGATATATGGGTTGGCGTAAGGTGTATTTGTTTCAATGTGATTGGTGGGATGTTGGTGATAAGAAAAGAGGGATACGCGTTGGAGACCATCTAACGAGTCTGAACACTTCTAGAACATGGTATAAAGATGAGCCTTTTGCTCTCGCTTGCCAAGCTCAGCAGGTGTTTTATGTAAAAGATATTAGTGTGGCGGGTAGTTGGTATGTGGTCCATAAGATAACGAGTAGAAATGTATACAACATTCCTTTAGTTTCGTCAGCTGAGGATGCGGATGATGGAGACGAGTCTGGTGAAGATGACGCTTTCCAAGATGATGGAAACATTGCCAGAAACGTGCCGTGTGCCCAATGCAGTGACCCAGACTTGATGAATCCATTGAATAGGGATGATGAAGAACCATTGCTGATTGACCCATCGACCATATTAGAACAGCAATCATTTGAACTGCCTGACCACGAGGCATACCTCGAGGATGATTGCGTTGATGATGAGTTGGGAATTGATGAAGCCATAGATGCTAATCGCGACGAAAGCGAAGAAGACAATATTGCATTTGACGATGATGCAACATCAGATTCAGATGATGGTATGCCCTAACATTTATCGTATACATATTGGGTTTTCACTCATCACATGTTGACTTCTTCATTAATGTAGAAGGTGATTTGGATTTCTCACATCTCATGTTGACACAACCTGGTACCCCTCGTTTGTCTCAATTGATTACACAATTGAGATGCTAAAACAAATATTTTCACGTTTATATGCAGGTTCCACATGTGGAGGTGACAATACCAGAGATGGTGCCATTCACATCTCATGTTGACAGACTTGGTGAAGTTCTTATATATGCTAGAATTATAGATTATGTTGCTATTGCTAAAATGCACTACAGAATTGATATACTACTATATATCTGTTCGACCATATTAGTCAGGTGTAATTGTAATGGCAGTTTGGTCATTGCACTATAAGATAAAGTGGCTGAACAATTTTACTTTCATATGCAGATGATGTCCTTTGGTGGCAGCCAAATGTTTAACGAAGCTCATGAAACATTGGTATTTACCTTGCATGAGCCAGGGTGTATTCATCTGATTGTTTTCTCTAGTAATATCAGCAGTTTTATGAGCTTGTCTAAGTAAGGAATGGTAGATCTTAAGTGGCACTGGTGAATATATCTGCAATTCCTATCAAATTACTATGATATTTCTATTGACTATTATAAGATAAACTTCCATTTCCATTGATGTGATTCTTAATTAATTAAGATGGTTTGACAGGTCAAAAGGACTACAAGAACACATAAAATCGTTAGCCCCAGGTGACTTGATAAATGGTCAATTATGTGACATTAATACTCTTAAATATCTTGAGTAAAAGTGCTTTATGAGTTAAAATAAGAGTATTAGTTAGATAATGTGAATTAATTTTCTTTGACATGCGAAACAATATATTACCCCTAATTAAACTTAGATGCATGCATTTTGGTGTGGGGCTGGATGTTGTTTAGTGAGTGCCGAAATTGATGAGGGAATTTGATGGGACTCACGGCTGGAACTTGATGCAGCACAGCAGAATGTACACGGACAGCTCACATAAACCATCACTCGGCACATGCAAAAACAGCATGCAGAAAAGCAAAAGCAGAAAATACACATGCACTTGCAGAAAGTTCAACTCACGGCACATGTAGGACTTGCAGCAACTTAAGCAGCTCATGAACTCACACCATTACTCGGCACATGCAAAAACAACATGCAGAAAAAAAAGCAAAAGCAGAAAACACATGCAGACTTTAATGCACATGCAGAAAACTCACGGCTGGAAGTGCAAAAGATGCAGCAGCAAACCAGAAAGTTCAGCACACATGCAGATCACTTGGACAGCTCACATAAAGCACTCACATTCACAGCAGCAATTCGGCACATGCAGAAAATGAAGCTCACAGCTGGAGCACATGCATCACTCGGCAATGCAGCAGAAAAAAAAAAGTATGCACATGCAAGTCTCCCACTTGTATAACTCACGGACAACACCTATAAAACCAAGGGAAGACAGCAGGCCGAAGGGGAGGAGTTGGAAGTTATAAATTGTAAAAGTTTACGAGACATGCATGCATGCATGCTAGCTGGCCTTCCTTGCAGGGATTTACCCACTAACGTCAGTACTACTAGCTATGAATAATGTTGGGTATAAATTTAAATGTACAAATGTTATATGTATAAGCATTTTGTAAAAATATGGGCTCCATAAAAAAGTGAGTTTTTTTTATAGGACTTGCGTGATGATTGGTGTATTTAGGATTTATATATATAATTTCTCACTAGTCATAATTACAAAATTCAATTAGGTCATAATTAACAATGGTTAAGGTCGAAAATAATGATGGATATATTCATGAGATATATTTGAGCAAGGTTAATTAATTAGTCGATTATGAGATTTTTAGCCCACTAGGAATGGCAGCCTGTAGATGATCTTTTAGTTAATTTGGAACCACAAGAATCATAAGGTTCATGCGCACCTAGCTTCTTCTTAGTTGTAAGTTAACTTTCAAAAAAATCTAAATATATATGGTAGGGTCGATTCAGTTTAGTTGGAGAATTACTACCCACATATATATTTATATGTTCTTAATGATTCCTTTTGAAATGAACCTGCTGCAAGATCGAGCTGCAAATAATATTAAAGATTAGATAATGGATTTGGATACTGAAGCACTAAAAAATGGCTAGCTATTCATATATAATGCGCATATTTCTTATATTTGATCGAACATCATCAGCAAATCTTGTTTGGGATTCAACTTTGATATACCTGACAATGTTGAATAATTTGGTGGGGGCATGTCTTACATTTTGCTTTTAATAAAATAACTTACTGTCAGCATGTCATCTTCATATAGAAGTTGTATTAAACTAGTTATAGCTTCCATAACGTAAACTTGATATCAGCTTGATGAAGTGTTACTTAAATTAAAAGTTGAGGCCTTCTTTTTTATTTTAAATTAGGAAATCACTTTGCTTGGTACTAATGCCACTACAACATATTCAGCCTTTTACTACCATTATTTTTCCAGCTATTCATAACTTGCCAATAATACATAGTTTTATTCACAAAAATTACATCTCCAGATTTATGAAGAAAAATTTGTCAATAAAGGGAATTATTTTTGGCAACAATATATCATGACAAATATTCTTGACATTAGAAGTAAGTTTCGGCATGGATGATATTTGTTATAACGACATGCAGTCGCCGCAGTCCTTTTTTCCCATTATTAAAGTGAATAAATGTTTTTATGATGAATAAAAGTCGCCGTTATAACTGGAGAGATATAAATGCCCAACATGAAAATGAGGGATTTTTTCCCCTCTTCTCGTCAGTCTCTCTATCTTTACGCATACACTATTTTAGGGCGAAACCGCAGCTTTGTTAGAGAAAACCTCACTTATCATAGATCCATTTAACACCGTGCTGCTAGATTCTTGTGGGACAATCAGCTGTGCACCTCCGATCGTCTTCGACAGTGAAGATTGTTGCTGGTTTTGGCTTCATTTTTGTGGTGGATTTGCGGTAGTATCGGGAGCTTCTGTTTTGAGGATCTGTCACTACTCAGTCCTCTCCACCCCATATTTCATCTTACAAAAATCTGGAAATTTCAGCCATGGGTTTTGTGGATTTGCAGTAGGAGTGGCTTGGAAGATACGGTCAGGTAAGTAAGCCCTTAATTATTTTCCATTGCAAGCCCCTGTTTTGCTAAAGTTCTTGCTTCGTATCAGTTTTGTTAAGATGTATGATGAGGGGATAATATGTTTGAAATTGGTAGATTTATATATAAATCATGTTCTATATATTTTATATATCAGTCGTACCACATATATAAGGTTGGATGGTTTTGCAAACTGAGGTCCGAACCTGCTACAATAAATTTGAAAAACTGGCAGTTCAGTATTGAAGAAATGTAATTTAAGAAGCCTCCAATAATCATGCCACTTCCAAACAAATTTTAAAAAATAAAAGCAAAAAATTTTCCAGTTTCAAGAGCTGAACCTGCAGAGGCATTGGACGTGCTCCAAGATCCCATACTTTGAAATTTCTAAGAGCGATCCTTTCACAGCTCCCTAACTCCCATACCATGACATCACCCATGTTTGTTCCAACTGAAATTGTAAATGCTCACATAATGTATGTAAAAAAGCAAAAATTAATGCTTACATCTAGAATTCCAAAAACCTAAATTTAAATAACTACACCACAGGAATAATTACACAATTTTACATTATGTAAGGTAAAAGGGGCTCACCAAGAAGTTTAATATGCTGCAGTGGATGTAAGGCAAGTACTCTTGACAGCTGATCCTTGATTTAGAGTCATAACAATAGTTTTGGCTAAGTCATCAGTAGTGTAGGATCTTATAAGCAAGGCTCTGTCCAGTGTATGCAACAGGTAGAATACTTGCTGGCAGGTTATGGACCTGTTGATAAATCATAAAGGAATCATCAATTAAATGACTCTTCACATTGATCTTTCAATCAATGGCATTTATCTACATATTCAACAGATTTTCAATGAAAGACAAAAAGCTGAACTTCAGGTTTGGAGACAACAGACAACAACATTTATCAGGTCCACTAGTTCATTAGATCAGCGTAATAAATTCTTTTAACATCATAACTGCAAACCAGAAAATTGACAAATGGATAATAATAAATTTTTTTTTTACCACATCTACCATCCATGTCATCTGCCCCTCTCCTTCCTCTTATGGTATCAAAAGTATGATGTAGTACACAAAAAACAACTTAAAATAAAAGGCATGCACAAACCAAAAGCATCACAACCTAATTAACATTTTGTCCAAAATTGATAACCTCTATTTTTGTGAAATATATATTGTCTAACACCAGCATCAAAACAATTTATAGCATAAGGATTATCATTACTAATCTTTTTCCATAACATTCTATCATAGTAGTTCCGATTCTGGAAACAAATGCTCAGGGTAAACGTGTATTGCTCTCTGATTCCTAGTTCAAGCCAAGTCAAGCTTGGAAGCAGCTACGGTTCATGGATCATTCAGTATCACAGGGCTTGGAGACGTTGTCAAGGGACTTCCGTCAAGGCCTTGAAAGATGAAAAAGATGGGGAAACAAGTGGATTCCCAAGTCGGAACTGGAATCCCGGACTGGAAATTGAGGTTCCTTTCGAGCAAAGGCCGGTATGTTTACACTGTAATCATGTACTTCAGCGCTTGTTAACAAACGCAGCAGTAGATGTTACAGTAACTTATTTCTGCCCCTGCATATTAGAAAAATAAAACCACCAAATGATTGGTTAAAGGGCATACATGATCCCCCTTAAATGTCATGCAAACCTGTAATATTAACTTTCTGCGAAACGCATTACTTTCCAAAATTTTCACGACACTGATATTAAATGAAGGGATGAAAGAGGATAATTAGGAAAGCATGATAGTGGGTGAAGCATGTCATGGGTCAAGAGGACTCATACAAGAGATTCAGATGTATCGTGCGTTGTACCACAATCAATTCACACTCAGTTATTTGCTTCTGTTACAGGTGAATGAGTACTCCTCTCTAAAAGATGGAATCCTATATTCATGGGGTGAACTTGATCCCGGGCCCTTTTTCCTTCGTCTTGGAGGCCTCTGGTTAGGAGCTTTCACATCTCTGGGAGTGCCAATTGCAGCTGCAAGCTTTAATCCTTCAAGGGTGAGATCAAATTAAAATGGCCACTTTTGTGTACAAAAGCATCAACTTTTTTTGGGCAATTTTGTGAATAAATTTTGGATAAATATTTTCTGAATAAGAGGAGACCAAGCAGCAAATGAACCGTCATATTTATAAGAACACCGTCTTAAAATCCAAGAGCTGTTTATATTTAGAAGAATACTTCATCTTTGCAAAATTGCTCAGAGCCTACTGGCGACATAATTGCACAATACTTCATCTTCACTGCTGCTTTATATTTAGGACAATACTTGATCTTTGCAAGCAAAATTGCACAGAGACCATAGGCTCAATCAGAACAGACTCATGCAAACCAGCAAGAGATGTTTCAATGGTTGAACGATCTTTTTGTGAATATATATTTACTAATTTCCATGTTTGAACCTTTGCAGGAACCTCTAAGATTTGTGCTAGCTGCTGGAACAGGAACTCTTTTTCTGGTGTCATTAATTGTCTTAAGAATTTACTTGGTATTTTCTTCTTCTTCTTCGTATTACAGTAGTTTCATTTCTTTAGTGCATGTTATGTAACTTCGACAGCAAGCACTAACGGGATAATTTCTGGAGAGAGTGACTACAAAGGCCATGTAGGAAATAATAGATTCAAAAACATTAGAATGGTCTGTTGCCCTCCAACTAGAATCAAGAATAGCTCTGGAAAATCTTTGAGATCACTATTTCAACAGTTTTACCGAGATTTATGGGCACAGCCAAGGTAACAAAAGCACCACCTTTCAAGATATTTAAGTTAGATTCACATACTGACAGACTCAACAGTACTATAATTCTTATGTAATTAATTTATACAGAATCTGCAGTTATACGAATAGCCATGAGCAGAAATTTTTTCATTTTTTCCCAATTAGCTTTCTTCACTTATTGGCATCATCCAATAAATATCTTCCAAATAATAAAGAATTTTAAAATTCCATCTATTGAGTAGTCCAACTCGAAATGTTCCCACGAACATTCTGCCAAAAAAAAAACAGATGCAGGTTCCATGCCTTATTGTTTTTATCTTCTGTTTTTCTAATGGTTTTGAGTACTTAATAATTATTTATTGGCTGGGGATGCATGCATGGCTGGTTATGGGGTCGACCCATCTCTGTTGTAAGTCACTTAGTCTTTTTTTCACCAAACAGCAGTAAATTTTTTGAATCATGTTTGTCGAGCTACATTGCCACCGCTGGTATAATTTGACATTTGTTTCTTTTGCTCTATTTTTTTAAAGTATTGGCACATTACTATCCACCAGTCGACAGAACTCACAAGAAGTCATGCATATTGCTATTTTTTATATATAGTGTGACAAGTAGCAATGATTTGCATCTTGTTTCAATCTTTCTATGCTTACATAGATTGTTTTTACGTTGCTTAGATTATCAGTTGCTTAACCATTTGATCTTTAGTCCTTGTCCACCTTATCAAGCATTCCCAAGTACTAGTCTTTTTGAACATTGTGGTCTACTAATAAACCATTAAATGCACCTTACAAACATAATTAAACAATTAAATCCTTTTGAGTAAGTCATGTTGAAGAACAGACCAATGAACTATTAATATGCTCAGTTGTGTTTCTTTTGTTTTTTTAATGATTTTTGGAGTTCAAAATAAAGATGTTGTTTCATCACTACGCTCATTCTTTGGACATATCATAGCCTATTCTTGTATTCATACAACAAAAATCTGCTGATTTTAGAAAATAAATCACATTTGTGGAAATGGCCCATCTTTATATCTGTCATTTTACTAATTCCTAATGGATCTTATATAGGTTCATAGCATGAGATAATAAAGTTTCTTACCATTTACTTTTGCAGCTTTTATGTCAGTATGAACCCAATTCAGTGCTGAAATTCCTGGAGACGTTTGATAGCTACCGTCTGCATCCCTGTTTACGCCTGTGTCAGGAATATGGGATTATTGATGCTGCTGCATTCTTGTTAGAAAGGGTTGGTGATGTGAGTTCTCTTTTACTTACACTTTCTGGCCTTGGTAGCAAGTCTGTTGAACCAAATACTGCTGTGGAAAGTGTACTTTCTAGTGTGACATCAGGTTCTGCTGCTGGTTTGGCGTATCTCATGACTGCAATGAATACAAAGGAGGTTTAAAAACTTTTAAACCGACGATTAAGCTTCTTGTGTTTGCATATAGGACCGTTATGCAACTTCAAATCTGATATAAACTATATAGGAGAATAAGATACGCAATATATTGATTATTAGTGTAGGAATGTGCTAGCGAAACACCCCTCGTTTGAACCTTGAGGATTCAGAGACACCCTGAGGAGGAATGACTTCATTAGGTGATTTGGAAAACTTACTTTTATATACATATTTGTTGGAAATTGAATTAAATTCACTTAAAATTTTTAGAGGGTGACAGGAATACCTTTTTATTGCTTAATAACAAGGCCTAACATAGCTTCTTGTATTACTATTTCTGAATTACACTTAGGACCAAGATTCAATATCCATTAACATATCTGTAAGTGACATTGCATCTATGGCAAGGCTTTGTGCAGCTTGAGTTCCTGCTCTCCTTCTGTAGTTGATGGACCAATTTATAAATTGAATCTGATATTTTCCTGGAACATGTTACTCTCTCTTCCCAGTATTCTAGCATCACCCATCCTCAACCTTTGCGTTTTTGTAAAAATTTTAGGAATGAAGTATTTTTGCTTTTATCTACGGTTTTCTGATTTGGACATTCTTCTTTCTGAGTTAAGCAACCCAAAGAACATTGACATCTTGATGATGGAAACTAGCCCCTTGCTCTTTTTTTACAAGCTGTTTTTGTACTTCTTTCTTTCCTTAGTCTTTTTTTCTTCTGTTAGTGTTATTGGCTTCTTTGTATATAGGAAAAATATATCTTCCTTCCATTCAAATATGGTTTGACAGGAAAGTCATTTTGGTTTATTTGTTTTGCTTCTCCTGTTTTTCCATCTCAATTTTGTCATTATGTTTTTTCCCCTGGGTTGCATAGGTTTTGTTTTCTCCTATATGATCTCCAGTATGTTTTTGCTCTTGCTTTCTTTTGATTATTTTTATAGGAATTTCCTTTGTGAGCTTTTGTTTTTGGTTTGCCTATTTACTTGTTATTTGTTATACTTGTCTCGAACGATATTTGCTTCCCCCCAACTTGCCATGTAGAGAATCCTTTCTATGCATAAACAACCTAATTCACGGTTACATTGTTAATTATAATATTGGCTTAATAATGGAATACCAACCAGTGTCTCTCTCCTATGTGCATCTGTTAGAATAGCAGGAATGTATAGACATTTCATGTAACCATCATAAGGTTTTTCCCGATGTCCCAAGAAAGCTACTGTTCTAACCAAATTTTTATTTTAACCTTCACATACCTACACCCAAAATGAGATTAGTACTCAGAACTTGATGCATACATGCTTGGTCACTCCCAGTATCTAGCTTAAAATTAACATTTGCCAACCTGCTATTCTTCCTTGCTAGCTTGCTCAATGTATCCACACATCTCTTTTTTTTTTATTTTAATTGTGTAGTAGATGATAATCATGGAAATAGCATTACTACTGCATTACTGTAGTAGATGATAATCATGCAACTTTTTCTACAGTATTACTACATTGCTAAAATCCGTTCTTTCCATTTAAATCTATCAGGGTCTTAATGAGGGTGACATCATTAAAAATATAAAATCAGGGACCTCAATTCCTTTTTCCCCTGCTTTTGTCTTACAAAGAAGTAAATGGATAAATCTTGGATGCATATTGATGATAGATTGCGGTCCCATGAATATGCCGAAGGAGTTAATCATTTCTTATCTGTTCTTTCTACAGTATTGATGTAGTAATACTTTTTCTACAGTATTACTACATTGCTAAAATCCGTTCTTTCCATTTAAATCTATCAGGGTCTTAATGAGGGTGACATCATTAAAAATATAAAATCAGGGACCTCAATTCCTTTTTCCCCTGCTTTTGTCTTACAAAGAAGTAAATGGATAAATCTTGGATGCATATTGATGATAGATTGCGGTCCCATGAATATGCCGAANGTTGTGGCCCCACGTATTCTACATGTCACAATTGCTGTGTCTCATGTAGTGTATGCTCCACAGTTGTTGTGGCCCCATACTTCATGTAACATAAAATATAATACGTACTCCACAGTTGTTGTGGCCCCACGCATTATAAGTAACATAAATATAATACGTACTCCACAGTTGTTGTGGCCCCACGTATTATCATAACATAACATAAGATATAATACGTACTCCACAGTTGTTGTGGCCCCACGTATTATAAGTAACATAACATGTCTTATCTTTCTTAATGCATGAGATATTAATTAATATCATATACTTTTCTAACATGGCGTATACTTGTAAATGGCACAATATGATTTAATCATAACATTTCATGGCATACTTAACATGGCATACTTATAACATACATCATTGTATGACAGAAAAGATTATGTAACAGATAATTATTCATGAGAGATTAAATCATTCGTAGCAGATAAACATGTAATGACATAGCATGACATGGCATATACGATAACATACATACATAAATTGTAGTTCTCTTACACATCACACATACACAATAAACTGATAGTAAGTTAGAGGCTAACTTACCTCGATCGTCGCGTTCTATGAGAAAAGGGTGCGAAACACGAGGAACTGCACAACAGCTGGAAGAGGAACACTCAAGTCCTTAAGATTTTCACTTCTGAACTCAATTGTCATATTATGAGCACTTGCAACTCCACGGCAACTTGAGGTTTCACTATACTCAGAAGAGATAATTTGACTTCATAAAGCCTTTGCACTAAAACAAGTTCATTAAAATTATCAATAATAACCAACAAACAATTCCTTTCTCAATCCATATACTCTTAGCCATAGTCAACCACAAGATGACACCAGTCACCCCAGACTATAATCCATAACACCACTGCTTCGGGACACTGTCATACAGTTTCCCAACACTACACCATGCTCTACACTTCTCTGTTACGCCATCCAACCCTTCGTGACACGCCATCCGGTGTTTCACGACTTAATACAGAGTACACTCACGTGAACTCTCTTCCATCCACACTACAAAACCCATCACTGCGATACACGTCTCACAGTGCATCGCTACGCGACACGGAGTACGCACTACGCGTACTTCCTTCGCTACAACACTCATCAACACGATGTACATCACACGATGCATCGCCATACAACACGGAGTACACTACATGCGTACTCCCTTCCTTCTACGACACACATCATTACAGCGCACGTCGCGCGGCGCGTCGCTGCATTACACAGAGTACGCTACACGCGTATTCTCTTCACACAACCCGCCGTATCACATCTACGGCATCCATCTCACGCCTATACTTCACAGCACAGTCCACAAAATACACAATCAAACTCAACACTTCACAACCACACTTCCCTTCACAACTACGCAACGAACTCCACAAATACAACTACACAATTCACAAACCAACCAACTAACTATTTTAAACGTAAAATAACTAGAGATAGAAGGTTATACCATCGACGGGATAACCCGCGCGTCGCTCGTTGTTCGTCACGAACATGCGTCGGAGGAACGTACGTGGCGGCGTACGGTGGCTGTCCACCACATAAAGTGGTAGTTTGGGCTTGAGAAAGGCTAGGCGTGGTCTTGGAAGACTCATGATTTTACAGCTGTCGATGAAGAACAAATTACGTGATTTACGGAAAAGATAATCTATACGCGTAATTCCAGATGAGGGTAAAGATGAGAGAGATGTGATTGCTGTCATGAAATAATCCAAAACTGATAATTTTAGCGGGCTGTTACAACCTTGGTCTTGCATGAAAGACCCATACTTTCTGTTGACATGTTTGATACCTGGGCCTAAATCACCAGGAAATGATATCGATATCTTCCTGCGTCCTTTAGTTGATGAATTGAAAGAATTATGGGAGGTTGGTATTGAGACATATGATGCAAACAAATCTGAAGTTTTCCAATTACATGCATGTTTACTTTGGACTATAAATGACTTTCCTGCATATGCCAATCTTTCTGGGTGGAGCACGAAGGGGAAGTTGGCATGTCCTGTGTGCAATGTAGATACCGATTCTATGTGGTTGGCGTATGGGCGTAAACATTGTTATATGGGTCACCGTCGATGGTTAGCCCCGGACCACCCTTGGAGAAAGAAAAAACGTGCTTTCAATGGTACCACGGAGGTTCGGCTTCAGCCAGCAAATCTTTCCGCCCAAGCTCTATATGATTTAGTATGCATGGTCTCCAACGTCCAATTTGGAAAAAGTTCACAGAAGAGGAAACGGGCACCACAAGAATTAAACTGGACAAAGAAAAGCATCTTCTTCGATCTTCCATACTGGCAAGACTTAGAATTGAGGCATAACCTAGATGTAATGCATATTGAGAAAAACATATGTGATAGTGTATTGGGCACTTTGCTGAGTATTGATGGAAAGAGTAAGGACACTGCAAATGCGCGCAGGGATTTGGAAAATCTCAGACTGAGGAAGGAATTACACTTACGTCCAGATGGCGATATCTGTCGAATGAGTCTTGCATGTTACACCCTAAACCATAATGAGAGAATATCCTTTTGTGAGTGGGTGTCACAAATTAAATTTCCAGATGGCTTTGCCTCTAATATTGCTCGGTGTGTGAATATTAGGGAAGGCAAAATTTCTGGAATGAAAAGTCATGACTGCCACATATTCCTCCAACGGTTGCTTCCAGTAGTGATTGGTGGTTATCTGCGGCCCGACATTCGGCTAGCTTTGATTGAGTTAAGTACATTTTTCAAGGAATTGTGTTCTCGAACATTGACTTACGAATCATTGAATCGGCTTAAGGCAGATATTTCTATCATCCTATGTAAACTTGAGATGATATTCCCACCTGCTTTTTTTGATATAATGGTGCACCTCGCAATTCATTTACCGGATGAGGCATTACTTGCTGGACCAGTGCAATACAGGTGGATGTATCCTTTTGAGAGGTATCTGGGGAAGTTCAAGCGTTACGTCCGGAACAAAGCCCGCCCTGAGGGTTCAATTGCCGAAGCGTATCTTCATGTTGAGTGTTTGACGTTTTGCTCAATGTATCTCAACGACATTGAGACCAGATATCAACGTGAAGAACGAAACACAGACATTCCAGAACAGAGTACTGAAGAATTTTTCTCTGTATTCTCACAAAAGGTACGTCCGCTCGGGGCAGCCAACATTCACATGCTAACCGAAAATTTATTTGCAAGAGCCCACTGGTATGTGCTCAATAATTGTGGCGAGATCGAGCATTACCTCAAGTAAGTGGTGAAGTGTTTGTAGTTACCTTCAGTTCTCATCTAATTCATTTTACACCCTGTAAAATCCTACTATGTTTTGCAGTGAGCATTATAACATGATTACAAGGGAAGTCACAACGAACACTGCGCGCAGGCATGAGGCTCAATTCCCCGGGTGGTTCAAGAAACATGTATGTATATCTCTGCATTGATATCGATATCTTCAATGCGTACCCTGTTTACATGCATGACATTTACATATCACATAAAAGAAGAGAAAGTTTAATAGAAAATAACTTATATCTAAAGATATGAAGTCTTCTAGCATATATTTAAAATCCGATAGTGGTTCTAGCAATTTTGACAAATAGGATTGGTTTTGTTGTTTGATTGGACAATAGATTCGAGAGAAGCGTGCGATGGATCCAACAAGTGTACCAGATGAAATATATGCACTTGCATGTGGTCCCGACAAGTGGGTAGCATTGTACTCTGGTTGCATAATGAATGGCATTAGGTTTCAAACAAAGGATCGAGAGAGGCACCGGCGAACTCACAATAGTGGTTTGGTTGTCCATGGTGAACATCAATCAATGCCCGTTGACTTCTATGAGGTGTTGAATGATATTATAGAATTACGATATATGGTTGGCGTAAGGTGTATTTGTTTCAATGTGATTGGTGGGATGTTGGTGATAAGAAAAGAGGGATACGCGTTGGAGACCATCTAACGAGTCTGAACACTTCTAGAACATGGTATAAAGATGAGCCTTTTGCTCTCGCTTGCCAAGCTCAGCAGGTGTTTTATGTAAAAGATATTAGTGTGGCGGGTAGTTGGTATGTGGTCCATAAGATAACGAAGAAATGTATACAACATTCCTTTAGTTTCGTCAGCTGAGGATGCGGATGATGGAGACAAGTCTGGTGAAGATGACGCTTTCCAAGATGATGGAAACATTGCCAGAAACATGCCGTGTGCCCAATGCAGTGACCCAGACTTGATGAATCCATTGAATAGGGATGATGAAGAACCATTGCTGATTGACCCATCGACCATATTAGAACAGCAATCATTTGAACTGCCTGACCACGAGGCATACCTCGAGGATGATTGCGTTGATGATGAGTTGGGAATTGATGAAGCCATAGATGCTAATCGCGACGAAAGCGAAGAAGACAATATTGCATTTGACGATGATGCAACATCAGATTCAGATGATGGTATGCCCTAACATTTATCGTATACATATTGGGTTTTCACTCATCACATGTTGACTTCTTCATTAATGTAGAAGGTGATTTGGATTTCTCACATCTCATGTTGACACAACCTGGTACCCCTCGTTTGTCTCAATTGATTACACAATTGAGATGCTAAAACAAATATTTTCACGTTTATATGCAGGTTCCACATGTGGAGGTGACAATACCAGAGATGGTGCCATTCACATCTCATGTTGACAGACTTGGTGAAGTTCTTATATATGCTAGAATTATAGATTATGTTGCTATTGCTAAAATGCACTACAGAATTGATATACTACTATATATCTGTTCGACCATATTAGTCAGGTGTAATTGTAATGGCAGTTTGGTCATTGCACTATAAGATAAAGTGGCTGAACAATTTTACTTTCATATGTAGATGATGTCCTTTGGTGGCAGCCAAATGTTTAACGAAGCTCATGAAACATTGGTATTTACCTTGCATGAGCCAGGGTGTATTCATCTAATTGTTTTCTCTAGTAATATCAGCAGTTTTATGAGCTTGTCTAAGTAAGTAATGGTAGATCTTAAGTGGCACTGGTGAATATATCTGCAATTCCTATCAAATTACTATGATATTTCTATTGACTATTATAAGATAAACTTCCATTTCCATTGATGTGATTCTTAATTAATTAAGATGGTTTGACAGGTCAAAAGGACTACAAGAACACATAAAATCGTTAGCCCCAGGTGACTACCTCTCCTTCTAAATGCATGCCTCCTATAAATGCCACAAATGAACCATCAAGTGATAAGTAATGCTGAAAGACATATTCAAGATCTTAAAAACAAATAGAAGAATTAACATTACTGGGTGATGACAATCCAATGAATGAAAACAAGCTAAAATGGGCTCATCAAGCATGGATACTAAATGATTTACTTGTTATTATACTTCTAAGGCTCAATAAATATGCGTTTCATTACAACATTCCATTCAGATTTTTAGTATCTTAGGATATAATGAGAGCTGATAGTGTATTTGCTGATTGAGTCAATATTAATGTGTTTGGATCTATTGAGATTGGACTAGAGCAATCTAGTTGGCAAACTATAAAAAGTGTCATTTAATCCAATTGTATGAGAAGGTGACATATATTATAGCATTCAAAACCAGGAAATTAAAATTCCACTATTTCAGTCAAGTCTGATACCAGATCAGACTAGTATAAGCATAAAAAGGCTGAAAACAAACAGGTTAAAATTTCTGGCTTAATGTAAGAGCACCAGCAACCCATGGCTTATAAGCAATTATAAGCTGGAAGATTTAGGGAAAATTTATACATAATGATGTTATCAATATGGGAGCTGCATTGCAAGCACTCAAATACAGTGAGACATGCAATTTGGAGACCAATTGCAAGGCAATCCAGAATCATTCCAGCTTCTTGTAAAGAAATAAATCATATTTTAATATTACATGCCAAAGAATGTAAAGTGAAGTGATAGAGTCAAATAATAATAAAAGAGGATAACAATATGATGATTGATAGAATAGCAGTAGAATAAAGAGTAGGATACAAACTGATCTTGAAAGGTGAATAAAATGAAAACAAAAAATTAAGTTATTGAAGTTAGCAACATGGGAGCTGCATGGCTTTCTATAAAATATAGTGGAACTTCTCCTATTTTGGGGAGCAATTGTAATGAAGTTCCATAACATGCTTGAAAGAAAAAAGAAATTTCTTAATAGTATATCAAGAAAGAATATAAAGTGAAGTGAGAGGAAAAAATAATAATGAATGAGGGAAAAAAATAAGGTCTCTTAATAGAATAGATCAAGAATGATGAGTGGGATACATCTTGAAAGGTGAATGGAATGTATGCCATGGCAACTCTCCAGTTTGAAGTTGGAAACATGGGAGGTGAATGGCAATGATGGAAACATATAGTGACTCCTACAATTTGGAGAGCAAAAGAAAGGCAATCCATTCGCATGTTTGATAGTGGATATTAATAACTTATATATTAATAGTATATAAAGAAAGAATATAAAGTGAAGTTTGAGAAATTTATATCAATGAAAGAGGAACAATTCATTATTTTAGAATAGATATGATAAAGAATAAAGACTTGAAAGGTGAATAAAATGTAAGAAATAAAAAAAGAGAGATAAATTGCTGATTAAATTTATATTCCATTGAAAATATGATATCGACAGAAGCGGGAAAATTTTAATGATTCACGCGAGCAAAGTAAGCTCAACCATGCACACTGGTTAGGCAAGGGAGAGCAGGTATTTTTTCAAATCTATCAGGCTGAATAAAGATATTTTCTGACTCTACCGCATTTACTGTACATTATGGTTAGGTTGGACATAACGTGGAATATATTAAGTGAACATGGAAATCAGAGTACTATCTGGGTCCAACTTTCAGCAGAGTGGAGGGAAGCTGGGAAAGAAAGGAGGCCTGGAATGTTCACTTGAAAGAGGAAGACAAATCTCTCAAGCACTCCAACGTGGGCTATAACAAAGATCCAGGACCCCAAAAGTTAGTAAGTTATCTTCTATCGTTTACAAATTTCTCTCCTACTCTGGTTCTCTAAATGCACAAGTTTGTTATTTGAGGCAAGTTCATGAAAAATGAAGACCAAATTTTGTTAGAAGACAGATTCTGCATATAATAATCAGAGGGTCAATTTATCATTACAGTTTGTCTGTTTTGTGGGTGGAAAAGGTTCCTTTTTTTTTTTTTTTTTATACATGGAGTGGTAATATATCTACAGCAGGAATGATGGATGACCAGTCATCGATGCGCATGAAAAGTTTTCTCTTTTTTAGCCTACATGTTTTAAACCTTCAGGGAGGTTTAAAACAAGGAAGGTTTTTTTTACCTACTCACCCATTCAAATCAGCAAGAAGGTAGGAGCTTGTAAATCTATGTGGTTAGCATCAACAATACATGGAAGTTGAAAGAGTAAGTCACTTTAAGTAGGTGTTTTAAATTTTCCATATTTATGTGGAAGTCTATAGTAGTCAAAATGCACAAAATTTGACATTTGGTAAAAATATTGCCATGAATAATACCATGCTGGAAGGTCATTTAACATGGTTCATAAATGAGGCCCTGTATGAGTATTTTCACGGTTAATACTAAGAAGATTAGCAACGACTCATCATGTACATTTTAGGTAAGGGGTTTAAAAAGCAAAAATGACTTAATGGCTTTATTAAGTCAGGTCTTGGGTTACATTCTGTACCTGTGTATGAATACAGGGGAATAAAAAGACTCATGCATTTTTCCTCCTTGTCATAAGGTTCCTCACTAATAGTGCAACCATATATTGACTATGGTGAGATGGGTAAGAGGAAGATGGCGCGGACCTGGTGGAATACATAGAGCAGGAGGCATACGTGTCCAACGTCCAATTTTGAGTGATATACAAGATAGGGAACATGACACACAATCAGATGATTCCACTCAACCACCAAATGTTGGTGTGGATGCTCCATTGGAAGGTGAAAATGGGGCTAATAGAGTTCTGCCCACTGAACGTAAGTTGAAAGATTGAACCTAATAATAGCGAATAGTAATAATTATTCCACTTATAACAAAGGTGGTGAGAGGTCTAATGGAGATTCTGATATTCAATTTCAGAAAATGAAGATTTGCCTAATCGAAAACGTGGTCGGAGACCAGCAAAAGACACTCTATTTGAACGCGTTCGTAAATTTGGAAAAATACCATTGAATATTAAGGATGGACATAGAGGTCCATCATGTGAGAATTACAACATATTTTCTGGACGAGTGACAACGATTGTGAGACTTCATGCAAACATGTGTCATGCAAGCTGGAAAAAAGTGCCATTCGAGGAGAAAGAGGAGCTAATTGACCGTGTTCGAGTATGATGCTTTTATTATATAGGTTGTCTGATTTTTTTTTCCTAAAAGCCTTAGAAGAAATTAATATTTTACTAATGTATTTTTTCATAGGCTGACTTTATATTAGATTGGACACAAAGTGCCCATCGTGAGTGTGTGACAAACGCTCTTCATCGGAAATACAATGCATTCCACTACCTACTACGCAAGCAATACCTGGGCTATTCATCACACGAAGTGGCACTTTCTGGTGGGACAACATGGGTGGAGAAGCCCGTATGGGAAGACTTATGTGCATTGTGGTCAAGTGAATCGTTCAAGGTAAATATTAATGAATAAATAGTTCTTTCTTTGTATTCCTCATAATGGTTGATAATAATTTTTACTTGATGCAGTAGGGATCATTGTATAGACCTGATGAAGTATTTGTTTGAAAAATATCAAATTGAATTTAAAACTTAAATTGGATATAAAGTTGTTTCTCTGTTAACTGAAACAACTTTATTCATTTTCTGATTACTAGGACAGCATTAGGGATAATTACCAAAATAGAATGCTGAAGTCATGTTAGAAAATTAAATTGTGGAAGGTAAATATTAATGTATATAAAGTTAAGTTTTTTTCAAAACTTAGTGTATACGGGATTTTTTATTAGTAGAACAGCAGTATGGATATGTTTATAGGATTAAGCTAGTTATTTACATTGAAACGTTAATTGGTCAACGTAAATATGAATGAAATTAAAGTTGTTTAGCTTCATTAACCATAGTGTATAGACCAATCTTTTTATTATCCGAACAACAGTAGGCAGCATCATAGCAAATAGAATGCTCAGTCATGTTTATCAAATCTAAATTGTTTACATATATGATAATGTATATAAAGTTCTTTCTTTGTAAAAACATTTTGTTATACAATATTTTTTATTAGTAGAGGATGCAACATGGATCAGGTTATATACTAAATGAACTATTTACCTTGACAAATTAAATGTTCAAGGTAAATGTGAATGTTCTATAAAGCTCTTGCTTTGTTCTTACTACATGGTAGAAAACAACTTGTTTTTATTTCACAGAAATGAAAGAACATTTTATAGAACATTGAAGTAATGTTTGAGAATTAAAAAGTTTAAGATAAAACTATAAAAAAAAAAATTAAGTTCATTATTTGTTACAACATAATGGACATCAGTTTTTATTACTATAACAGCAGTAGGGATGTTTATTCATTAAGAATGATGAAGTAACAGATGAAATTTTCTGGATATTACAGAAAATGTCACAGAGAAATAGCTCAAATAGGAAAAAACAACGAATCAACCATACAAGTGGGAGAAAGCCTTTCATTAGGATTATGGAGGAAACGGTAAGTAGTAGCTACTAAATCCTACTAATATACTACAGTTCTTTCATCACACACTGTTTGGAAGTACCTAACATTGACATATTTGATGATAAAGAATGAACAAGCCCCGAACTTGGTAGCTTTTTACAAAGAAGTGCATTGGTCAAAAAAGAAATGTAGATTTATCACCGACACTGCAGAACATAATTATGTAAGTTTCCAAATCTATTGATGGTTTTAAATTAAAACTTCTTTCCAATTATATAATGGTGTTCATTATCTATGGATGTAGAATCTGATGCTGGAGCGGATGAATGAGACTGAGGTGGACGGGAACATGGATGAAACTGCTAATGCAGTGTTTAAGGAGGTTTTAGGATATCGTCCAGGTTATGCAACTGGACTAGGCCACTCTGTTATACCTGAACCATCTCCTTCATTGCGCAACAATAGGAATTATCAACGTGTTGTTGAGGAGAACAAGAAGAACAAGAATGAAGCAAATTTGTACAAGAATCAGTTAGAAGCACTGAGATCTGATTTACTGGAGTTCAAGAACCAATTTAAAGACTATTCCAAAATGATGAACACTCGCATGTCTCGTTATGAGTGTAATAGGGAGTCTCAGCACGAGACTCCCATTGATGCCTAGCCATGTTGGGTGCATGAAATCATCCCTGATTTTGAGTTTTTTTTTTGAAGTGCTGTTGAAGGTTGATCAGCCAGTAGATGGGGATGATTGTGGTTAGGAAAAACTTTTGTTGAACAACTTAGGGTGTGGCTTGGTTGGAAGTGATAGGAAAGTCTTACCAGACAATGGTTTTGATAGGTGAGGTCTACTCATTTGCTGGTTTTGGTCGTTTAATGCTTACATCTGTTCACTTTTTGATAGCTGCTTTATGTCCTACTATGAAAGGGATGAAGTTTGACATTGATATATTTGACATATAAATGGTGGGGTTAAATTATGTGAGACTTTAAGATAGTACTTTTGTTTGCAGTTTTTTTGGCATTGCATAAAAGGCCTGCTAGTTATGTATAATTAAGTAGGAATAATATAAATGAATTGCAGAAATTATGTGTAATTATACAGACCATGATAGACCAAATTTAAGGTTTTATTGATATTTTTATGCAGGAAGTTACTCATAACTTAGCAATGGGTTTTCCAGGGACTACTGCACAAGACTCAGGGATTGCTGCTGCGTGCCTGAGAGAAGTCATGAATTGGAGAAAATATGTTTTTGAAGACCACACCTGCTTTTGACCAGTAACTTATCAAACTATCCACCTTGCATTGCCAGAATCTAGATGTATGAATTGCCTTCTCATGTTCCATACTGTTGGAAATTTCTGGATTGAGGATAAAATTTATATTGTTGCTGATAGGTCAAGTGACATTTATGTGGAATCTGGTCGTTAATGATAGCAGAAGGAATTTATATCATATGTGTGTCAGGAAATTGTTGGTTTGGCTAGTTTTGGACTTGATAAGAGTTTTCTGGTCTTCAGTTTTTATGAAGAAATATATGCAGCAGTGTTATTAACGTGAAACCAGCAGCTTGTGTGAATATCTTGGGTCATTAACGACCATTATGTTTACAGTCTGATCATTATAACAATGGTAAAGATTTATAACCATCAATAGATAAAAGGATGGACTCATATAATTACAGGTACCATTAAGATGGTCCATAAATATGGCTAATATATATGTAATGAGAAATAAATATGTTGACTACAATGCAATATGTATTTAAATATATATATATATATATATATATATATATATATATATTTAAATACATATATAGCAGTTGCAGCCTATTATAATGACCGATCTCTTTATAAGCCCCACGAATTCGAGTTCTAGTAGCAGACTTGGGAAGTTGGCAAGAGGGATTGAATGTACGTTCGCCCATCTAAATGTGAAAAATTAGGTGGATTCGGTCAATTCTTATTATTTTTTGTGATGCGACTCAGTGGTAATATTATTTTACCAGCAATATCATGCCGTCAATAAAGCTGTGAATGTTAAGAAACTTATCAGTCAAAAAATTTTATATTGATGATGTATCTTTGCAGATATAGTTATTTTATTAGCATAAAATAAGCTTGAAAATAGATTATTTTCTAACAAAGTTTTTGTTGTAAAAGAACATTATTGATTATGTATAGTTGCAGGAATTCTAGTTTTAGCAACATACTCAGATTGTCAATAAAAGGAAGTTCATGGCAAAACCTCACTGCACGAATACTTTTTTTTTTATGTTGTCCATTGTAGTAATTGTGTTTAACTTGCGGTATCAACTCGTTAATAGAACTAATATACAACAATCACTTCTCATTGCTATCAGCAGGTTTTGATGATGAGACTTTGCGGGAATAATTATTTTTTGGCAACAGTGTGCTGCAAATATAGTATATGAGTGGCGTTTATTATTTGTAGTATGCCACAAATAGCGACAGGATTTCTTAACGAAATAAATAATTTTTTACAATATATCATCTTAGGAAGAAAGTATCTCATGCGATGATAAATGAATGTATAGAGTTATTAACGGCAATTTTTTTTCTTATAAGCAACAATTTGAGTTGCTGTAATATGTCCACAATTGTGGCAAAATGTACTTTTGCCGTATTTAATACTAAAATTGGCATTTTATTATCCGCAAACGTGCGGCAAAGATTTTTTTGTCAGTTTTACAGTTTTACGGCAATTAAACGTGCTATTTGCGGCAAAAGCCGTTGCGGCAAAAAAATGAATTTGTTGTAGTGTGACTATATAACCAATCTTAACACATAGTAAGTATTTATCTATGTGCTCTGAAAATCTTATAAAAAGTCGCTCATTAAGATGGAAATAGGATTGATGAAGCTAAGAAAATACTCTCAGTCACTCTCTCTTCATGAATTTCACTAGAGATAAGAAAAGAGTCATGGCTAACTTAATTATTGGAGTTGTCCGGTCCTGTCCTTCCTTCAAGATCCGGTAGAGTCCGGCAACAATTTACTTGTCTTATAGGAGGAGTTCAAACCGAAGGCGAGAAATGAAATGGTCAGTATCCTACCATATTCATGTTGACATTGATCTCCTTTAACCGAAAAACGGAAAAAATGTACGAACAGTGATTGAATTCATAATGGTACCACCTTCTCAATTTTATAACTCTATACTTGAAAACAAACATGTACTTGTTATTGAAAATCACAGCCCTGTCCTGTCACTTGAAACCATATCATTGTCAAAAATTCTATTTGCAGTCATTTTTTCGTATTTTTTATACACTCCACTATTGTAATTGGCTACATAATTTTTTTATATTAAATAAATATTTTGATAAATCATATTAGTGGAATCTACAAAAAGTATGCAAAAATGATTGTATAAAGTAGAACTCTATTCCTTTTGTTCCATTTAGACCAAATATATGCATGTTTGACGAATTCAGGTATTATTAACACAAATTATCATGTAGGATTTTAACATAATTTGTGGCCCTCAATTATAGGCTCATTGTCTTAATTGGCTAATTGATTTGATCTACTTGTGAGAGAATATTACTAATGTAAGACATGATGTATTTGTATTTGTTTTGGTCGAACGTAGAAAAACTTTAGAAGGCGGGTACGTTGTGATCATTTAACTATTCCTTAAATTATGTGGAAGGATGGCTATATTTAATTATAGCTATCGCCCAGTCTATATATCCTGCTCTAGCTCTTCTCATGAGTACTTAATTATGACTTCAGGGAAATTCGAGAGATCAAGCAATCTACAGCGTGATCACGGGCCTATTAGAAGGCGTAATTAACAGAGTCATGAAATTAATTGGCACGTAAAAAAAACTAAGCAAGAAGCTTTACGGAAAAAATGGAGAGAATTAATTCTAATCCTCTTAAATTAATTATAATAGGCCGCCGATATCCCAAGTGGTAATTAGTTATAGTGTCACCCTTGGTCATTCTTTTTGAGACAATTTTCTTTTCTTTAAAAGAATCTTATATAATATATTTATATTCCAAAGACCTCATGCATGAAAAAAAAAAAATCACAATTCGCAAGGGATATATATCAAGGCCGTGAAAATTAAAGTGATAGATCAATGTCTAAAAATCTTATATAATTATGGTGAAAATTATACTTTCCTATCATGCATGATGGTGGGATAGAATAGAGATTAATATTCTACAAGCTAGTTATAACAGATAATTTACAGAGAAGAAAAACAAGAGAATCGCTCAAGATCTTAGAGAAAACGACTATGATATTTCATAGAAAATAATCAATCTCAAAAATGGTGAAAATCTGCCCAGAAGCCGGGCTAAAGTAGCTATATTGAAAATATCAGAATTTTCCAACAGTAGTAAAATCCTGAAAAATACACCAAAAATAAATATGCAAATAAAAAAGTAATCTACCAAAAATCTAACTTAGATCGGATTCAGAAATATTTCCTAAATGAGCAATCAAATATTACCATAATTAAAAGGCAAAAAATATTTCAAAATGGGGATTTGGAAGGAAAACAGTAGATTTTGGTCTCAAAATAATGGACACCAAGCACACCTTTGTATAAACGACGTGTGCCGAAAAGAGATTTCTGAATTGGGGTCATACCTACGTGTGATTCCAATACCCGTAACCAAAATTATGAACAAAATATCAAAACTACCTCAAATCATGAAAAGATTGTTGTTTCCTGCTATACTTGAGCTAATTTGCCTCCTTAATGTATTTTAGCGCCATCAATATGCAACCTAACAATTCCTCATCATCTAACTCGGACCGTTCTCATGTGTAAATACACAGTATTGCAATGCTGCATGCAGGGACAAGAAATATCAGCCGGGTTTCGATTCATTAATTTTATCATGAAGTAATATTACGTAAATTTCTCTAGCATTCTTCTATAAGAAAATTTTGCTCTAGGAGCTAGCTTTCTTTATTTTGGAAAAGGAGTCCCTTCATTTGGATTTGTACACCGCCTTGATCATCTCTTTTCTCCATTCTAAAACTTATCTGGAACTGACTGCAAAGTGTTAATGCATGTCCAAGGCAGAAGTTTGTAACTTTAAGTTGCGTAAAATGGCGACAAATTTTAGTAACTTGTATAAAGTAGTGAATAGAAAAGTCATAATTTTTCCTTATATATAGCCACTGTAATGGCACACTTCTCATCCAACTAGAGCCTAAGATTTCATCTTACCTTCAACACGAAATTACAAACATGGGTTTGTCTAGATTTTCTTTCCTTCTTTTTTCTCTCATGGGCTTAGCAATGGTTCCCCTTTCTCTTGCCCAAAACTCAACACAAGACTACATCAATGCTCACAACGCTGCTCGAAAACAAGTTGGGTCCAAAATATGACGTGGGACACCACGGTAGCAGCCTATGCTCAAAACTATGCAAACTCAAGGATTGGTGACTGCAATCTGGTGCATTCAAGCGGTACTTATGGAGAGAATCTGGCCAAAGGCAGTGGTTCCTTTACGGGGATAGCTGCAGTGAATTTGTGGGTGGCAGAGAAGCCTTACTATTACTACAGCAACAATTCTTGTATTGGAGGACAATATTGAGAATAAAGGATACAAAGTCATCTTCGATGCTCACAGCTGCACCAGATTAAATACTATAGCATACATTCTGTTATAGTTTGTTACGTGAGCTAGAATTAGCATACATTATTTCATTTATTTTATTCATTTGTAAATGTGATATATAAGTGGCTGCTTGCCTTGTAAATGGAATGTACATGAATGAAATGAACTTTTCTTCAACCTTCGTTTCCTCTGTTTTCTGCCTCATTTGTGCCATTCTCAATATGGTATCAGAGCGATGAGTGAAACCCCTCCTCATTCCGATTTTGAACCTGAACCCACACCAGAAATGGCTTCCAATCCTGTGATCAACCCTCACCATCCCGCTAGTCCATACTACATTCAGCCCGGCGAAGGAGCCTCTTCTCCCCTTGTTCCAGATCTGTTAACTAAAGAAAATTATGTGACTTGGGCTCGCACCATGAGACGTGCTCTCAACATCGAAAATAAACTAGGCTTTCTCGATGGCTCAATCCCCAAACCCACAGTTACTTTTGATCCTCTTCTTGCCCCATGGGAACGTTGCAATGACATGATCCTCACCTGGCTCCAACACTCTGTTAGTTTAGACCTTCGATCAAGCATTGCATATGCAGACACCACCGCCAACGTTTGGAAAGATCTTTGTGACCGTTTTTCCATCCAAAATGCTCCTCGCATTTTCCAATTAATCAAATCAATCCCATCACTAATTCAAGATAGTGATTCAGTGATCTAGTACTACAACAAACTTAAATGCCTTTGGGACGAGCTGGAAGTCTATGAACCAGCACCTTCGTGTACCCGTGGTTCTCTCAAAACCTTGCTGGACAACACTCATCGACACAAGGTAATCCAATTTTTAATGGGATTAAATGACTCTTACGATTCTATTCATGCTCAGATCTTACTCCAAGAGTCCTTGCCTTCGTTAAATAGAGTCACTTCTCTGGTTCAACAAAAGACAGCTACATGCCATTCTGGCACCTCTTGCCATGGTTGCTAGAGTTCCTGACCAACACCAATCTTCATGTAAGGAACGGTTATTCTGTTCCCATTGTAACGTCTAAGGTCACTCTCTCGAGCGGTGTTTTAAAGCAAATCCCAATTTACCGGTCTGTGCTCACTGCCGTATCCCAGGACATACTAAAGAAAAATGCTATAAGCTTCACGGGTTCCCATCTGGACACAAAGCCAATCTCAGATACAAATCTTCGGCAAATCAAGCTTCTCCCGAGCAGGACCAGATCATCAATAGACCGCCTATTACTCAAGAACAATACAGCCACCTCCTTGCTTTGCTCAACCAAACTTCCTCTAAATCCTCAACAGCTGTGAACAATGTGCAAGCTAGCTCTCTTGACTCTAACACGCTGCCCATGTCTGGTATTTCTTATTCCAACTCCACTAACACACACCAAAAAGTCACTCACCTCAACACTTCATGGATACTTGACACGGGTGTCACAGATCATATGATCTGTAACCCTCACCTCTTCACTCATAATATCACAGCTGTTCACCACACTATCAAGCTTCCTAATGGTCACAACACGGTAGCCACCCATGTTGGTGATGTCTATCTCTCGGCTTGCTTAATTCTCAAAAATGCCTTATGCGTTCCAGATTTTTGTTTCAATCTTATTTCCGCCAAGGCTTTGTCCACTCACTTAAATTGTTGCCTAATATTCACATCTACATCTTGTTTCATTCAGGACCTTTCATCTTGGAGGACGATTGGACTGGGAACGGTACTTAATGGCTTATATCATCTCCAGCTTCCCCAACAGCACACCATGGCCTTACAATCTGTTTCTACTCCTGTCTTACGTTCTTCCCTCAACAATTATAACTCAGACAACCCCAAGTTTGAATCATTTTCCTTATGGCACTATAGGTTTGGACATAGCTCCATGACTAAATTTGTATTGAATGACATTTCTCAATTTAATTCAATGCAGCATTCCAATCACAAACATATCTGTGAAATTTGTCCATTAGCCAAACATCATCTTTTACCATTTCCTCAATCCGAATCTAAAGTATTCAAACCTTTTGAATTGGTTTCGGTAGACATATGGGGACCAAATCAACTGCTGCTTATGATGGGACCAAATATTTCCTTACTATTGTAGATCAATTCACTCGTTGTACTTGGATATACTTGTTAAAATCAAAATCTAAAGCAAGACTATCACTTCAGAATTTTTTTCTCCTTGTCCAAACGCAATTCAACACATGCATTAAAATCATCCGATCTGATAACGGAGCCGAATTCCAAATGCCATCTTTTTTTCAATCCAAAGGTACTTTGCATCAACTCACATGCATAGCCACACCTCAACAAAATGCCTTAGCTGAACAAAAACATCAGCATATCTTAAATGTTGCCTGTGCACTCAAATTCCAATCGGGTCTTCCCATGCAATACTGGCCTGAACTCATCACCACAACAGTATATCTAAATAACCGAACCCCTTCCTCACTTCTTCAGTAAAAATCTCCTTTTAAACTTCTATACAATCAAAAACCAGCTTATACACAGCTCAAAGTCATCGACTATTTATGCTATGCATCTACACTAGCCCACACCCGAACCAAATTTGAACCTAGAGCACGTCCTTGCATCTTCATTGGTTACCCTTTTGGAGTCAAGGGATATAAACTTCTTGACATTCACACCAAACAAATCTTCCTCTCACGTGATATAATTTTCCACGAAAACTCATTTCCTTTCAAAAAAATCACTAATCTTCAATCGGCATCTCAAACAGCTCAACCTATGCCATCTGATCACATCCTCACTACTCCATCTCAGATACTCACTCCTGCACCAGATTATCTTACCGAACCTCATCCTCCATCTCTTGACAATGATAACCATTCTCCCATTATCACTTCCCCTCCCACCCAACCTATACCACCTCTCTGCAGATCCAATAGACCCCGAAAAACACCTACCTATCTCCAAGACTTTCATTGCCATCAAGTCACAGCTCCCAGCCAATCCTTGTCCACGATGCAAGCTCCTGCTGAAAATACAACCACTGGTAAGGTTGTCTCTTTTCCCCTTTCTTCCTTCTTATCTTATGATTCTCTTTCTCCTACCTTTAAGGCATTCACCACTTCCCTCTCTCTCCATGCTAAACCATCCACTTATTCCCAAGCTGCAAAACTTCCTATTTGGTGCAAAGCAATGGAACAAGAGCTCGCTGCTCTCGAACTTAATGAGACCTAGTCCATCGTTGATCTTCCTCTCGGCAAGAAGCCTATTGCTTGCAAGTGGATATACAAGTTTAAATTTCATGCCGATGGCACACTAGAGAGAGCTAAGGCCCGTTTAGTCGCAAAAGGTTTCACCCAACTTAAAGGGGTCGATTTCCATGACACCTTCTCACCGGTTGCAAAACTGACCTCTATACGCTGCATGCTTGCTGTTGCAGCTATCAAAGGTTGGGATCTCCAACAACTTGACGTTAACAACGCCTTCATGTATGGCGAACTTGATGAAGAAATATATATGAAACCTCCACCAGGTCATCCAGCAGCTACAACCAGCAAAGTTTGTTGTCTCCACAAAAGTTTATATGGCTTGCGGCAAGCGTCCAGACAGTGGAATACAAAGCTCTCTTCCACTCTTGCCGAGTTTGGTTTCATACAGTCCAAATCAGACTACAGTCTGTTCACCAAACAAACCCCCACATCCTTTGTTGCACTTCTCGTGTATGTCGACGACATCATCATAATGAGTTTTGATGTTACATCCCGAGAGGCTGTAAAGCATTTTCTGGCAGCAAAATTCAAAATCAAGACACTCGGCACCCTCAAGTATTTCCTTGGTATGGAAATTACACGATCACAGCATGGGATTCAAATCTGTCAACACAAATATGCGCTGGATATTCTGTCTGAAACTGGCTTATTGATTGCCAAACCGTCACCTCTTCCCATGGAACCCAATATCAAGCTTAGCAAAGATGATGGTGAACCATTTCATGACCCAACTTTGTATCGCAAGTTAGTAGGCAAGCTGTTGTACCTCACTAACACAAGGCCCGATCTGAGCTGTAGCATTCATCTCCTAAGTCAGTTTATGGAGACTCCAAGATTGCCACATTACAATGCCATCATCAAAGTACTCAAATATGTCAAAGGCACCCTAGGACAGGGCCTATTTTTTCCAGCTTCTTCCCAACTTCGGCTTCTAGCTTATGCAGATGCCAATTAGGGAAGCTGTCCAGATACACAGCGCTCCACTACAGGGTTTTGTGTTTTCATTGGCAACTCTCTTGTGTCCTGGAAATCCAAGAAACAGAATACCATATCACGTTCCTTTTCCGAATCCGAGTATTGAGCCATGGTGTCCGTTGTATGTGAACTTACGTGGCTTCGCTACCTGCTACATGATTTACACATTGACATTTCCCTGCCGGCAACTCTATATTGTGACAACATTGCAGCACTTCAAATAGCAGCAAATCCCGTGTTCCACGAGCGAACAAAGCATATTGAACTAGACTACCATCTAGTTTGTGATAAAATACTAGCTGGTCAAGTGGTCACTATGCATGTTGCATCCTCGGCTCAACTCGCAGACTTACTCACCAAACCGCTGCACTCTCCCACTTTCAATCGGCTACTACTCAAGATGGGAGTAATCAACATTTACTCTCCATCTTGCAGGGGGATATTGAGAATAAAGGATATAAAGTCATCTTCGATGCTCACAGCTGCACCAGATTCTGTTAGGGGTGGACTCCGACTCCGTTGGAGTCGGAGCAAAAAAATTTTCCGACTTCGACTCCAACTCCGAACGGAGTTCGAAATTCCGATCGGAGTCGGTTTGGGCTTTGGCCTGCCTCTGACTCCAAAGGCCCACCTCCGACTCCGAGGCCCACCTCCGAAGGTCCATGCTCAATCCAAGGCCCAACCACCTAATTGACTTCCAATTTCAAAAAAATTATGTAAAAAATAATAAAAAAACATCTCTTACAAAAGAAATTGATTAAACAGTCATACATTACACAATCAAAGAGTAGTAAATTAGTAATTGAACATTGACAAAGTCTTGATTCTTGAACATTGAGAAAGGAAAAAAGTCTTGATTCTTGAAGTTAAAGCCAGTAGCTAGTCTCATAATGTTTTATCTGCAAAATAATACATATGAAAATATTTTAAAAAAATATAGTATGAATTATGAAATGGTCAATAATTTCTTAAATGATTTAAAAATATTAATATAATACCTAAATAGCATCACTACAACACATGAACACAACTCCTCATCCATGTAACTTGTAACTCATCCGCAATTATCACTCATCTGCAACTATGCTAGGGTTCACAAGTAGGTCTACAAAATCATAAAAATTAGAAGTTGAATAATTACAAGATTACAAATATTTAAATTATCATTTAAAAGCATATAATATATAAGTTAACTGATTCAAGCCTATAGCTCTCAGGATCAATGATATCTACTCCAATGGGCATTTCACATAGCCAGTTCTGTGTGCAAATGAGGGCCTCCACAGTTGAAGCTAACAATGAACTTCGATAAGCATCCAACACACGACCTCCAGTGCTAAACGCCGACTCAGAGGCAACCGTAGTGATAGGAATAGCCAATAAATCTCAGGCTATTCGGGAAAGAATAGGAAACTTGGTGGAATGAACCTTCCACCAAGTTAATAATTGAAATGCATCACTAGGTGCCTTGACATCTTCCATCAAATAGCGTTCAACCTTAGACTTACACTGCATAATATTCCTCGATGCACGCCTTTGATGATATCACTGCACCAGTGGTGATGAAAAATCTGCAGCAGAAGCAGTGTAATAACCGGAAAATGTCGAACTGGTCGGGTGTGAGGAGCTACGACTACCACTTGCTGGAGTAGGATGACTATTATTGTTGTAGTGGCCATATAAGTCATCAATATCATTTCTCAGCTCTCTAATAAACTCTTCAGCCTTCTCTTCCCCAAGGATGTCAATGAAGAAAAATTGTATAATTTCTAACTTATATCGGGGGTCAAGGATTGCAGCCACAAGTAATAATCTATTTATCTTCACAATATCCCCACAATATTTATCATATTTTGATTTCATCCTCATAGCTATAACAAATAACAGTCTCTCACTGTTAGCATAACAAGTTCGCAGTACAACATTTGGATCCAGATATCCGCATAGTTGTATCATAAAACAACTTCAAAAAATCAACAAAAGACTTCACACGATCCCAATCAACTACATCCGGCGCACCGAGCCCCCTTCTCCCCCCAGTAGACTCCATCAAAGCATACCTCAAACCCTCGTCCTCGACCTCCATTCTCTGGAACGCTCTTTCGTACTTCTGCGCCACATCCAACATCATATATGTCGAGTTCCATCGAGTCGGAACGTCCAAACACAACATCGCAGAAGATGGAATCTGAAGCTGTTTTGCTATAGCCTTAAACTTGCCAAGCCTTTGGGGGGAAGCCTCACATATCTTACAATATTGCGGACTTTGGTAATTGAATCATCAACCTCCTTCAACCCCTCAGAAACAATGAGGTTGATGATATGAGCACAGCATCGAACACGTAGGAACTCGTGTCCACGAATGATATCATCTTTTACCGTTGTATTCCTCTTGAACCATTCAAGAGCAGTGTCATTGGCACTAGCATTGTCAACTGTGATTCAAATGACTTTTTTAATACTCCAGTCCTGAATACAATTATCCATCATTGCACCAATGGATGCACCCTTGTGATCAACAATCTCTTCAAATCCAATTATTCGTTTATGCAGCGTCCACTCACTGTCAATAAAGTGGGTTGTGATATACATGTAGCCCACATTTTGTATGGACGTTCATGTATCAGTGGTGAATGACACTCTCTGACCAGTTCGACTAAACATCTCCTTCATTTCTGTCTTTTCCCTCACATGCCTGTTCATACAATCTCGCATAACCGTATACCGTGAAGGCATGGGAAAACGTGGCTCAAGACAGCGCACAAATTTGTTGAAACCTTTTTTGTCAACTGTGATTAAAGGCATTTCATCAGTAATGATCATCTCTGCAAGTAATTCCCGCAACATCTTCTCACTATATTGAGGGATATTTATTTATTTTTATATGTATTTTAAATGTGAAATACACATAATGCATGCTTTTGGTTTTGTTTGAACACACTATTCTTATAATGTTTTTTTTTAATTTTATAGTAAGGTAAAACAGGATTAATACACAATATTTATATTCTTATAGTGTGTAAATATTGTACATTCATTTAAAAAAATATTTTTAAGATTTGTAAGTTTCGTATACTCATTTTAAAACAATAAATAAATTTGAAATTTACATAAAAAAATATTTTTTTAATAATAAATCTCACATTATTAAAAAATATATATATGCAAAGGAATCTTACATTTCCCTTCTGAGAATACACAAACCCGCTGCTTCTCGATCTAATAGGCCCAACACAAACCATGCAACGCGTGCACGAGCAGCGTAGTGAGCTTCGATCTATCGAAGTAGACTTTGTGGGGGAATTTAGGCTGTTTGGGCAAGGAATTAAGGACATAGACCAATATGGCTAAGCCAACGACACAACAAACTGCTATGAACCCATCATTTATTCATATTGGTTTCTAACAAAAAGAAAAATATGTGGTGTTGGAACCAATGTAGTCCCTAATAAATTTGTATTGATTGAAAGATTCAGACAAAACAAGAGCTGTCTTCTTCTAATATATATACAAGAGCTAAGATAGTAAACTAAATCTATACAATATATTAGAAACCGTATCACTACAGCAGCAATCTAATTCCTTATAACCTGCATGTCAGATTCCAAATAGAACAAGCGGCTCTGGTAGCTTTCTTGTAAGTCAGGGGCTTGTCCTTCCAAATAAGGCAAAGTCAGACTGCATACATATAGAGAACAACAGCTTTGATCCATAATTTGAGCTTGATTTTCCTCTAGCTTTCTCAATACTCCCCCTCAAGGTGGAGAAGCGATAGAGTGGATTCTCATCTTGTTCAGTAAATGATGAAATTGTTTAGATCCGATTGCCTTGGTTAAAATATCAGCAACTTGTAAATTTGTAGAAATGTGAAATGGTTTCAATAAACCTTATTGAATCCTTTTCCCGAACAATATGGCGGTCAATCTCAATATGTTTCATTCTTTCATGATAAACTGGATTAGATGCAATATAAATAGCAGCTTGATTGTCGCAAAATAATTGAGCAGGTTGGTTGAGAGTTATACCGAGGTCTTGTAATAGGCTCCGAAACCAAACCAATTCACATGTTGTAGATGCCATTGGGCGATATTCGGCTTCCGCTGATGATTGAGATACCGTTCTGAGTATGTATGCTTTTATGGTGAAATATGATAGTAGAAGTTATGAAGATTTTCATTGAGATGGAGCTTGACTGTGGGACCAGTCAAAATCGCAAGATGGTGATTGTTAGCTTTTAGCTCCTTTTTTGGTCCCACACCAATGGGAAGAAAATAAAGGGCATAGTCCCAGGCTTATAAATAAGAGGCTTAGCCTCTTAGTTTAAATATACCAGTTAAAAGCTTATCTAGTAACTTTTGATTTTAGTTAAATTCCTCTGTTGGCCTTTTTTAAAAAGGAGAAGAGGCGTAAAGTTCAAAGTTTTGCTAGTGGAGAAGCTTTGTGTGTGTGTTTGGGGTGATGTGAAAAATTGTATGATTATAATAATTTTTCATATAGTGAATTTTCTTCTCTGGGTCTGGTGGTTTTTTCTCATGTTTAGAAGTTTTCACGTAAATATCTTGTATTGTTATCATTTCTCTATTTTTATTGTTATTCCTGCAAATGATAGATCCTAGGGGATGAATTTGAGAGGTCTAAATTTCCAACAATCTTACTCTAGCTGGATGAGAATCGTGCCATTACAGTGGCTATATATAAGGAAAAATTATGAATTTTCTATCAACTACTTTATATAAGTTACTAATATTTGTCGCCATTCTACGCAACTTAAAAGTTACAAACTTCCTTCTTGGACATGCATTAACACTTTGCGGTCAGTTCCAAATAAGTTTTAGAACGGAGAAAAGAGATGATCAAGGCGGTGCACACATCCAAATTAAGGGACTCCTTGTCCAAAATAAAGAAAGCTAGCTCCTAGAGTATAATTTTCTTATAGAAGAATGCTAGAGAAATTTACGTATTACTTCATAATAAAATTAATGAATCGAAACTCGGATGATATTTCTTGTCCTTGCATGCAGCATTGCAATATTGTGTATCTACACATGAGGACGGTCCGAGTTAGATGATGTTGAATTGTTAGATTACATATTGATGGCGCTAAAATACATTGGGGAGGCAAATTAGCGCAAGTATAGCAAGAAACAATGATCTTTCATGATTTGAGGTAGTTTTGGGCACGTTTCGATATTTTGATCATAACTTTAGTTACGGGTATTGGAATCGCACATATAACCCGAATTCGGAAAGCTCTTTTCGGCGTGCACGTCGTCTATACAAAGGTATGCTTGGTGTGCATCGTTTTTTAGGCCAAAATCTACTATTTTCCCCTCCAAATCTCCATTTTTAGATAGTTTCTACATTTTTATGTTAATATTTGATTGCTCGTTTAGGAAATATTTCTAATCCAATCTAAGTTAGATTTTTGGCAAATTACTTTTTTATTTGCATATTTATTTTTGGTGTATTTTTTAGAATTTTACTATTTTTGAAAAATTCTGATATTTTCAATTTATAGCTACTTTAGCCCGGCTTCTGGGTAGATTTTCACCATTCTTGAGATTGATTATTTTCTATAGAATATCAGAGTCATTTTCACCTTCTAATAGGCCCGTGATTACGCTGTAGATTGCTTGATCTCTCGAATTTCCCTGAAGTCATAATTAAGTACTCATGAGAAGAGCTAGAGCAGGATATATAGGCACCAAGAAAAAATATATATATATAGCCATCCTTCCACATAATTTAAGGAATATTTAAATGATCACAACGTACCCGCCTCTAAAGTTTTTCTACGTTTGACCAAAACAAATACAAATACATCATGTCTTACATTAGTACTATTCTCTCACAAGTAGATCAAATCAAATATTAGCCAATTAAGACAATGAGCCTATAATTGAGGGCCACAAATTATGTTAAAATCCTACTTGATAATTTGTGTTAATACCTGAATTCGTCAAACGTGCATAATTTGGTCTAAATGGAACAAAAGGAATAGAGTTTTACTTTATACAGTCATTTTTGCATATTTTTATAGGCTCCATACACTAATATGATTTGTCAAAATATTTATTTAATATAAAAGAATTATGCAGCCAATTATAATAGTAGAGTGTATAAAAAATACGGAAAAATAACTGCATATAGATTTTTGAAAATGATATATTTTCAAGTGGTAGGGCAGTGCTGTGATTGTCAATGACAAGTACATGTTTGTTTTCAAGTTTAGAGTTATAAAATTGAGAAAGTGGTACCATTATGAATTCAATCACTGTTCCTGCAATTTTTCCCTTTTTCGATTAAAGGAGATCAATGTCAACATGAATATGGTAGGATACTGACCATTTCATTTCTCGCCTTCGGTTTGAACTCCTATAAAACAAGTAAATTGTTGCCAGACTCTACCGGATCTTGAAGGAAGGACCGGACCGGAAACTCCAATAATTAAGTTAGCCATGACTCTTTTCTTATCTCTATTGAAATTCAAGAGAGAGTGAGTGAGAGTATTTTCTTCGTTTCATCAATCCTATTTCCATCTTACAGAGTGACTTTTTTTTAAGACTTTCAAAGCACATAGATAAATACTTACTATGTGTTAAGATCGGTTATATAGTTATGAGTGAGTGGTTTATTCACTACAAGAAAAACCGGTAAATTGGTTGCGAATACTATTTTCTTTACAATAAATTAGCTACAAAAGTCCGTCTTTCTTGTAGTGATTTCTTAAAAATGGAGCTCAATGGCTATTATCTAAGAAGCAGACTTTATCCGGTTATTGGG
Organism: Carya cathayensis; assembly: GCA_011037825.1. Taxonomy (NCBI): domain Eukaryota; kingdom Viridiplantae; phylum Streptophyta; class Magnoliopsida; order Fagales; family Juglandaceae; genus Carya; species Carya cathayensis. The sequence goes on along the minus strand of QGSO01000257.1, from coordinate 1,390,834 downwards.
TTCTTTGAGTCGAGACCATGACTAACTATTCTTATCCCAACAATCTAGATTAATCAGACTTAACTGTCTATTGGCCAAAATCAATGTGGTAAATCAATGATCAACACGATGCACGTAACGGGGATCAACTCAAAAAACATAATCGCTTTAATTTATTGTTATATATGTTTGTCATTGATCTCCTCGATATGAACAAGAAATTAAGAATTTGATTGTGGAACTTAATAATTTGTGGCGTATAAATTAAGATGTCGCAATATGCATGTATAGTCGGGAAGAAGCCAAAAGTTGGGGGGAAGGCTGCCAACGCAAACGAAGTCGATGCATGACCTCCTCATAGATAATATTACTTCACGAGTTTCACTTTATTTATTCAGAGTAATTTGGTGTCTTGAATATTACATGATCACTTATTGAAGGCCACCCTCTAAAATTAAACTCGTAAATGCATGCATGCTTGCAATTAGTAAGGCCGCTGCCCGACATAGTTGCCGGGGGGGTCATAGTTGCAAGTGATGAAGGTGCCGCCGTTGTTGCATCTGACTTTAGCACAGCCAAGGCTTACAGAATTGCGCCAAACCACCTGAGTATAGTGGCCGCACTGGCGGCCGGCAGCACATGAGTTAGAGTTGTAGTTGTAGTCGGCCTTCTCTGCTACCCAAAGGTTAACGGCAGCCGTTCCAGAGAGGTCACCACTGCTCCATGCAAGATTCTCACCGTAACGGCCACCCGAGTGCACTAGGTTGCAATCACCCTTACGTTGATTAGCATAATTCTTTGCGTATGCCTCAACGGTAGCATCCCAAGTAATAGGTCCGACTCCAACCTGTGATCGAGCTGAGTTGTGAGCGTTGACGTAGTCTTGTGGTGAATCTTGGGCGCTGGATTCATGGACGAAGGCAAAGGTCAGGACAAAAACAAATATTATTGCTGGGGAAATGTTTCTCATGATCATGAGTCCCTGCATATTGGTTTCTCGTATGTAATGCAAAGCAAAAGCTAATTGGCGTGCAGGATGGTAGAGCCAGAGGCATGCATGATCGACTGGTATATATAGGGAAATTATAAATGCTTGGGTCAATATTCAAATGAATTATGGTAGGGACACGAAATTTCGTAATTTTTTCATTTCCCTCCGTGTCTAATTTTTTCATTTCCTAGCCATCAGTAGTAGAATTTTCAAACGTGGGAAGCGTATACGTAAAACTTTGGTGGAACTAAAGAGACTAAAAAATGCCATCAGTTATTGTATATTAATATCATTTTTGGATTATGAGTACACGCGTAATTTTCTCTCTAGCTAGCAAAAAACTAACATGTTTTGGTAGCTTTAATTACTACAAAAATGTTAAAATAAATTAACTCAAGGAAAATGGCAAAGTGCCTGGTGTCATGTACTGTAGAAAAGATATTCTATAAGATAATAAAAGAAAAAGGTTGAAAGAACTCTTATCATGAAAATTATGCATGCTCTGATATGAGTATAATACAAATTAAGAGTTCATCTATACATTATACGTACATCATACATCTGTTAAGAAAAAAATAAAAATAAATGTATAATATATATAGAGATAATGAGTAGCATTTTTCATAAATCAATAGTAATTGGTTTTGACCCCATGAGAATATCCATTGCATGTTTAATTGCTTCATGCATGTATGTACTCATAATTGACACATGGGTCCATATTTCTCGCACCAATTACCGGACCAATCAGAAATTAATAGCTTTCGACTTTGGTAGGTAGTAGTTATCCTAAGGAAGCCGTGCATTCGTGGAAATGTTTAATTATCGCTTTAGCTTGTGGAAATTAACCACGAGGTTTTGAAGAGATCAGATCAAGCAGACAATTTGGAAACTGTACCAGATTTATTGTCGCTAGCTAGCTAGCGAGTTTAAGTGGGAACTACAAATAAAATTTTTCATTTTAAAATAGACGTAAGGTGCTACCGTCAACGAGAAAGTGATGGTACACTTTGTACACATAGAGATCGTAAAGTAAATTTTTTTACAAAAGTAATTTTTTGTGTATTTTAAAAAAATATTAAAAAATAAAAAACACAATATGAAAAAATAAACAAATATAAATATTAAAAAAAGTACATTTCGATATAAATAATGGGTTGGTGGATCTATCATTTTCCTTTTAAAATATTACATAATTACTAGGAAGCGAGCGTAATTTTCTCTGAGCATATTGCTACGTACTATATATATATCCGGCCATTTGACTAATTACCCACACATATGTATTAATATATATTATATGGTACCCCGATATTTAGGACTGATCATGAACACAGCTTTAAAGTAAAATTATTAAGGTTGTGCTGAGAATTCATGCATGACTACGTTTTCTTTAATTTGTATCGTAGGTTCAGTAAAGGCCGGCACCAAAAAGTAAGGGCAAAGAATAATCTGAAACTCTTTGCCAACATTTTCTTCCAGCAGAAGAATGAGAAAATAAATAGAAAGAACGACGAAGCAAAGGAAAAGACAAAGTAAAGACAGTGCTATATATGCAAGTCCCTAGCTACCAATGACCATTGGAATTCCGTGACGTTCAATTACGTACTAGTACAGTAATCTAGAGAACGTGCAGGGAAAAAATGGGGAAAATGATGCGCACACTTTGGATTTGTCTTTTGCATGTAGCAAATGAGCAAGGCAGTCTATACTTGACCCTATTTTTTAGTACTCATCCAAAGGCAGGATTTCCAACTTCCAAGGTGGTCTGCATGGGGGAAGTCTTGGCCCTAACACTCATTGTCGTGTTTATCATTGCAACACTTTTTATTTTTATTTTTATTTCATTGCAACACTTGTTCATTTTATGCATTCATGTTTGTAGGGCGACCAAAATATCACAATTGCTATATATTTATAATTTTAGCTCAATTGCAGCAGAAAAAATATACGGCTGTTAGATGATGGTTATTGATTAAGTGAGATCACTTCTAGATGGTCCAATGTAGAAAAATAGACACAATAATAAATACTGATCATGCACCGCTAACTGCGCCTGAAAAATTGAAAATACAATATATATACGAGCTGCACGACGTTTGTATCTATGTCTGGAATTGGATTATCTAATTTGGTTAGGCAATTAGAGATGATTTATATATATATAATATATTTATATATATGTCTTTGTTTGTCTTGTTTAATGCCTGTGATTATGATTTCATCTGTTTAATTCCTTATCTTGAGGCGCCCTATGTACAACGTTAATGAATTGCTTTTGAAGCGACTTCTTTTGGAGCATCTATAACTTGACTTCTTAGAACGTAAGAACATGTAAGTAGTCATAACAATTAATATGATACGGCATCTTTTTTAACCATCCACTTTTCTTAAAATTTTAAGTGATCTTTATATCATCACAATTTTTTTATGATCTTATCTTTGTTGCTAGCCAAAATTTAGACAACTCACATATCTTGATTCTTATGGAGTTTATTTGTTCGCTTAACTCTTGAATCTGTTTCTAGGTGTCTTTTTTTTTTTTTTATCTTTTTCACTTTTATGTTTATGCATTTTACTCATATTAAAGGAATATAGTTTTATATGATCAGAAATACCACAATAATGGCAAATAGGCACAAACTTACCTTCAACCTTACATCGGTTTAACTTCTTTGATGTTGATGTTGATGTTGCATGTGGCCCTTCAAAATAATTTGCTTTTGAAGCGAATTCTTTTGGAGCATTCACAATTTGGTTTCTTTGAATGCAAGAACATGTAAGTGGTCTTATCAATTAGTGTGATATGACATCTTCTTTAATAATCCATTTTGCTTTAAATATTTAGGTGATCTTTACATCATCACAACTTTTTGTGGTTTTATCTTTGTTGCCAGAAAAAATTCAGACAATTCACATATCTTGGTGCTTATGGTATTTATTTGTTGGCTTAACTCTAGGACTTGATTTCCAAGTATTTTTTACCTTTTTCTTTGATTTTCTTTACCTTTATTTTTCTGCACTTTACTCAAATTAAAGTAATACGACTTTATATGACCAGAAATACTACAATAATGACAAATAAGCACAAACTTACCTCTAACCTTACATCAATTAATCTTTTTTTAAGTTGATGTTTCATGTGACTTTTCAAAATGATTTACTTTTGAAGCGACTTCTTTCGGAGCATCCATAACATAACTTCATTCGATAAATGCAATACACTTGGAGGTAGTGGTAGCGAATGATGAGACTTGAGGATATGTGTCTTGAAAGGTTGAATACTCAAACCTAGTACAGTCACAACTGAGCTCTTGAATGCATCTCTTCCAATTTTTGAGTTGTTAATTTTTGTTGATTCTCTTGAGAACTCTTCAACTCCTTGTCTAGTGCATTCTTTTGAGTCTTTAGTTTGGAGATCTCAACTTCATAAATTTTTAGTGCCTCTAAAAGATCATTCTTTTCATTCTCCACTGCTGTGAATTTGATGTACAACTTCTTGTTAAGCTTTCTCAACTTGACCATTTCTTTACATAAATCATTATAAGCTTCTTGTATCCTTGGCTCATGTTCAGCATCAACAAGAGTTATATTTGAGTCACTATCATCAAATTTACTTTCAGATTTTGTTAACACAATTTCAAAAAAATATCAACTATAGTGATAAAAGCTATAAAAGAATTTTCATAATCAGATGATGAACTATAAGTTTCAAATTTTGAACTGTCACTAAGTGTGACATTCAATGCTTTTTCTTTATTTTTGTTAAAGGTTGGGCAGTCCATTTCAATGTGACCATAACTGGAGCACTCATAACACTTTATCATTTTTTTCAGATTTTTCTTTATTTCATTATTTAGAATCATTTTTCTTTGCAGGAAATTCCTTACCTCGCTTTTATTTTTCACAAGCTTTCTTGTTAAACAAGAGTTTTCTAAATTTCCTTATAATGAGATCTATATTCTCATCATTCAGATTTTTTTCATTAGAAAAATCATCTTGATCATCTTTCACAGTCTTTAATGCAATGGACTTATTTTTTCTTGCTTGAGGAAGTCAGGACTCATATGTTTGCAAGAAGATGACTAGCTTTTCAACCTTAATAGCATTCAAATCTTTACTTTTCTCAATTACTTTAACTTTTGGGCAGCATCCTTTAGGCAGAGACCTTAAAATCTTTCTCACAACTCTTAAATCTTCCACCTTTTCGCCAATATTAAACCTAGAATTCACAATATCATTAAGTTTAGAATAAATATCATTAAAACTCTCATTTTTCATCATTTTAATCTCTTCAAATTTTGATGTTAACATCTGCAATTTTGAATTTTTTACTATTCTTGTATCTTCATGTGTATCCTCCAAAATATCTCAAGTTTCATTGACAATCTCACACAATGAGATTCTATTAAACTTTTTGAGAGATACAACCATGAAAATAGCATTAAGTCCTTTGTTATTTCAGTGACAGCCGTTGATCTCATCTCTAAACCAAGTGTCCATACTTGTCTTGGGTTTAGTTCATCATTTTTCAACTACATACCACACACGTTAATATAAAGATTTGAGAAAAACTCTCATATGAACTTTCTAATAAGCATAATTGTCTCCATCAAAGTGTGGTGGAATTGATGATAATATGATCTACAAAGACACGGGTCAATCACACTCGAATGATTAAGCCACTCTCTGATACCAATTGAAATTATTTAAATGTTCATGTATCATAATACAATGATCTACCAATTCACTCAAAAAATTGGTTAGTCGTCAATTGTACAATTATTTGATAATAAAGCAATACCATAAAGTAAATAAATTGTATAAAACCAAGATTGGTCACGAATGGAAATCCTTTAAAGAATTATTTAAATGTAAAACCTTACTGGCAACCAAACCCAGAAAAATCAATTTTATTATTTGAAAATCAGTTACAAGCAAATTTCAATTACAAAGCTTTTGTCCATTAACACTCTTACTTGATCAGACAAACGACTCGTTTGTCTCTACCGTAGTAGCAACTAGAACTTTCGACGATTTTTAAACATTGCCTTTTCTCCTGGAACTCTAGTGGCTAATTAATTATGATAACTCAATCTTAATTTTTGATCAACGATTACATTCTTTGAGAGAAACAATATGAAAATTCTTCAATGAGTTTTCTCACCAAAATAAGCAATAGAAAAGTGCTCTAAAAAAATTTAAAATTGAATCTCTACAGATCCTAACCAATAGAATTATTTAAATAAACAATTTGAAAGCATTTTGAATTGCAATAGGATTCTACTAACAGGGCAACTTTGTCGCAACAGACTTTTCTGATGGGATGCTGACACCTAGCACTTAATATTCTCAGCAGTAGCAGTTTTTCATTCAAACTCTTCTTTGGATAATTACAAAATCCTTGGAACTCAATTTTCACACTTTTAACTTATCTAAAACACTTCCTAATAACTTCTGGATAAATTCAAAATAGTTACTTAATTCTTTCATCTTAATCACTTAATCCTATCAAAACTTATCAATTTAATCACCTGGTCTTGCATCTACATATACCCTTGCGCGCGCGCGCACACACACACGTGTATATATATATATAGATATATAACATGCGCTCACGAGTTTTAATTCATTTCCTATACCCACAAATTAAGTTAATTCTTGTTCACGTACAGAAGGCATACATGCATAGAGATAGCCGTGCTAGTCAGGTCATGACCAGTAGTAGTACTGTTTAGTGTGTTAGTAGGCGGTACTACACACACCGTTGGGAGCTTCCGCTAATGGTTTTAAATTTTTTTTATTTTTTTATATTTATTTACATGTATTTTTTAATTTTTAAATTTTTTAAAAAAATAAAAAAATCAAAATTTAAAAAACTTTTTAACTTAGTAAAAAAAAAAAATAATAAAAAAATTAAAAAAACACAGTGGTAGAATGTAGCGGTAGAAGTAATGGTAAGACTAGTATTTTCCGTTAGGTATATCACCGTAATTAGGACCACCCGAGTTCACGCACGGCGAGTTCGATCGCAATCACTTTGCTTACGTTGGTCATTAGCATACTTCTCATGATGACTTACAGATCAGGTACGACTCCCATCCTGGAGGGAAGCTGCTAGCTAGTAGGTGCGTTGATTTTTAGGCCATATATCGACATATAATTAAAATTATAAGTTTTCTTACAGAATAAAGGCGTAGACTTCTACCATGCAAGCTTAAGGCACCTAAACACGGCGGATTCAAGGGAGCAGATCAGGCAAAACCAAAATATGGTTATAGGTACGTAATTGTTTTGTTTAGAAACTTGAGAATTTATATACATTTAGTTTTTTTTTTAAATAAAAAAATATATAAGCCCAATAAAAAAATTTGAAATTTTCTTAGAAACTTAAAATAGTGTCCCTAAAATTTTTTATTATATAATTATGAAAATACTTGAAGCTAGCTTATAATATTTGTCTATTTTCATGATAAGAGTTCTTTCAACCTTTTTCTTTTATTATCTTATAGAATATCTTTTCTACAGTACATGACACCAGGCACTTTGCCATTTTCCTTGAGTTAATTTATTTTAACATTTTTGTAGTAATTAAAGCTACCAAAACATGTTAGTTTTTTGCTAGCTAGAGAGAAAATTACGCGTGTACTCATAATCCAAAAATGATATTAATATACAATAACTGATGGCATTTTTTAGTCTCTTTAGTTCCACCAAAGTTTTACGTATACGCTTCCCACGTTTGAAAATTCTACTACTGATGGCTAGGAAATGAAAAAATTAGACACGGAGGGAAATGAAAAAATTACGAAATTTCGTGTCCCTACCATAATTCATTTGAATATTGACCCAAGCATTTATAATTTCCCTATATATACCACTCGATCATGCATGCCTCTGGCTCTACCATCCTGCACGCTAATTAGCTTTTGCTTTGCATTACATACGAGAAACCAATATGCAGGGACTCATGATCATGAGAAACATTTCCCCAGCAATAATATTTGTTTTTGTCCTGACCTTTGCCTTCGTCCATGAATCCAGCGCCCAAGATTCACCACAAGACTACGTCAACGCTCACAACTCAGCTCGATCACAGGTTGGAGTCGGACCTATTACTTGGGATGCTACCGTTGAGGCATACGCAAAGAATTATGCTAATCAACGTAAGGGTGATTGCAACCTAGTGCACTCGGGTGGCCGTTACGGTGAGAATCTTGCATGGAGCAGTGGTGACCTCTCTGGAACGGCTGCCGTTAACCTTTGGGTAGCAGAGAAGGCCGACTACAACTACAACTCTAACTCATGTGCTGCCGGCCGCCAGTGCGGCCACTATACTCAGGTGGTTTGGCGCAATTCTGTGCGCCTTGGCTGTGCTAAAGTCAGATGCAACAACGGCGGCACCTTCATCACTTGCAACTATGACCCCCCGGGCAACTATGTCGGGCAGCGGCCTTACTAATTGCAAGCATGCATGCATCTACGAGTTTAATTTTAGAGGGTGGCCTTCAATAAGTGATCATGTAATATTCAAGACACCAAATTACTCTGAATAAATAAAGTGAAACTCGTGAAGTAATATTATCTATGAGGAGGTCATGCATCGACTTCGTTTGCGTTGGCAGCCTTCCCCCCAACTTTTGGCTTCTTCCCGACTATACATGCATATTGCGACATCTTAATTTATACGCCACAAATTATTAAGTTCCACAATCAAATTCTTAATTTCTTGTTCATATCGAGGAGATCAATGACAAACATATATAACAATAAATTAAAGCCATTATGTTTTTTGAGTTGATCCCCGTTACGTGCATCGTGTTGATCATTGATTTACCACATTGATTTTGGCCAATAGACAGTTAAGTCTGATTAATCTAGATTGTTGGGATAAGAATAGTTAGTCATGGTCTCGACTCAAAGAACCCAATAACCGGATAAAGTCTGCTTCTTAGATAATAGCCATTGAGCTCCATTTTTAAGAAATCACTACAAGAAAGACGGACTTTTGTAGCTAATTTATTGTAAAGAAAATAGTATTCGCAACCAATTTACCGGTTTTTCTTGTAGTGAATAAACCACTCACTCATAACTATATAACCGATCTTAACACATAGTAAGTATTTATCTATGTGCTTTGAAAGTCTTAAAAAAAAGTCACTCTGTAAGATGGAAATAGGATTGATGAAGCGAAGAAAATACTCTCACTCACTCTCTCTTGAATTTCAATAGAGATAAGAAAAGAGTCATGGCTAACTTAATTATTGGAGTTTCCGGTCCGGTCCTTCCTTCAAGATCCGGTAGAGTCTGGCAACAATTTACTTGTTTTATAGGAGGAGTTCAAACCGAAGGCGAGAAATGAAATGGTCAGTATCCTACCATATTCATGTTGACATTGATCTCCTTTAACCGAAAAAGGGAAAAATGCAGAACAGTGATTGAATTCATAATGGTACCACTTTCTCAATTTTATAACTCTAAACTTGAAAACAAACATGTACTTGTCATTGACAATCACAGCACTGCCCTACCACTTGAAAATATATCATTTTCAAAAATCTATATGCAGTTATTTTTCCGTATTCTTTATACACTCTATTATTATAATTGGCTGCATAATTCTTTTATATTAAATAAATATTTTGACAAATCATATTAGTGTATGGAGCCTATAAAAATATGCAAAAATGACTGTATAAAGTAAAACTCTATTCCTTTTGTTCCATTTAGACCAAATTATGCACGTTTGACGAATTCAGGTATTAACACAAATTATCAAGTAGGATTTTAACATAATTTGTGGCCCTCAATTATAGGCTCATTGTCTTAATTGGCTAATATTTGATTTGATCTACTTGTGAGAGAATAGTACTAATGTAAGACATGATGTATTTGTATTTGTTTTGGTCAAACGTAGAAAAACTTTAGACGGCGGGTACGTTGTGATCATTTAAATATTCCTTAAATTATGTGGAAGGATGGCTATATATATATATTTTTTCTTGGTGCCTATATATCCTGCTCTAGCTCTTCTCATGAGTACTTAATTATGACTTCAGGGAAATTCGAGAGATCAAGCAATCTACAGCGTAATCACGGGCCTATTAGAAGGTGAAAATGACTCTGATATTCTATAGAAAATAATCAATCTCAAGAATGGTGAAAATCTACCCAGAAGCCGGGCTAAAGTAGCTATAAATTGAAAATATCAGAATTTTTCAAAAATAGTAAAATTCTAAAAAATACACCAAAAATAAAAATACAAATAAAAAAGTAATTTGCCAAAAATCTAACTTAGATTGGATTTAGAAATATTTCCTAAACCAGCAATCAAATATTAACATAAAAATGTAGAAAATATCTAAAAATTGGAATTTTGAGGGAAAAATAGTAGATTTTGGCCTTGAAAACGATGCACACTAAGCATACCTTTGTATAGACGACGTGCGCGCCGAAAAGAGCTTTCTGAATTTGGATTATATTTGCGATTCCAATACCCGTAACTAAAGTTATGATCAAAATATTGAAACGTGTCCAAAACTACGTACCTCAAATCATGAAAGATCATTGTTTCCTGCTATACTTGCGCTAATTTGCCTCCTCAATGTATTTTAGCGCCATCAATATGTAATCTAACACTTCAACATCATCTAACTCGGACCGTCCTCATGTGTAGATACACAGTATTGCAATGCTGCATGCATGGACAAGAAATATCATCCGAGTTTCAATTCATTAATTTTATTATGAAGTAATACGTAAATTTCTCTAGCATTCTTCTATAAGAAAATTATACTCTAGGAGCTAGCTTTCTTTATTTTGGACAAGGAGTCCCTTAATTTGGATGTGTGCACCGCCTTGATCATCTCTTTTCTCCATTCTAAAACTTATTTGGAACTGACCGCAAAGTGTTAATGCATGTCCAAGAAGGAAGTTTGTAACTTTTAAGTTGCGTAGAATGGCGACAAATATTAGTAACTTATATAAAGTAGTTGATAGAAAATTCATAATTTTTCCTTATATATAGCCACTGTAATGGCACGATTCTCATCCAGCTAGAGTAAGATTGTTGGAAATTTAGACCTCTCAAATTCATCCCCTAGGATCTATCATTTGCAGGAATAACAATAAAAATAGAGAAATGATAACAATACAAGATATTTACGTGAAAACTTCTAAACATGAGAAAAAACCACCAGACCCAGAGAAGAAAATTCACTATATGAAAAATTATTATAATCATACAATTTTTCACATCACCCCAAACACACACACAAAGCTTCTCCACTAGCAAAACTTTGAACTTTACGCCTCTTCTCCTTTTTAAAAAAGGCCAACAGAGGAATTTAACTAAAATCAAAAGTTACTAGATAAGCTTTTAACTGGTATATTTAAACTAAGAGGCTAAGCCTCTTATTTATAAGCCTGGGACTATGCCCTTTATTTTCTTCCCATTGGTGTGGGACCAAAAAAGGAGCTAAAAGCTAACAATCACCATCTTGCGATTTTGACTGGTCCCACAGTCAAGCTCCATCTCAATGAAAATCTTCATAACTTCTACTATCATATTTCACCATAAAAGCATACATACTCAGAACGGTATCTCAATCATCAGCGGAAGCCGAATATCGCCCAATGGCATCTACAACATGTGAATTGGTTTGGTTTCGGAGCCTATTACAAGACCTCGGTATAACTCTCAACCAACCTGCTCAATTATTTTGCGACAATCAAGCTGCTATTTATATTGCATCTAATCCAGTTTATCATGAAAGAATGAAACATATTGAGATTGACCGCCATATTGTTCGGGAAAAGGATTCAATAAGGTTTATTGAAACCATTTCACATTTCTACAAATTTACAAGTTGCTGATATTTTAACCAAGGCAATCGGATCTAGACAGTTTCATCATTTACTGAACAAGATGGGAATCCACTCTATAGCTTCTCCACCTTGAGGGGGAGTATTGAGAAAGCTAGAGGAAAATCAGGCGCAAATTATGGATCAGAGCTGCATATTGTTGTTCCTATATGTATGCAGTCTGACTTTGCCTTATTTGGAAGGACAAGCCCCTGACCTACAAGAAAGCTACCAGAGCCGCTTGTTCTATTTGGAATTACATGCAGATTATAAGGAATTAGATTGCTGCTGTAGTGATACGGTTTCTAATATATTGTACAGATTTAGTTTACTGTCTTAGCTCTTGTATATATATTAGGAGAAGACAGCTCTTGTTTTGTCTGAATCTTTCAATCAATACAAATTTATTGGGGACTACATTGGTTCCAACACCACATATTTTTCTTTTTGTTAGAAACCAATATGAATAAATGATGCGCTCATAGCAGTTTGTTGTGTCGTGGGCTTAGCCATATTGGTCTATGTCCTTTAATTCCTTGCCCAAACGGCCTAAATTCCCCCACAAAGTCTACTTCGATAGATCGAAGCTCACTACGCTGCTCGTGCACGCGTTGCATGGTTTGTGTTGGGCCAATTAGATCGGGAAGCAGCGTGTTTGTGTATTCTCAGAAGGGAAATGTAAGATTCCAAGCGATCTTTGCATATATATATATATTTTTAATAATGTGAGATTTATTTTTAAAAAAGTATTTTTTATGTAAATTTCAGATTTATTTATTTTTTTAAAATGAATATACGAAACTTACAGATCTTAAAAATATTTTTTTAAATAAATACACAGTACTTACACACTTTAAGAATATAAATATTATGTATTAATGCTTTTTTACCTTACTATAAAATTTTAAAAAAAAAAAACATTATAAGAATAGTGTGTTCAAACAAAACCAAAAGCATGCATTATGTGTATTTCACATTTAAAATACATATAAAAATAAATAAATATCCCTCAATATAGTGAGAAGATGTTGCGGGAATTACTTGCAGAGATGATCATTACTGATGAAATGCCTTTAATCACAGTTGACAAAAAAGGTTTCAACAAATTTGTGCGCTGTCTTGAGCCACGTTTTCCCATGCCTTCACGGTATACGGTTATGCGAGATTGTATGAAGAGGCATGTGAGGGAAAAGAAAGAAATGAAGGAGATGTTTAGTCGGACTGGCCAGAGAGTGTCATTCACCACTGATACATGGACGTCCATACAAAATGTGGGCTACATGTGTATCACAGCTCACTTTATTGACAGTGAGTGGACGCTGCATAAACGGATAATTGGATTTAAAGAGATTGTTGATCACAAGGGTGCATCCATTGGTGCAATGATGGATGATTGTATTCAGGACTGGGGTATTAAAAAAGTCCTTTGTATCACAGTTGACAATGCCAGTGCCAATGACACTGCTCTTGAGTGGTTCAAGAGGAATACAACGGTAAAAGATGATATCATTCGTGGACACGAGTTCCTACATGTTCGATGCTGTGCTCATATCATCAACCTCATTGTTTCTGAGGGGTTGAAGGAGGTTGATGATTCAATTACCAAAGTCCGCAATATTGTGAGATATGTGAGGGCTTCCCCCCAAAGGCTTGGCAAGTTTAAGGCTATAGCTGAACAGCTTCAGATTCCATCTTCAGCGATGTTGTGTTTGGACGTTCCGACTCGATGGAACTCGACATATATGATGTTGGATGTGGCGCAGAAGTACGAAAGAGCGTTCCAGAGAATGGAGGTCGAGGACGGGGGTTTGAGGTATGCTTTGATGGAGTCTACTGGGGGGAGAAGGGGGCTCGGTGCTCCGGATGCAGTTGATTGGGATCGTGTGAAGTCTTTTGTTGATTTTTTGAAGTTGTTTTATGATACAACTATGCGGATATCTGGATCCAAATGTTGTACTGCGAACTTGTTATGCTAACAGTGAGGGACTGTTATTTGCTACAGCTATGAGGATGAAATCAAAATATGATAAATATTGGGGGGATATTGTGAAGATAAATAGATTATTACTTGTGGCTGCAATCCTTGACCCCCGATATAAGTTAGAAATTATACAATTTTTCTTCATTGACATCCTTGGGGAAGAGAAGGCTGAAGAGTTTATTAGAGAGCTGAGAAATGATATTGATGACTTATATGGCCACTACAACAGTAATAGTCATCCTACTCCAGCAAGTGGTAGCCGTAGCTCCTCACACCCGACCAGTTCGACATCTTCCGGTGATTACACTGCTTCTGCTGCAGCTCTTTCATCACCACTGGTGCAGGATATCATCAAAGGCGTGCATCGAGGAATATTATGCAGTGTAAGTCTAAGGTTGAACGCTATTTGATGGAAGATGTCAGGCACCTAGTGATGCATTTCAATTATTAACTTGGTGGAAGGTTCATTCCACCAAGTTTCCTATTCTTTCCCGAATAGCCTGAGATTATTGGCTATTCCTATCACTACGGTTGCCTCTGAGTCGGCGTTTAGCACTGGAGGTCGTGTGTTGGATGCTTATCGGAGTTCATTGTCAGCTTCAACTGTGGAAGGCCCTCATTTGCACACAGAACTGGCTATGTGAAATGCCCATTGGAGTAGATATCATTGATCCCGAGAGCTATAGGCTTGAATCAGGTAACTTATATTTTATATGCTTTTAAATGATAATTTAAATATTTGTAATGTTTTAATTATTCAACTTCTAATTTTTATGATTTTGTAGACCTACTTGTGAACCCTAGCATAGTTGCAGATGAGTGATAATTGCGGATGAGTTACAAGTTACATGGATGAGGAGTTGTGTTCATGTGTTGTAGTGATGCTATTCAGGTACTATATTAATATTTTTAAATCATTTAAGAAATTATTGACCATTTCATAATTCATACTATATTTTTTTAAAATATTTTCATATGTATTATTTTGCAGATAAAACATTATGAGACTGGCTACTGGCTTCAACTTCAAGAATCAAGACTTTTTTCCTTTCTCAATGTTCAAGAATCAAGACTTTGTCAATGTTCAATTACTAATTTACTACTCTTTGATTGTGTAATGTATGACTGTTTAATCAATCTCATTTGTAAGAGATGTTTTTTTATTATTTTTTACATAATTTTTTTGAAATTGGAAGTCAATTAGGTGGTTGGGCCTTGGATTGAGCATGGACCTTCGGAGGTGGGCCTCGGAGTCGGAGGTGGGCCTTTGGAGTCAGAGGCAGGCCAAAGCCCAAACCGACTCCGATCGGAATTTCGAACTCCGTTCGGAGTTGGAGTCGAAGTCGGAAAATTTTTTTGCTCCGACTCCAACGGAGTCGGAGTCCACCCCTAACAGAATCTGGTGCAGCTGTGAGCATCGAAGATGACTTTATATCCTTTATTCTCAATATCCCCCTGCAAGATGGAGAGTAAATGTTGATTACTCCCATCTTGAGTAGTAGCCGATTGAAAGTGGGAGAGTGCAGCGGTTTGGTGAGTAAGTCTGCGAGTTGAGCCGAGGATGCAACATGCATAGTGACCACTTGACCAGCTAGTATTTTATCACAAACTAGATGGCTAGTCTAGTTCAATATGCTTTGTTCGCTCGTGGAACACGGGATTTGCTGCTATTTGAAGTGCTGCAATGTTGTCACAATATAGAGTTGCCGGCAGGGAAATGTCAATGTGTAAATCATGTAGCAGGTAGCGAAGCCACGTAAGTTCACATACAACGGACACCATGGCTCAATACTCGGATTCGGAAAAGGAACGTGATATGGTATTCTGTTTCTTGGATTTCCAGGACACAAGAGAGTTGCCAATGAAAACACAAAACCCTGTAGTGGAGCGCTGTGTATCTGGACAGCTTCCCTAATTGGCATCTGCATAAGCTAGAAGCCGAAGTTGGGAAGAAGCTGGAAAAAATAGGCCCTGTCCTAGGGTGCCTTTGACATATTTGAGTACTTTGATGATGGCATTGTAATGTGGCAATCTTGGAGTCTCCATAAACTGACTTAGGAGATGAATGCTACAGCTCAGATCGGGCCTTGTGTTAGTGAGGTACAACAGCTTGCCTACTAACTTGCGATACAAAGTTGGGTCATGAAATGGTTCACCATCATCTTTGCTGAGCTTGATATTGGGTTCCATGGGAAGAGGTGACTGGTTTGGCAGCCAATAAGCCAGTTTCAGACAGAATATCCAGCTGCATATTTGTGTTGACAGATTTGAATCCCATGCTGTGATCGTGTAATTTCCATACCAAGGAAATACTTGAGGGTGCCGAGTGTCTTGATTTTGAATTTTGCTGCCAGAAAATGCTTTACAGCCTCTCGGGATGTAACATCAAAACTCATTATGATGATGTCGTCGACATACACGAGAAGTGCAACAAAGGATGTGGGGTGTTTGTTTGGTGAACAACTGTAGTCTGATTTGGACTGTATAAAACCAAACTCGGCAAGAGTGGAAGAGAGCTTTGTATTCCATTGTCTGGACGCTTGCCGCAAGCCATATAAACTTTTGTGGAGACGACAAACTTTGCTGGTTGTAGCTGCTGGATGACCTGGTGGAGGTTTCATATATATTTCTTCATCAAGTTCGCCATCAAGAAGGCGTTGTTGACGTCAAGTTGTTGGAGATCCCAGCCTTTTATAGCTGGCAACAGCAAGCATGCAGCGTATGATGTCAGTTTTGCAACCGGTGAAAAGGTGTCATGGAAATCGACCCCTTCAAGTTGGGTGAAACCTTTTGCGACTAAACGGGCCTTAGCTCTTTCAAGTGTGCCATCGGCATGAAATTTAAGCTTGTATATCCACTTGCAAGCAATAGGCTTCTTGCCGAGAGGAAGATCAACAATAGACTAGGTCTCATTAAGCGTCGAGAGCAGCAAGCTCTTGTTCCATTGCTTTGCACCAAATAGGAAGTTTTGCAGCTTGGGAATAAGTGGATGGTTCAGCATTGAGAGAGAGGGAAGTGGTGAATGCCTTAAAGGTAGGAGAAAGAGAATCATAAGATAAGAAAGAAGAAAGGGGATAAGAGACAACCTTACCAGTGGTTGGATTTTCATCAGGAGCTTGCATCGTGGACAAGGATTGGTGTGGAGCTGTGACTTGATGGCAATGAAAGTCTTGGAGATAGGTAGGTGTTTTTCGGGGTCTATTGGATCTGCAGAGAGGTGGTATAGGTTGGGTGGGAGGGGAAGTGATAATGGGAGAATGGTTATCATTGTCAAGAGATGGAGGATGAGGTTCGGTAAGATAATCTGGTGCAGGAGTGAGTATCTGAGATGGAGTAGTGAGGATGTGATCAGATGGCATAGGTTGAGCTGTTTGAGATGCCGATTGAAGATTAGTGATTTTTTTGAAAGGAAATGAGTTTTCGTGGAAAATTATATCACGTGAGAGGAAGATTTGTTTGGTGTGAATGTCAAGAAGTTTATATCCCTTGACTCCAAAAGGGTAACCAATGAAGATGCAAGGACGTGCTCTAGGTTCAAATTTGGTTCGGGTGTGGGCTAGTGTAGATGCATAGCATAAATAGTCGATGACTTTGAGCTGTGTATAAGCTGGTTTTTGATTGTATAGAAGTTTAAAAGGAGATTTTTACTGAAGAAGTGAGGAAGGGGTTCGGTTATTTAGATATACTGTTGTGGTGATGAGTTCAGGCCAGTATTGCATGGGAAGACCCGATTGGAATTTGAGTGCACAGGCAACATTTAAGATATGCTGATGTTTTTGTTCAGCTAAGGCATTTTGTTGAGGTGTGGCTACTGCATGTGAGTTGATGCAAAGTACCTTTGGATTGATAAAATGATGGCATTTGGAATTCGGCTCCGTTATCAGATCGGATGATTTTAATGCATGTGTCAAATTGCGTTTGGACAAGGAGAAAAAAATTCTGAAGTGATAGTCTTGCTTCAGATTTTGATTTTAACAAGTATATCCAAGTACAACGAGTGAATTGATCTACAATGGTAAGGAAATATTTGGTCCCATCATAAGCAGCAGTTGATTTGGTCCCCATATGTCTACCGAAACCAATTCAAAAGGTTTGAATACTTTAGATTCGGATTGAGGAAATGGTAAACGATGATGTTTGGCTAATGGACAAATTTCACAGATATGTTTGTGATTGGAATGTTGCTTTGAATTAAATTGAGAAATGTCATTCAATACAAATTTAGTCATGGAGCTATGTCCAAGCCTATAGTGCCATAAGGAAAATGATTCAAACTTGGGGGGGGGGGGGGGGGGGGGGGGGGGGGGGGGGGGGGGGGGGGGGGGGGAGGGGGGGGGGGGGGGGGGGGGGGGGGGGGGGGGGGGGGGGGGGGGGGGGGGGGGGGGGGGGGGGGGGGGGGGGGGGGGGGGGGGGAGGGGGGGGGGGGGGGGGGGGGGGGGGGGGGGGGGGGGGGGGGGGGGGGGGGGGGGGGGGGGGGGGGGGGGGGGGGGGGGGGGGGGGGGGGGGGGGGGGGGGGGGGGGGGGGGGGGGGGGGGGGGGGGGGGGGGGGGGGGGGGGGGGGGGGGGGGGGGGGGGGGGGGGGGGGGGGGGGGGGGGGGGGGGGGGGGGGGGGGGGGGGGGGGGGGGGGGGGGGGGGGGGGGGGGGGGGGGGGGGGGGGGGGGGGGGGGGGGGGGGGGGGGGGGGGGGGGGGGGGGGGGGGGGGGGGGGGGGGGGGGGGGGGGGGGGGGGGGGGGGGGGCGGGGGGGGGGGGGGGGGGGGGGGGGGGGGGGGGGGGGGGGGGGGGGGGGGGGGGGGGGGGGGGGGGGGGGGGGGGGGGGGGGGGGGGGGGGGGGGGGGGGGGGGGGGGGGGGGGGGCGGGGGGGGGGGGGGCATAATTCTTTGCGTATGCCTCAACGGTAGCATCCCAAGTAATAGGTCCGACTCCAACCTGTGATCGAGCTGAGTTGTGAGCGTTGACGTAGTCTTGTGGTGAATCTTGGGCGCTGGATTCATGGACGAAGGCAAAGGTCAGGACAAAAACAAATATTATTGCTGGGGAAATGTTTCTCATGATCATGAGTCCCTGCATATTGGTTTCTCGTATGTAATGCAAAGCAAAAGCTAATTAGCGTGCAGGATGGTAGAGCCAGAGGCATGCATGATCGAGTGGTATATATAGGGAAATTATAAATGCTTCAATATTCAAATGAGTTAGGGTAGGGACACGAAATTTCGTAATTTTTTCATTTCCCTGTCTAATTTTATCATTTCCTAGCCATCAGTAGTACTACTGTGTGGAAATTATGTCATGGATTCTGGAAGATGATCTTTAGTAGAATTTTCAAACGTGGGAAGCGTATACGTAAAACTTTGGTGGAACTAAAGAGACTAAAACACCACTGGCAAGTTGCATGCACCATAATAATGATGATATTAATTTTTATATATCTTTCATATAATATATATAAAGCGTATTGTACGTACCATCTATGATACAAAAAATACAATTATATACACCTAATCTTGGAAAAAAAAATGCGATCAGTTATTGTATATTAATATCATTTTTGGGATTATGAGTACACGCGTAATTTTCTCTCTAGCTAGCAAAAAACTAACATGTTTAGGTAGCTTTAATTACTACAAAAATGTTAAAATAAATTAACTCAAGGCAAATGGCAAAGTGCCTGGTGTCATGTACTGTAGAAAAGATATTCTATAAGATAATAAAAGAAAAAGGTTTAAAGAACTCTAATCATGAAAATAGACAAATATTATAAGCTAGCTTCAAGTATTTTCATAATTATATAATAAAAAATTTTAGGGACACTATTTTAAGTTTCTAAGAAAATTTCAAATTTTTTTTATTGGGCTTATATATTTTTTTTTATTTTAAAAAAAAAACTAAATGTATATAAATTCTCAAGTTTCTAAACAAAACAATTACGTATCTATAACCATATTTTGGTTTTGCCTGATCTGCTCCCTTGAATCCGCCGGTGATTTAGGTGCCTTAAGCTTGCATGGTAGAAGTCTACGCCTTTATTCTGTAAGAAAACTTATAATTTATAATTATATGTCGATATATGGCCTAAAAATCAACGCACCTAGCTAGCTGCAGCTTCCCGTCCAGTATGGGAGTCGTACCTGATCTGTAAGTCATCATGAGAAGTATGCTAATGACCAACGTAAGCAAAGTTGATTGCGATCGAACTCGCGCGTGCGTGAACTCGGGTGGTCCTAATTACGGTGATATACCTAACGGAAAATACTAGTCTTACCATTACTTCTACCGCTACATTCTACCACTGTGTTTTTTTAATTTTTTTATTATTTTTTTTTTTTACTTAATGATTAAGTAAATGTTTTTTAATAATATTTTGATTTTTTTTATTTTTTTAAAAATATTTAAAAATATTAAAAAATACATGTAAATAAATATAAAAAAATAAAAAAAATTTAAAACCATTAGCGGAAGCTCCCAACGGTGTGTGTAGTACCGCCCTATACCTAACATCACATTAAACAGTACTACTACTGGTCATGACCTGACTAGCACGGCTATCTCTATGCATGTATGCCTTCTGTACGTGAACAAGAATTAACTTAATTTGTGGGTATAGGAAATGAATTAAAACTCGTGAGCGCATGTTATATATCTATATATATATATACACGTGTGTGTGTGCGCGCGCGCGCAAGGGTATATGTAGATGCAAGACCAGGTGATTAAATTGATAAGTTTTGATAGGATTAAGTGATTAAGATGAAAGAATTAAGTAACTATTTTGAATTTATCCAGAAGTTATTAGGAAGTGTTTTAGATAAGTTAAAAGTGTGAAAATTGAGTTCCAAGGATTTTGTAATTATCCAAAGAAGAGTTTGAATGAAAAACTGCTACTGCTGAGAATATTAAGTGCTAGGTGTCAGCATCCCATCAGAAAAGTCTGTTGCGACAAAGTTGCCCTGTTAGTAGAATCCTATTGCAATTCAAAATGCTTTCAAATTGTTTATTTAAATAATTCTATTGGTTAGGATCTGTAGAGATTCAATTTTAAATTTTTTTAGAGCACTTTTCTATTGCTTATTTTGGTGAGAAAACTCATTGAAGAATTTTCATATTGTTTCTCTCAAAGAATGTAATCGTTGATCAAAAATTAAGATTGAGTTATCATAATTAATTAGCCACTAGAGTTCCAGGAGAAAAGGCAATGTTTAAAAATCGTCGAAAGTTCTAGTTGCTACTACGGTAGAGACAAACGAGTCGTTTGTCTGATCAAGTAAGAGTGTTAATGGACAAAAGCTTTGTAATTGAAATTTGCTTGTAACTGATTTTCAAATAATAAAATTGATTTTTCTGGGTTTGGTTGCCCAGTAAGGTTTTACATTTAAATAATTCTCTAAAGGATTTCCATTCGTGACCAATCTTGGTTTTATACAATTTATTTACTTTATGGTATTGCTTTATTATCAAATAATTGTACAATTGACGACTAACCAATTTTTTGAGTGAATTGGTAGATCATTGTATTATGATACATGAACATTTAAATAATTTCAATTGGTATCAGAGAGTGGCTTAATCATTCGAGTGTGATTGACCCGTGTCTTTGTAGATCATATTATCATCAATTCCACCACACTTTGATGGAGACAATTATGCTTATTAGAAAGTTCATATGAGAGTTTTTCTCAAATCTTTATATTAACGTGTGTGGTATGTAGTTGAAAAATGATGAACTAAACCCAAGACAAGTATGGACACTTGGTTTAGAGATGAGATCAACGGCTGTCACTGAAATAACAAAGGACTTAATGCTATTTTCATGGTTGTATCTCTCAAAAAGTTTAATAGAATCTCATTGTGTGAGATTGTCAATGAAACTTGAGATATTTTGGAGGATACACATGAAGATACAAGAATAGTAAAAAATTCAAAATTGCAGATGTTAACATCAAAATTTGAAGAGATTAAAATGATGAAAAATGAGAGTTTTAATGATATTTATTCTAAACTTAATGATATTGTGAATTCTAGGTTTAATATTGGCGAAAAGGTGGAAGATTTAAGAGTTGTGAGAAAGATTTTAAGGTCTCTGCCTAAAGGATGCTGCCCAAAAGTTAAAGTAATTGAGAAAAGTAAAGATTTGAATGCTATTAAGGTTGAAAAGCTAGTCATCTTCTTGCAAACATATGAGTCCTGACTTCCTCAAGCAAGAAAAAATAAGTCCATTGCATTAAAGACTGTGAAAGATGATCAAGATGATTTTTCTAATGAAGAAAATCTGAATGATGAGAATATAGATCTCATTATAAGGAAATTTAGAAAACTCTTATTTAACAAGAAAGCTTGTGAAAAATAAAAGCGAGGTAAGGAATTTCCTGTAAAGAAAAATGATTCTAAATAATGAAATAAAGAAAAATCTGAAAAAAATGATAAAGTGTTATGAGTGCTCCAGTTATGGTCACATTGAAATGGACTGCCCAACCTTTAACAAAAATAAAGAAAAAGCATTGAATGTCACACTTAGTGACAGTTCAAAATTTGAAACTTATAGTTCATCATCTGATTATGAAAATTCTTTTATAGCTTTTATCACTATAGTTGATATTTTTTTGAAATTGTGTTAACAAAATCTGAAAGTAAATTTGATGATAGTGACTCAAATATAACTCTTGTTGATGCTGAACATGAGCCAAGGATACAGGAAGCTTATAATGATTTATGTAAAGAAGTGGTCAAGTTGAGAAAGCTTAACAAGAAGTTATACATCAAATTCACAGCAGTTGAGAATGAAAAGAATGATCTTTTAGAGGCACTAAAAATTTATGAAGTTGAGATCTCGAAACTAAAGACTCAAAAGAATGCACTAGACAAGGAGTTGAAGAGTTCTCAAGAGAATCAACAAAAATTAACAACTCAAAAATTGGAAGAGATGCATTCAAGAGCTCAGTTGTGACTGTACTAGGTTTGAGTATTCAACCTTTCAAGACAAATATCCTCAAGTCTCATCATTCGCTACCACTACCTCGAAGTGTATTGCATTTATCGAATGAAGTTATGTTATGGATGCTCCGAAAGAAGTCGCTTCAAAAGTAAATCATTTTGAAAAGTCACATGAAACATCAACTTAAAAAAAGATTAATTGATGTAAGGTTAGAGGTAAGTTTGTGCTTATTTGTCATTATTGTAGTATTTCTGGTCATATAAAGTCGTATTACTTTAATTTGAGTAAAGTGCAGAAAAATAAAGGTAAAGAAAATCAAAGAAAAAGGTAAAAATACTTGGAAATCAAGTCTTAGAGTTAAGCCAACAAATAAATACCATAAGTACCAAGATATGTGAATTGTCTGAATTTTTTCTGGCAACAAAGATAAAACCACAAAAAGTTGTGATGATGTAAAGATCGCCTAAATATTTAAAGCAAAATGGATTATTAAAGAAGATGTCATATCACACTAATTGATAAGACCACTTACATGTTCTTGCATTCAAAGAAACCAAATTGTGAATGCTCCAAAAGAATTCGCTTCAAAAGCAAATTATTTTGAAGGGCCACATGCAACATCAACATCAACATCAAAGAAGTTAAACCGATGTAAGGTTGAAGGTAAGTTTGTGCCTATTTGCCATTATTGTGGTATTTCTGATCATATAAAACTATATTCCTTTAATATGAGTAAAATGCATAAACATAAAAGTGAAAAAAAAAAAAAAGACACCTAGAAACAGATTCAAGAGTTAAGCGAACAAATAAACTCCATAAGAATCAAGATATGTGAGTTGTCTGAATTTTGGCTTAGCAACAAAGATAAGATCATAAAAAAGTTGTGATGATATAAAGATCAACTTAAAATTTTAAGAAAAGTGGATGGTTAAAAAAGATGCCGTATCATATTAATTGTTATGACTACTTACATGTTCTTACGTTCTAAGAAGTCAAGTTATAGATGCTCCAAAAGAAGTCGCTTCAAAAGCAATTCATTAACGTTGTACATAGGGCGCCTCAAGATAAGGAATTAAACAGATGAAATCATAATCACAGGCATTAAACAAGACAAACAAAGACATATATATAAATATATTATATATATATAAATCATCTCTAATTGCCTAACCAAATTAGATAATCCAATTCCAGACATAGATACAAACGTCGTGCAGCTCGTATATATATTGTATTTTCAATTTTTCAGGCGCAGTTAGCGGTGCATGATCAGTATTTATTATTGTGTCTATTTTTCTACATTGGACCATCTAGAAGTGATCTCACTTAATCAATAACCATCATCTAACAGCCGTATATTTTTTCTGCTGCAATTGAGCTAAAATTATAAATATATAGCAATTGTGATATTTTGGTCGCCCTACAAACATGAATGCATAAAATGAACAAGTGTTGCAATGAAATAAAAATAAAAATAAAAAGTGTTGCAATGATAAACACGACAATGAGTGTTAGGGCCAAGACTTCCCCCATGCAGACCACCTTGGAAGTTGGAAATCCTGCCTTTGGATGAGTACTAAAAAATAGGGTCAAGTATAGACTGCCTTGCTCATTTGCTACATGCAAAAGACAAATCCAAAGTGTGCGCATCATTTTCCCCATTTTTTCCCTGCACGTTCTCTAGATTACTGTACTAGTACGTAATTGAACGTCACGGAATTCCAATGGTCATTGGTAGCTAGGGACTTGCATATATAGCACTGTCTTTACTTTGTCTTTTCCTTTGCTTCGTCGTTCTTTCTATTTATTTTCTCATTCTTCTGCTGGAAGAAAATGTTGGCAAAGAGTTTCAGATTATTCTTTGCCCTTACTTTTTGGTGCCGGCCTTTACTGAACCTACGATACAAATTAAAGAAAACGTAGTCATGCATGAATTCTCAGCACAACCTTAATAATTTTACTTTAAAGCTGTGTTCATGATCAGTCCTAAATATCGGGGTACCATATAATATATATTAATACATATGTGTGGGTAATTAGTCAAATGGCCGGATATATATATAGTACGTAGCAATATGCTCAGAGAAAATTACGCTCGCTTCCTAGTAATTATGTAATATTTTAAAAGGAAAATGATAGATCCACCAACCCATTATTTATATCGAAATGTACTTTTTTTAATATTTATATTTGTTTATTTTTTCATATTGTGTTTTTTATTTTTTAATATTTTTTTAAAATACACAAAAAATTACTTTTGTAAAAAAATTTACTTTACGATCTCTATGTGTACAAAGTGTACCATCACTTTCTCGTTGACGGTAGCACCTTACGTCTATTTTAAAATGAAAAATTTTATTTGTAGTTCCCACTTAAACTCGCTAGCTAGCTAGCGACAATAAATCTGGTACAGTTTCCAAATTGTCTGCTTGATCTGATCTCTTCAAAACCTCGTGGTTAATTTCCACAAGCTAAAGCGATAATTAAACATTTCCACGAATGCACGGCTTCCTTAGGATAACTACTACCTACCAAAGTCGAAAGCTATTAATTTCTGATTGGTCCGGTAATTGGTGCGAGAAATATGGACCCATGTGTCAATTATGAGTACATACATGCATGAAGCAATTAAACATGCAATGGATATTCTCATGGGGTCAAAACCAATTACTATTAATTTATGAAAAATGCTACTCATTATCCCTATATATATTATACATTTATTTTTATTTTTTTCTTAACAGATGTATGATGTACGTATAATGTATAGATGAACTCTTAATTTGTATTATACTCATATCAGAGCATGCATAATCAGTTTGGCTATGCCTACTAAGTTTGGTCTTTCGATTTGACCCGAAAGATTTTGTTTTGACCCGATCCGATGAAAGGTGGAATAATACTTACGACCGCACTAATTGATATAATGGGGTTTTCCAACGAATAACGAATTTTCAATGACGTGTCAATTATTCGGGTCAAGTTGGAATAGATAGACGAATAACGAATAACGATATTATATTTTTACTGTAATAGTTCTCGCGTGATTCATTGACTATAAATTAAAACGATATTAACCGTTTCGATTTATTTTTTATATGTATTTTAAATGTGAAATACACATAATGCATGCTTTTGGTTTTGTTTGAACACACTATTCTTATAATGTTTTTTTTTTTAATTTTATAGTAAGGTAAAAAACGAATAAACATAATTTATATTTTTAGAGTACGTAAGNCGAAAGCTATTAATTTCTGATTGGTCCGGTAATTGGTGCGAGAAATATGGACCCATGTGTCAATTATGAGTACATACATGCATGAAGCAATTAAACATGCAATGGATATTCTCGTGGGGTCAAAACCAATTACTATTGATTTATGAAAAATGCTACTCATTATTCCTATATATATTATATTTTTATTTTTATTTTTTTCTTAACAGATGTATGATGTACGTATAATGTATAGATGAACTCTTAATTTGTATTATACTCATATCAGAGCATGCATAATCAGTTTGGCTATGCCTACTAAGTTTGGTCTTTCGATTTGACCCGAAAGATTTTGTTTTGACCCGATCCGATGAAAGGTGGAATAATACTTACGACCGCACTAATTGATATAATGGGGTTTTCCAACGAATAACGAATTTTCAATGACGTGTCAATTATTCGGGTCAAGTTGGAATAGATAGACGAATAACGAATAACGATATTATATTTTTACTGTAATAGTTCTCGCGTGATTCATTGACTATAAATTAAAACGATATTAACCGTTTCGATTTATTTTTTTATATGTATTTTAAATGTGAAATACACATAATGCATGCTTTTGGTTTTGTTTGAACACACTATTCTTATAATGTTTTTTTTTTTTAAAATTTTATAGTAAGGTAAAAAAGCATTAATACATAATATTTATATTCTTAAAGTGTGTAAGTACTGTGTATTTATTTAAAAAAATATTTTTAAGATCTGTAAGTTTCGTATATTCATTTTAAAAAAATAAATAAATCTGAAATTTACATAAAAAATACTTTTTTAAAAATAAATCTCACATTATTAAAAATATATATATATATGCAAAGATCGCTTGGAATCTTACATTTCCCTTCTGAGAATACACAAACACGCTGCTTCCCGATCTAATTGGCCCAACACAAACCATGCAACGCGTGCACGAGCAGCGTATTGAGCTTCGATCTATCGAAGTAGACTTTGTGGGGGAATTTAGGCCGTTTGGGCAAGGAATTAATTAAGGACATAGACCAATATGGCTAAGCCCACGACACAACAAACTGCTGTGAGCGCATCATTTATTCATATTGGTTTCTAACAAAAAGAAAAATATGTGGTGTTGGAACCAATGTAGTCCCCAATAAATTTGTATTGATTGAAAGATTCAGACAAAACAAGAGCTGTCTTCTCCTAATATATATACAAGAGCTAAGACAGTAAACTAAATCTGTACAATATATTAGAAATCGTATCACTACAGCAGCAATCTAATTCCTTATAACCTGCATGTTAGATTCCAAATAGTACAGGCGGCTCTAGTAGCTTTCTTGTAGGTCAGGGGCTTGTCCTTCCAAATAAGGCAAAGTCAGACTGCATACATATAAGGAACAACAATATGCAGCTCTGATCCATAATTTGAGCCTGATTTTCCTCTAGCTTTCTCAATACTCCCCCTCAAGTTGGAGAAACTATAGAGTGGATTCCCATCTTGTTCAGTAAATGATGAAACTATTTAGATCCGATTGCCTTGGTTAAAATATCAGCAACTTGTAAATTTGTAGAAATGTGAAATGGTTTCAATAAACCTTATTGAATCTTTTTTCCAAATAATATGACAGTCAATCTCAATATGCTTCGTTCTTTCATGATAAACTGGATTAGATGCAATATAAATGACAGCTTGATTTTTGCAAAATAATTGAACAAGTTGGTTGAGAGTTATACCGAGGTCTTGTAACAGGCTCCGAAACCAAACCAATTCACATGTTGTAGATGTCATTGAGTGATATTCGGCTTCTGCTGATGATTGAGACCGTTTTGAGTGTGTATGCTTTTATGGAGAAGCATGATAGCAGAAATTATGAAGATTTTCATTGAGGTGGAGCTTGACTATAAGACCAGTCAAAATCGCAAGATAGAAATTGTTAGTTTTTTGCTCTTTTTTTGGTCCCACACTGGTGGGAAGAACATAAAAGGCATAGTCCCAGACTTATAAATAAGAGGCTTAGTCTCTTAATTTAAGTACACCAGTTAAAAGCTTATCTAATAACTTTTGACTTTAGTTAAATTCCTCTATTAGCCTTTTTGAAAAAGGGGAAGAGGCGTAAAGTTAAAAGTTTTGATAGTGGGGAAGTTTTGTGGATGTGTTTGGGGTGATGTAAAAAATTGTATGATTATAATAATTTTTCATATAATGAATTTTCTTTTTGGGTTTGGTGGTTTTTTCTCCTATTTAGAAGTTTCCACGTAAATATCTTGTATTGTTATTATTTATCTATTTTTCTTGTTATTCTTGTAAAGGATAGATCCTATGGGGTGAATTTGAGAGGTCTAAATTTTCAACAATTTTACTCTAGCTTGGATGAGAATTGTGCCATTACAGTGGCTATATATAAGGAAAAATTATGAATTTTCTATTAACTACTTTATATAAGTTACTAATATTTGTCGCCATTCTACGCAACTTAAAAGTTACAAACTTCCTTCTTGGACATGCATTAACACTTTGCGGTCAGCTCCAAATAAGTTTTATAATGGAGAAAAGAGATGGTCAAGGCGGTGCACACATCCAAATGAAGGGACTCCTTTTCCAAAATAAAAAAAGCTAGCTCCTAGAGTATAGTTTTCTTATAGAAGAATGCTAGAGAAATTTACGTATTACTTCATAATAAAATTAATGAATTGAAACTCGGATGATATTTCTTGTCCATGCATGCAGCATTGCAATACTGTGTATCTACACATGAGGACGGTCCGAGTTAGATGATGTTGAAGTGTTAGATTACATATTGATGGCGCTAAAATACATTGAGGAGGCAAATTAGCGCAAGTATAGCAGGAAACAATGATCTTTCATGATTTGAGGTACGTAGTTTTGGACACGTTTCAATATTTTGATCATAACTTTAGTTACGGGTATTGGAATCGCAAATATAATCCAAATTCAGAAAGCTCTTTTCGGCGCGCACGTCGTCTATACAAAGGTATGCTTAGTGTGCATCGTTTTCAAGGCCAAAATCTACTATTTTTCCCTCAAAATTCCAATTTTTAGATATTTTCTACATTTTTATGTTAATATTTGATTGCTGGTTTAGGAAATATTTCTAAATCCAATCTAAGTTAGATTTTTGGCAAATTACTTTTTTATTTGTATTTTTATTTTTGGTGTATTTTTTAGGATTTTACTATTTTTAGAAAATTGTGATATTTTCAATTTATAGCTACTTTAGCCTACTTGTGATTAAATTTTCACCATTCTTGAGATTGATTATTTTCTATAGAATATCAGAGTCATTTAATTTCTCTGAATTCTTGAGCAATTCTCTTGTTTTTCTTCCTTATAAATTATCTGTTGCAACTAGCCTGCAGAATATTTATCTCTATTCTATCCACCATCATGCATGATAGGAAAGTATAATTTTCACCTTAAATTATATAACATTTTTAGACATTGATCTATCACATTAATTTTCACGGCCTTGATTATATATATCCCTTGCGAATTGTTTTTTGGTTTTTGTTTTTTGTATATATATATATATATATTTTTTTTTTTTTTTTTGTATTTCATGCATGAGGTCTTCGGAATATATATATATTATATAAGATTCTTTTAAAGAAAAGAAAATTGTCTAAAAAAGAATGACCAAGGGTGACACTATAGCTAATTACCACTTGGGATCTCCGCCTATTATAATTAATTTAAGAGGATTAAAATTAATTCTCTCCATTTTTCCGGAAAAATTCTGGCTTAGTTTTTTTTACGTGCCAATGAATTTCATGACCGTGTTAATTACGCCTTCTAATAGGCCCGTGATCACGCTGCAGATTGCTTGATCTCTCGAATTTCCCAGAAGTCATAATTAAGTACTCATGAGAAGAGCTAGAGCAGGATGTATATATAGGCCGGGAATAGCTATAATTAAATATAGCCATCCTTCCACATAATTTAAGGAATATTTAAATTATCACAACGTACTCGCCTTCTAAAGTTTTTCTACGTTTGACCAAAACAAATACAAATACATGATCATGTCTTACATTAGTACTATTCTCTCACAAGTAGATCAAATCAGTTAGCCAATTAAGACAATGAGCCTATAATTGAGGGCCACAAATTATGTTAAAATCCTACATGATAATTTGTGTTAATACCTGAATTCGTCGAACATGCATATATTTGGTCTAAATGGAACAAAAGGAATAAAGTTCTATTTTTTATACAGTCATTTTTGTATATTTTTTATGAACTCTATTAATATGATTTGTCAAAATATTTATTTAATATAAAAAAATTATGCAGCTAATCACAATAATAAAGTGTATAAAAAATATAGAAAAATCAATGCATATAGAATTTTTGTAAATGATATGGTTTCAAGTGGCAGGGTAGGGCTGTGATTGTCAATGACAAGTGAAAGTTCCAAAGTACCCCTGTAAAACCACGAAATTGTCTACCAATTTCCTTGAACAAATTGATTAGATCTCAATATCTAGAATTAATAAATTAATCAAAATACTCAAAGAGAATAAATACATTTGTAAGACACAACGATTGGTTACGAAGGGAAACCCTTTAAAGAACTCTTTAAAGGTAAAACCCTACGGGGCAGCCAAACCCAGGAAAGTCAATCTTATTATTTGAAGAACAATTACAAGCAATCATCAATTACAAAACCTTTGCAATTCGACTATCTTACTTGCCAAGACAAACGACCCGTTTGTCTTAAAACAGAATGACCAAGCTGACACTTATCCCTTGGGATCTCCGGCGGCCTAATACAAGAGGATTACAATTAATTCTCTCCATTTTTCCGGAAAACATCTTGCTTAGTTTTTTTACGTGCCAATTAATTTTACGTGTTAATTACGTGTTAATTACGCCTTCTAATAGGCCTGTGATCACGCTATTTGATTGACCTCTCGATTTTCCCTGAAGTCATAATTAAGTACTCGTGCTAGAGCAGGATATATAGGCCGGGCGATAGCTATAATTAAATATAGCCATCCTTCCATATAATTTAAGGAATATTTAAATTATCACAACGTACCCGCCTTCTAAAGTTTTTCTACGTTTGACCAAAACAAATACAAATACATCATGTCTTACATTAGTAATATTCTCTCACAAGTAGATCAAATCAATTAGCCAATTAAGACAATGAGCCTATAATTGAGGGCCACAAATTATGTTAAAATCCTACATGATAATTTGTGTTAATACCTGAATTCGTCAAACATGCATATATTTGGTCTAAATGGAACAAGTACATGTTTGATTTCAAGTATAGAGTTATAAAATTGAGAAAGTGGTACCATTATGAATTCAATCACTGTTCGTGCATTTTTCCCTTTTTCGGTTAAAGGAGATCAATGTCAACATGAATATGGTAGGATACTGACCATTTCATTTCTCGCCTTCTGTTTGAACTCCTCCTATAAAACAAGTAAATTGTTGCCAGNGCTCAGCCATCACCCACTCGGCCAACCCACTAAAACCACCCTTAGCCACGTGTGCTTCATCAACCCAAGACACCTGTGCTCGACTTGGTCAACCCCCCAAGCAAGTGACACCTGTGCTTGACTTGGTTAGCCACCATCAGGAGACACTTGTGTGCCTAACTTGGTTAGCCAGCCACTTAACCGCCTTATCTCACTCAACTGTTTTAGCCCACTTAGCCACTGCACATGCATGCATGCACGCCCAGTGACTAGAATCTCGCCCACCATCAACCATTGAACACTCATACGAATTTAGTCAAAACCACCTACAACCATCACGGTCAAGCAAGTGGTAGTTCACATCGATCATCAAAGAGCAAGAAGGGGCGCGACAGCTTGGTGTCTAGGATCTCGACCGAGGACCCTATCACAAAATCAATATGGTAAATCAATGATCAACACGATGCATGTAACGGGGATCGGCATAATGGCTTTAATTTATTATTATATATGTTTGTCATTCTCCTCGATATGAACAAGAAATTAAGAATTTATTGTGGAACTTAATAATTTGTGGCGTATAAATTAAGATATCGCAATATGCATGTATAGTCGGGAAGAAGCCAAAAGTTGGGGGAAGGCTGCAAACGCAAACGAAGTCGATGAATGACCTCCTCATATATAATATTACTTCACGAGTTTCACTTTATTTATTCAGAGTAATTTGGTGCCATTAATATTACATGCGATCACTTATTTAAGGTCACCCTCTAAAATTAAACTCGTAAATGCATGCATGCTTGCAATTAGTAAGGCCGCTCCCCGACAACGTTGCCCGGGGGGTCATAGTTGCAAGTGATGAAGGTGCCGCCATTGTTGCATCTGACTTTAGCACAGCCAAGGCGCACAGAATTGCGCCAAACCACCTGAGTATAGTGGCCGCACTCTTGGCCGGCAGCACATGAGTTAGAGTTGTAGTTGTAGTCGGCCTTCTCTGCTACCCAAAGGTTAACGGCAGCCGTTCCCGAGAGGTCACCATCGCTCCCTGCAAGATTCTCACCGTAACCGCCACCCGAGTGCACTAGGTTGCAATCACCCTTACGTTGATCAGCATAAGTCTTTGCGTATGCCTCAACGGTAGCATCCCAAGTAATAGGTCCGACTCCAACCTGTGATCGAGCTGCGTTGTGAGCGTTGACGTAGTCTTGTGGTGAATCTTGGGCGCTGGATTCATGGACGAAGGCAAAGGTCAGGACAAAAACAAATATTATTGCTGGGGAAATGTTTCTCATGATCATGAGTCCCTGCATATTGGTTTCTCGTATGTAATGCAAAGTTAATTAGCGTGCAGGATGGTAGAGCCATAGGCATGCATGATCGACTGGTATATATAGGGAAATCATAAATGCTTGGGTCAATATTCAAATGAGTTATGGTAGGGACACGAAATTTCGTAATTTTTTCATTTCCCATTCTAATTTTATCATTTCCTAGCCACCAGTAGTACTACTGTGCGGAAATTATGTCATGGATTCTGAAAGATGATCTTTAGTAGAATTTTCAAACGTGGGAATTGAAGCGTATACTACACATAAAACACCACTGGCAAGTTGCATGCACCTGCATAATAATGATGATATTAATTTTTATATATCTTTCGTATATATATAAAGCGTATTGTACGTAACATCTATGATACAAAAAATACAATTATACACATAATCTTGGAAAAAAAACTAGCAAAAAACTAACATGTTTAGCTAGCTTTAATTACAACAAAAATGTTAAAAGAAATTAACTCAAGGAAAATGGCAAAGTGCCTGGAGTCATGTACCGTAGAAAAGATATTCTATAAGATGATAAAAGAAAAAGGTTGAAAGAACTCTAATCATGAAAATAGACAAATATTATAAGCTAGCTTCAAGTATTTTTATAATTATATAATAAAAATTTTAGGGACACTATTCTAAGTTTCTACGAAAATTTCAATTTTTTTTTATTGGGGTTATATATATTTTTTTATTTAAACAAAACAATTACGTACATATAGCACTTTATTTTGGCCAGCCATATAGCCAAAGGTTAAATTCAATGTTCATTTGTTGAGCCTATCGTAGCACTTTATTTTGCACTTTGGTTATTTTTTAGCTAAAATTTTATTTTGTTGAGCCTACTACTAATGCTCTAAGTGACTAAAATGATAGGATTAAGCAACTATTTTAAATTTATCTAGCAGTTATTAAGAATTGATTTAGATAAGTTAAGAGTATTAAAATTGAGTTCCAAGGATTTTGTAATTATCCAAAAAAGAGTTTGAATGGAAAATTACTAATGCTGATAAGATTAAAAGTGCCAGGTGTCAGCATCCCATCAGAAAAGTCTGACGTGAAAAAGTTACTTTGTCAACAGAATCCTATTGTAATTTAAACTGCTTTTAGATTATTTATTTAAGTTATCCTATTGGTTAAGATATGCAGAAATTCAATTTTAGATATTTTTTTATGGCACTTTCAAATTGCTTATTTTGGTGAGAAAACTCATTAAAAAAATTTCATATTGTTTCTCTCAAAGTGTATAATCGTTGATCTAAGATTGAGATTGAGTGATCGTAATTCAGTCATTAGAGTTCCAGGAGAAACCTAGTTGTAACCGTACTAGGTTTGAGAATTCAACCTTCCAAGACAAATATCCTTAAGCCTCGTAATCCGCTACCACTACCTCGAAGGGTATTGTATTTGTTAAAGGAAATCATGTTGTGGATGTTCCGAAAGAAGTTGTTTCAACAGTAAATCATTTTGAAAAGTAACATGAAACATCAACCTCAAAAAAGTTAAACCGAGGTAAGGTTGGAGGTAAGTTTGTACTTATTTGTCATTATTGTAGTATTTCTAGTCATATAAGGCCATGTTGTTTTATTTGAGTAAAGTGCAAAAAAATAATGGTAAAGAAAAAGATAAAGATACTTGGAAACCAAGTCCTAGAGTTAAGCCAACAAATAAATACCATAAGCACCAAGATATGTGAATTGTCTAAATTTTTTCTTACAACAAAGATAAAATCACAAAAATTTGTAATGACGTAAAGATCGCCTCAAAATTTAAAGCAAAGTGGATTAGAAAAAAAGATGTCATATCACATTAATTGATGGGACCACTTACATGTTTTTGCATTTAAAGAAGCCAGCCAAGTTGTGGATGTTCTAAAAGAAGTCAGCTTCAAAAACAAATTATTTTTAAAGGCCACATGAAACATCAACATCAAAGAAGTTGAACCGAGATGAGGTTGGAAGTAAGTTTGTGCCTATTTGTCATTATTGTGGTATTTATGGTCATATAAGGCCATATTCCTTTAATATGAGTAAAATGTAGGGAAAAAAAAAAAAAAAAAGGTAAAGACACTTGGAAACCAAGTCAAAGAGTTAAGCCAACAAAAAAAAACATCATAAGCGCCAAGATATGTGAGTTGTCTGAATTTTATCTTGGCAACAAATATAAGATCACAAAAAGATGTGAGGATATAAAGATCGCTTCAAAATTTAAAGTGAAGTGGATGATGAAAGAAGATACTGTATCACATTAATTGATAGGACTACTTGCATGTTCTTGCATTCAAAAAAGTCAAGTTGTAAATGCTCCAAAAAAAGTTGCTTCAAAAGCAAGTCATTTTGAAAAGGCACAAAAACATCAACCTCAAGAGTTTTATAATTGAAATTTGATTGTAACTGATTTTCAAATAATAAAATTGAATTTTTCGGGTTTGGCTGCCTTATAAGATTTTACATTTATAAAATTCTTTAAAAGGTATGCCTCCGTTATCAATATTGGTATTGTGCAATTTATTTCCTTTATGTTATTGCTTTATTATAAAATAATTACACGATTAAGGATTAACTTATTTGTTGAGTGAATTGATAGATTTTGTTTTGACCCGATCCGATGAAAGGTGGAATAATACTTATGACCGCAACTAATTGATATAGTGGGATTTTCCAACGAATTACGAATTTTCAATTACATGTCAATTATTCGGGTCAAGTTGGAATAGAGATAGACAATATAAATCAAACATGTCAACAAAATGAAGGTATCATAGTTCTCGCGTGATTCATTTACTATAAATTAAAACGATATTACCAGTTTCGATTTATTTTTTTTATATGTATTTTAAATGTGAAATACACATAATGCCTGCTTTTGGTTTTGTTTGAACACACTATTCTTGTAATGTTTTTTTTTTTTAAATTTTATAGTAAGGTAAAATACGAATAAATAATATTTATATTTTTAGAATGCGTAAGTACTGTGCATTCATTTAAAAAAATATTTTTAAGATCTGTAAGTTTCGTATACTCATTTTGAAAAAATAAATAAATCTGAAATTTACATAAAAAAATATTTTTTTAATAAGAAATTTCACTTTATTAAAATATATATATATATATATATATATATATATATATATGCAAAGATCGCTTGGTACATAATCATTTAGCCCTACCAAGAACTTGAGTACATAATCAGATTGTTGTTTGATTTGTAGAAAGTTGAAAAGTTCATAAGTGCATGTTGCCATTTTTCCACATGTGGATGTTGGAAATGGCCTATAGTTGATATACTCGTCCCAGAGGGTCTTGAAGGGACTGAAATATTCACTAACAGATAAAGCACCCTGACTTATGCAACTCAAAGATTTCTCGAGATGGAAAACCCTTGGTCCATCACTCCTGAGATATCTAGCTTTAAGCTCATTCCAAAGATCAACTGCAGATACCACAAACAACAAAGTATTTTGTATTTCTTTTGAAATAGAGTTCATCAACCAAGAAAGAACCAGATTATTTGCTTTTAATCATGCCGTGTGTTTGATGACTTCATTAGTAGAAGGAGAAACAATTGAACCATCTATAAATTGTACCTTGTTCTTGACTATCAATGCAATCACTATAGAACGACTCCATACAACATAGTTCTCTCTATTAAAGATTTCTTATACAAACAAAGCACCAGGATTATCGCTTGGATGTAGATAATATGGACTCGAGGAATCATCTGAAGGATTGATTGGAAGACGATTAAAAGAATTGAATGGAGGATGATTAAATGGATTAACAGGAGAAGTATTAACAGAAGAGGGATTGGCAGGGTCATCAGAACTCATTTTCAAGAATTTGTTCAAGAAAATGCAAGAATTCAAGAAAAAGAAAAGGAGAAGGAAAAACTTGTAGAGAATCAATGCAAGAATTCCAGAGAAGAATTTCTTGAATCAGATGAATTCCAGAGTAGAATTTCAGAGTAGAAAATCAATGAAAGATTGGAGAATTTAGGTTGCAGAAGTGTCTTCAATCTGATACCATGTTGAGAATTAGATGAATTCTTGAATCTGTACTTTGTGAGAGCAAAAGTATCAAAAACAGAGGAGGCAAGTGAACTTGGTAAAAATACTGAACTGAATTAATTGAATTATTTACATGAGATTTGAGTCCTATTTATAATACATGAACAACATAATAACAGAATAAACTGAAAATAACTAACTCTTCTCTAACCCAAAAGGACCCCATATGTCCCAATGGATCAAACCAAAACTTTTATTGGAATTACTTTGTGATACAGAAAAAGGAAGCCTTCTTTGCTTTGCTAAAGGACATATGTTACAAACATTTGTACAATCAAGAGTGATAGTAGATTCAATCTGTTTGAGAGAATGTAATCTTGAATTAGATACATGTCCTAATCTACAATGCCATACATCTAATTGTTTGTGAATAGAGGATAAAGCAAAGGGTACAGAATTAAATTGAAATGAATTGCAGGTTTTAGCTTTTGATGGAGCTTGAGTCAGATGGTAAAGTCCTTCTTTCTCAAGAGCAATCCCGATCATCTTCTCCATTGACTGGTCCTATAAAAGACATTGGGAAGCAGTAAAGGTAAGAGAAAGATTAGATTGTTTAGTGAGTTTGGAAACAGATAATAGATTGAATAAAAAATTAGGAACACACAAGACATTATGTAAAAGTAAAGAATCTGAGAGACATACAGTACCAATGTGTGTAGCTGGAACTGTAATACCATTAGGAAGATTTATGGATGCATTAATTGGTTTAGGTGTAGAATGGTATAAAAGTGGTGAACAGATCATATGATCTGTTGCACCTGTGTCAAGAATCCAATACAAGTTGGAATCTAATTTAGAAGTGACATAATTACATGAAAATAGAGTTGGTTTGGGTGTAGGTTGTACTTTACCAGAAAAATGAGAGGTGGTGGCAAGATTAACAGTTGGTTGCAGATTATTCTGGTTGGAAGAATTGGGTTGTGCTGAATTTGCAAGTGCCATTAGTTTGTTAAATTCCTCTGGAGTAAAACAAAACTTTTGTTGCTCATTACTATTTTCATTGTAGACCTCTGGAATTGTAATGGCAGCATGAGCAGAAGCCAAATTTCTTTTTCCCTTTGGTCCATTCCAGCCAGGGGGATAACCATGAAGTTGGAAGCATTTGTCTACTGTGTGACCATTATAGCCACAATGAGTACAATGTAGGGCAGACTTCTTAGGTTTATCTTCGAAAGATTTCGGTTGATAATTCTGCTGATTGAATTGCTTTGCCATCCAAGCATGTGTCTCATTATATGTAGCCGAATTTGTAAGTTGCCTCTGACTTTCTTCTTGAAATAGTAGAGAGAAAACCTTGGACATGCTTGGCAATGGAACCATTAGCAGCAATTGGCTTCTGATAGAGGCATAAGAATCATTTAGCCTATCAAGAACTTGAGTACATAATCAGATTGTTGTCTGATTTGTAGAAAGTTGAAAAGTTCACAAGTACATGTTGCCATTTTTCTACATGTGCATGTTGGAAATGGCCTATAGTTGATATACTCGTCCCAAAGGTTCTTGAAGGTACTGAAATATTCACTAACAGATAAAGCATCCTGACTTATGCAACTCAAAGATTTCTCGAGATGGAAAACCCTTGGTCCATCACTCCTGAGATATCTAGCTTTAAGCTCATTCCAAAGATCAACTGCAGATACCACAAACAACAAAGTATTTTGTATTTCTTTTGAAATAGAGTTCATCAACCAAGAAAGAACCAGATTATTTGCTTTTAATCATGCCGTGTGTTTGATGACTTCATTAGTAGAAGGAGAAACAATTGAACCATCTATAAATTGTACCTTGTTCTTGACTGTCAATGCAATCACTATAGAACGACTCCATGCAACATAGTTCTCTCCATTGAAGATTTCTGATACCAGCAAAGCACCAAGATTGTTGCTTGGATGTAGATAATATGGACTCGAGGAATCATCTGAAGGATTGATTGGAGGACGATTAAAAGAATTAAATGGAGGATGATTAAATGGATTAACAGGAGAAGTATTAACAGAAGAGGGATTGATAGGGTCATCAGAACTCATTTTCAAGAATTTGTTCAAGAAAATGCAAGAATTCAAGAAAAAGAAAAGGAGAAGGAAAAACTTGTAGAGAATCGATGCAAGAATTCTATAGAAGAATTTCTTGAATCAGATGAATTCCAGAGCAGAATTCCAGGGTGGAAAATCAATGAAAGATTGGAGAATTTAGGTGGCGAAAGCGTCTTCAATCTGATACCATGTTGAGAATCAGATGAATTCTTGAATCTGTACTTAGTGAGAGCAAAAGTATTGAAAACAGAGGAGGCAAGTGAACTTGGTAAAAATACTGAACTGAATGAATTGAATTATTTACATCAGACTTGAGTCCTATTTATAATACATGACCAACATAATAACAGAATAAACTAAAAATAACTAACTCTTCTCTTCTAACTTTCTATCTATTTTAAGTCTTTCTTCTTTCCTTTTTAATTCCATGCTTTCAATGTGAGATGTAACACTCCAACACTTGGAATCTTACATTTCCCTTCTGAGAATACACAAACACGCTGCTTCTCGATCTAATAGGCCCAACACAAACCATGCGACGCGTGCATGAGCAGCGTAGTGAGCTTCGATCCATCGAAGTAGACTTTGTGCGGGAATTTAGGCCGTTTCGGCAAGATTATTTATTTAAGTTATCATATTGGTTAGAATCTGTAGAGATTCAATTTTAGATATTTTTTTATAGCACTTTCCTATTGCTTATTTTGGTGAGAAAACTCATTGAAGAATTTTCATATTGTTTCTCTCAAAGATTATAATCGTTGATCTAAGATTAAGATCGAGTAATCGTAATTCAGCCACTAGAGTTCCAGGACAAACCCAGTTGGGTTTGAGTATTCAACCTTCCAAGAAAAATATCCTCAAGCCTCATAATCCGCTACCACTACCTCGAAGGGTATTGTATTTGTTAAAGGAAATCATGTTGTGGATGTTCCGAAAGAAGTCGCTTCAAAAGTAAATCATTTTGAAAAGTCACATGAAACATCAACATCAAAGAAGTTAAACCGAGGTAAAGTTGGAAGTAAGTTTGTGCTTATTTGTCATTATTATAGTATTTCTAGTCATATAAGGCCATGTTGATTTAATTTGAGTAAAGTGCAAAAAAATAAAGGTAAAGAAAAAGATAAAATACTTGGAAACCAAGTCCTAGAGTCAAGCCAACAAATAAATACCATAAGCGCCAAGATATGTGAATTGTCTAAATTTTTTCTTACAATAAAGATAAAATCACAAAAATTTGTAATGATGTAAAAATCGCCTCAAAATTTAAAGCAAAGTGGATTAGAAAAAAAGATGTCATATCACATTAATTGATGGGACCACTTACATGTTATTGCATTTAAATAAACCGGCCAAGTTGTGGATGTTCTAAAAGAAGTCAGCTTCGAAAACAAATTATTTTAAAAGGCCACATGAAACATCAACATCAAAGAAGCTGAACCAAGGTGAGGTTGGAAGTAAGTTTGTGCTTATTTGTCATTATTGTGGTATTTATGGTCATATAAGGCCATATTCCTTTAATATGAGTAAAATGCAGGAAAAAAATGAAAAAAAAAAAAAAAAAGAAGAGGTAAAGACATTTGGAAAACAAGTCAAAGAGTTAAGCCAACAAAAAAACACCATAAACTCCAAGATATGTGAGTTGTCTGAATTTTATCTTGGCAAAAAATATAAGATCACAAAAAGATGTGAGGATATAAAGATCGCTTCAAAATTTAAAGTGAAGTGGATGGTGAAAGAAGATACTGTATCACATTAATTGATAGGACTACTTGCATGTTCTTGCATTCAAAAAAGTCAAGTTGTAAATGCTCCAAAAGAAGTTGCTTCAAAAGCAAGTCATTTTGAAAAGGCACAAAAACATCAACCTCAAGAGTTTTATAATTGAAATTTGCTTGTAACTGATTTTCAAATAATAAAATTGAATTTTTTGAGTTTGGCTTCCTCATAAGATTTTACATTTATAAAATTCTTTAAAAGGTATGCCTCCGTTATCAATATTGGTATTGTGCAATTTATTTCCTTTATGTTATTGCTTTATTATAAAATAATTACACGATTAAGGACTAATTAATTTGTTGAGTGAATTGATAGATTTTAGTTTACGATACATGGAGATTTGGGTAATTTCAGTATCAATTAGGTCTTAGCTGCACCAACCAGGGTCCATATTCTAGTACTCTAGCAGTCCTACATATAATAGATCATTAATATATATATATATATATGTATGTATATATTATCTCGATCGACCAAATGAGTTAATTGTAGCAGTATTCGGTTTTAAGGACCAATTAAAGGCAACAATTGAATGCATAGAAAGGGAAAAAAACCTGCACAATACAAAAAGAATGAAATCTGCATGCATGGGATCCATTTTATTAATTGTGATCAAGTGAGCATGCATGCATTGAGGCGCGCAGCAGTCTCGGTGATGAATTAATTGACTGGCCTGCATGGGACAAGAGATCAGATAATATTGGACAGAGAAGGTGAAAATTAAAAATCCATGCAGGACATGATGAATTGACAATTGTTAGTGAAATTTCATATAAGATGGATAGAAAATTTTAACCATTTGCCAACTCTTCCCCCCATGCACACCATCTTGGAAATTATGCCTTTGGATGACTAAAAAATAGGGTCAAGTATAGACTGCCTTTGCTCATTTGCTACATGCAAAAGACAAATCCAAAGTGTGCGCATCATTTTCCCCATTTTTCCCTGTACTACTACTCTAGACTACTGTACTAGTACGTAATTGATTGTCACGGAATTCCAATGGTCATTGGTAGCTAGGGACTTGCGTAGCACTGTCTTACTTTGGCTTTTCCTTTGCTGGTCGTCCTTTCTATTTATTTATTTTCTCATTCTTCTGCTGGAAAATTTTGGCAGAGTTTCAGATTATTCTTTGCCCTTACTTTTTGGTGCCGGCCTGGGACTACTGAACCTACGAAACAAATTAAGAAAACGTAGTCATGCATGAATTCTCAGCACAACCTTAATAATTTTACTTTCAAGCTGCGCTCATGATACATATATAATATCTATTAATACATATATGTGGGTAAGTCAAATGGCCGGATATATATAGTATCACTGTAGCAATATGTTTAGAGAAAATTACGCTTCCTAGTAATTATGTAATATTTTAAAAAGAAAATTATAGATCCAACGACCCGTTATTTATATCGAAATATATTTTTTTTAATATGTATATTTGTTTGTTTCTTCATATTGTGTTTTTTATTTTTTAATATTGTTTTTAAATATACAAAAAATTATTACTTTTGTAAAAAAAATTACTTTATTACTGTGTGTACAAAGTGTTGGCACCTTACCTCAATTTTAAAATGAAAAATTCTATTTAGAATCCCTACTTAGATTGGCTAGCTAGCCTCAATAAATCTCGTACAGTTTCCAAATTGTCTGATTGATCTGATCTCTTCAAAACCTCGTGGTTAATTTCCACAAGCTAAGCGATAATTAAACATTTCCACTTATGCATGGCTTCCTTAGGATAACAACTACCTACGAAAGTCGAAAGCTATTAATTTCTGATTGGTCCGGTAATTGGTGCGAGAAATATGCATGGATCCATGTGTCAATTATGAGTACATACAGCATGAAGCAATTAAACATGCAATGGATATTCTCATGGGGTCAAAACCAATTACTAGTGATTTATGAAAAATTCCACTCATTATCTTTATATATTTTTTACATTTATTTTTTTATTTTTTGCTTAACAGATGTATGATATACGGATAATGTATAGATGAACTCTTAATTTATATTATACTCATATCAGAGCATGCATAATCAGTTTGGCTATATATACTAAGTGCATGTTTGAGATTACGATAGGAAATATAATTTATAACTTATAACTTAAGGAATAAATTCTACTGTTAAAAAGTTATTTATTGTTTGGTAACTATATGTTTAAAACACTTTTAAGCATGTTATGTTTCTTTGGAAACAAATTAAAAAAATACTTTATGAGATGGGAATGACGATTATTTAAATTTTTAAAGATTATGATCATATCATTGAAAGTTTGAAAGTTGTAATTATTTTAAAGTTATATGGATATTTTCATCAATTGGCAGTCTTTTTAAAATTTGAATTACGTTCCGTATTATCTAGAAAAGCACGTTTGAAAAAAAGTATCAAAATGATGTTTTTCCTCAAACGTACTTTTTAGCTTATTTGAGATTAAAAGTACTTTAATAGATGATATCCAAACGACCTAATTTTTTCATTATAGAACTTTTAAG
This sequence comes from Carya cathayensis, assembly GCA_011037825.1. Classification (NCBI taxonomy): domain Eukaryota; kingdom Viridiplantae; phylum Streptophyta; class Magnoliopsida; order Fagales; family Juglandaceae; genus Carya; species Carya cathayensis. The sequence continues at coordinate 1,347,705 of QGSO01000257.1, read as the reverse complement.
AATATTTAAGCACTTTTTAAAATGCCTACCGCAATCCCAAACATGCTCTAAGTTTGTTCTTTCAATTTGACCCAAAAGATTTTGTTTTGACCCGATCCTATGAAAGGTGGAATAATACTTACGACTGCAACTAATTGATATAATGGGATTTTCCAAAGAATTACGAATTTTCAATTACATGTCAATTATTCGGGTCAAGTTGGAATAGATAGACAATATAAATTGAACATGTCAACAAAATGAAGCTATCATAGTTCTCGCGTGATTCATTGACTATAAATTAAAACGATATTAACCGTTTTGATTTATTTTTTTATATGTATTTTAAATGTGAAATACACATAATGCATGCTTTTGGTTTTGTTTGAACACGTACACTATTCTTATAATGTTTTTTTTAAAATTTTATAGTAAGGTAAAAATGGATTAATATATAATATTTATATTCTTATAAGAGTGTATAAGTACTGTGCATTCATTTAAAAAAATATTTTTAAGATCTGTAAGTTTCGTATACTCATTTTGAAAAAACAAATAAATCTGAAATTTACATAAAAAAATATTTTTTTAATAATAAATCTCACATTATTAAATATATATATATATATATATATATATATATATATATATATATATATATATGCAAAGATCGCTTGGAATCTTACATTTCCCTCCTGAGAATACACAAACACGCTGCTTCTCAATCTAATAGGGCCAACACAAACCATGCAACGCGTGCACGAGCAGCGTAGTGAGCTTCGATCTATCGAAGTAGACTTTGTGGAATTTAGGCCGTTTGGGCAAGGAATTAAGGACATGGGCCAATATGGCTAAGCCCACGACACAACAAACTGCTATGAACGCATCATTTATTCATATTGGTTTCTTTTGCTTTCTTTCTTTAAAAAAAAATAGAAATAATTATAAAATAATATAATCATTTGTTAATATTCTGAAACTAGTGTAATTTTAACGCTTTTATTTCATCGAGAAACTCTCCATGTTCATGAAATTACTGTAAAATTAATTAACAGTTAAAGAAAGGTGATGGGCGTGGTCATGGATCCTGTATGCACGATTGGGGCTGGCCTACGGAGATGCTTGGAACTTTTCTACAAGAACCACATGATCTCCCAACGTAATGCTTAAGCCGGCCCAAAAATAAAAGCCCAAGGTGCTGCTATGCGTTTATTCGGCCCATTTGGGGTTTATTCGGCCTTTTTGGTATCAAATTAATGAATATTTCACGGATGAGATCTCCTAAAACTTTTATCCAAATTCTCCGCGAGATAAGGCTTGGGAGTTGGGGGCGAATTCCACCTGCTTTGACCGGTGGCAGTTAGGATCATCTACCCAAGAGGCGAACATATGAAATGAATCAACTTGATGCAAATACAACGACTGATTTCATGAATATTGTAGAATAACAACGCTCGTTGGGAGGAGGGAGATCAGATCAATCTTGGTATAATTGTCAACGAAATGAATACGAAAAATCAATTACAGTTAAATATAATAGGAAAAGATGATCATTTTTTCCATAAGCAACACCTGTTAACTAGTACGGCCGCTGCCCGACATAGTTGCCGGGGGGATCATAATTGCAATTGATGAAGGTGCCGCCGTCGTTGCATCTGACTTTACCACAGCCCAAGCGCAAAGATTCGAGCCAAACCACCTGAGTATAGTGGCCGCACTGGCGGTCGTTAGCACATGAGTTATTGGTGTAGTTGTAGTAGGCCTTCTCTCCTACCCAAAGGTTAACGGCAGCCGTTCCCGAGAGGTCACCACTGCTCCATGCAAGATTCTCACCGTAAGGGCCACCCGAGTGCACTAGTCTGCAATCACCCTTACGTTGATTAGCATAATTCTGTGCGTATGCCGCTATGCTAACATCCCAAGTAATATTTCCGACTCCAACCTGTGATCGAGCTGCGTTGTGAGCGTTGACGTATTCTTGTGATGATGAATCAATCTGGGGACAGGAGAGATGGATAATGGTATAATCCAGGACACAGATAATTGCTAATGAAATGTTACCCATTGCAGTATTGAGCCCCGGCCACCTTGGAAAGAAGGGAGATCAAGTTGACTTGCAGTTGCCTTTGGGTGACTCAAAAAGTAATGAATCAATGATATTTTTCTTGCACGTTCTAGATTCTCATTTCGCCGTAGCGTATGGGTTACGACTTCATTCCAATCAGACTCAGTCGTGGTAGGGACTTGCATACATAAGTCTTTATTACGTCGGCTGACCCAAATAATTATTAAGCTCCTTCTTCCGGGATTACTAAAGTCTAGCCTACTATATACAAAGAAAAATGTGTATATATATATTTATTGCAACCTTTACATGATAACCTTTCTTGCCAGCCCCTATTTAATTAATTATAGATTGTCTGCCTTACGATAAATATTAAATATATATTTCTAAAGCAAGTGATCATGCAGTACCATGATATTGTTTCTTGAGTGTGTATTTTTTTCCCATCAAGCAATAATATCTCCAAATTTGTCACACAAAAAAAAAAACAAACAAACAAAATTGGGGCTATTTGAGGTTCTGTACTTTCTCTCTTGATCAACGTAAAACAAATTTATTTTGTTGGTGAAAACTACCGTCGACCTTCATTTTAATTTATTTGATCATTTATGAGCATATTCATCATTGGTATGATTCATTTTAAAGCTATGTACGTTTAGAATACAAACTCCCTTCAATCCACATCTCAAATCAATTACTGATAAGATCTACTACTTTTTCAACTTTTCATAAACAAGTTAAAACCCATTAATTCAACTTATTTCATATGTTTAAACATATATCTCAACTTATTTACATTTAAATTCATCTCAATGAGACCTACAAAATACTATTTATATATCAACTCAGATCATCTCAACATTCAAATACAGGCTTAAGTTGTTTTCTGTATATAAGATATTTATTAACGTAGGAAACTACTTATACATGATTATATTGATCAGTCATTAACTACTGGCATTTCTCTTTTCAAATTGTCTGCTTCTCGCTTCAAAGCCTAATGTGATTTTCCACTTCCTAAGCCATAAGCAAGCATCTTCTTTAGGATATATAGCAAACATCGTCCTTGGCGTCGTTTGAATAAATAATTGAATAGCGAAATGTTCCCAAGATTCGATAATATTCTTATATATATGGAATATTAATTTTTCATTTTAGAGGTCTTCATGTCTAATTAAAAAGAAATCGATCAGGCCGTGGCTTTAGGGGCAAAAAACGTAAATTGAGGAAATTAAAACAATGGAAGCATCATGATCAGATAAGATAAGATGGACGGGCTAAACGGACTAATTGGCATCGACCCACGTACGGTTTGGATATTCCTTACCATAAATAAAGAGGGCAGACTTTTATAGAATTAAGGGGTCATAACTATTAATTGACTGCATGCATAAACACACACACACACACACACACACACATATGTATATATATATAAAACAACACCGGACATGATCACAAAGCTAGCTAGCTTGGTAGCTAGCGCAGGCATGAGTAACCAGGTGCTAGCTACATGACAGAAATTACTACATTTCGGAATCGTAAACGAGATAAACCGAACAGCTCGAAATTAATTAGTTGATCAACAGAGTGCGTTTTAGAATTTTAACATGCAGCAGCTAGCACTGATCTAAACGTCAAAAATGCCCAGAGGTTGTTGAAGAACTCTTAGATAGGGACGCTGATTGACATAGTTGCCTGGGGGGTCATAATTGCAACTGATAATGGTGCCCCCGTTGTTGCATCGCACTTTAGCACACCCCAAGCGCACGGAGTCTCTCCAAACCACCTGAGTGTAGTGGCGGCACTCCCCACCGACACATGAATTGGAGTTGTAGTCATACTTTGGCTTCTCTGCCACCCACATGTTCACAGCAGCTGTGCCCGAAAGGTCAGCACTGCCCCATGCAAGGTTCTCGCCATAAGGCCCTCCCGAATGCATAAGCTTGCAGCTGCCTTTGAGTTTGTTAACGTAGTTCTGCGCATAAGAAGCTACTTTCGCATCCCATCTCATTGGCCCGACACCAACGCGTGCACGAGCCGCTTTGTGCGCATTGAGGTAGTCTTGTGGGGAGTTCTGGGCAAGGGAGACATGGAATATGGCCAAGCATACGACACAAACAATTGCTAGAGAAAGCCTGAACACCATCATATTGGTTTCCTTTATTACACGCACAATACAAAACAAAATCTTAGACAATTGATGGATTAAAGAAGGACATGGATGCAGGGTATATATACATTATATAGAGCGTGAGGGAGAGAGAGAGAAAGTGGAAGATTATCTGAACAAGTCTATAAAGGCTGCATGATTGTTGAACAGCATTCAAAAAAATGTAGCCTCCAGAAACGTGCATGGCCCTTGGACATAAATCTAATGGCCATCGCCTTCGGGTAGCTTAAAGATAAGATTGTTTGGTGGCACTAGTTTGATCAAATTGGACTTTCCTTGTGTAAAATTATAAAGGTACCTTGTTTTACATAAATAACGTATACAAGACAAAGTCTATAAAGTCTGTCCACCCTTCAATCTTTATCTAAATCATTTTGGAAGATAAGTACTTCATGGTAGGCTAGCTAGGCAGTACTGCTTTATTTTAGAAAGAACAAGTTGCCATCTCGAACTTGTCTTGTTTTTCTCTCTCTATGTGCTGCCTTTCCGATTCCAAAGTTGTAATTTTATTTTATTTTATTTACTGTGATTCAAAATTATTTATAATCATTGCTTAATCGGTAATGTTTTATACCTTTAATTACCGGTAGTACTTGACGCCACGGTTAAAGAGGTGATCACCTGCGTGATCATGGATCCACGATGTATGACGGGCTGGCCCTTGGAGATATTTGGGCTTTTCTACGAGAACCACATCTCCTTCTGGTATGCTTAAGAGGCCCAAAAATCAAAGCTCAAAGTGACCTATGTATATGTATTTGAGTACCCATGACCGTGGCTGATTATCGAGATCAAACATGCTCGAACGAATAAATTAATGAATAATGATGCCATTAGATTATTCCAGCCTTCTCCGGCTGCAAATAAATGAATATTCCATAATCATAAAAAGCCAAGCTCAATCCTCTATCTCGCGCGATAAGTATCAAGGAACAACAACATAAATATTAACATGATTGATATTATTAATCATTATTTTATACCTCCTTTTGTCCCATCAAAAGGTATATAGGAAGAACAATAACTACCATCCACATTATAATTTTACTAGACAATTACACCCCTCATAGGCTTCATGACCAATATTTAAAATGGGCGTTCACCATCGTAATTACCGATAGGATCGTAGTTGCAAGTCATAAAGATCCCCGCATCCTTATTACACCTGACCCTGGCACACCCAATACGCTTGGTGTTGCGCCAGACAACCTGGGTGTAGTGCAGGCACTCACCACCCTTACACGAGTTGGACTTGACGTCGTAGTATTGTTTCTCATCAACCCACATCTTCACAGCCTCGACTGCGCTGAAGGTACCCCAGCCTTGAGCGATGTTCTCCCCATAGGGTCCATTGGAATGCTCCAAGTTGCAATCCCTCCTCTTGTTAGCATAATTCTTGGCATAGACTTGCAGCGTGTGGTTCCATATTAGAGGAGCAACACCGACTTCAGCACGAGCAGCATTTTGGCCGTTGAGAAAGTCTTGGTAGGAATTTTGTGCCAGGGAGGCCTGAATTAGGGTGAACCCTATGAAGCATATTGCTAGAAAAAACTTGCCAAACCCCATTTTAGAAGGCTTGTCAAGTTGATAGATTTGTGGTGGCTGGTGGGAAAAATGGGGCATATGATCTCGGTTTTTATAAGCCACTTTGATCTGCATGATTAGGTGTACATACTATATAAAGCTAGTGAATATCAGTGGTGTCTCCCAATTTCTCTCCGTTATAATCTCAACTTAATTACAAGTAATATTTAGGAGGAACGAACGTCATTATTCCTGGCCTATATATTTATATATGATCTAATTATATACATGGGCAGTGATACACTTACCTATTATGTCTTCATGAATTGATAATATATATTTTCCCCCTCACGCTTTAAACGAATTTCACCCCTTTTATTGAAAATGATGGGAGGGCAATCTTTTGTCATCTGTCTAATAACTCCTAATTTCTAAAGAAAGAAATAGTCGGGTACGTAGACTTTTCGTACTATATATTGTTATTTTTATAATTAAATGATATATTTTTATAATTATTTTGTCAATGAGATCGTGATGGTAGAAATTGGATACATTTAATTAAGAATCAAGATCTTATATACAGTTCTAAGATGTGCAAACATTACTCACTCTTTTTGTTTTTTTTTTTTTTTAATTTTTTTGAGGATATATATATAACCTCCAATCTTATTAAAAATCTCTCATTTTGGCGAAGGAATACCCTTTACAGTACTGAATCTCCTTACAAGATTATTGCAATAAAATGAAATAATAAAATCGAGCAAAACCACAATATAAACGTGTAACTAGCATGAAAACGACGTCAAAACTAGTGCTAAACCATTCTCAAATTTAGCAAGTCATTACGATCAATTCTCAATATTTCTTCAAGCAGTTGAGGAAGATTTCCATGTGAAAACTTTTCAGTGCATGCCCCTACTACCCAATCTTGCAAGCTAATCTGCTGCAGAGTTCCTCTCCCTAAACACATGTTGATACTGCATATTCATCTCCCTAAGTAGCCTGCAAATATTTCCTCCCAAAATTCTTCGAAGCCGTACCAAACATTACATTAACCTTCTTTCAACCAGTTGACTATCAAAAGTGAATCCAATTCAAGGACAACATTATTAAAACCAAACAATTTACTACGTTGCAAACCAAGAAGGAGTGCCATCAACTCCGCCCGATTATTCGAACCGATACTAGTATATTTTGCCAAAGTAAATTGCAAAATACCATCATGATTTCTTAAAACACCACCTACACTAGATTCTCCAGGAATATTAAGGCTGCTCTTATCCACATTTAATTTAAACCATCTTAGACTTGGCTTATGCCAAGAAATTGCATGCACCAATTTTGAGCAAGAATGAGATATCGACAACTTTAATTCTTGCAAAATAGCAATGTCCCTCTTATTCAAACGATCGGAAACTCGCAGTCTACTACCAACCAAACTTAACCAGTATTTAACAGACTGTCACAAAGCATCGAAAGGTTCCTTACAACCTTCCATAAGAGCAAAGCACCTCGAGGACCACAACCTCCAGGTCAGAATCACCAGAACCAAACCAACCAGACTTCCCACCTGTGAAAACGTCTTGGTTTTTCAAAACCAAGCTTCCACTAACTGAGACCAAGAACAATTTTGTATTTATGGAATACCCAGAAAATTCGAGCTCCATAATTTAGAAGCAATTCGACTCCCATATAAAACACAATTTAAAAAAAGTACTGGAGTCCACTTTTAAAAAGTATTTTTTTCATATAGGTTGTAGATTTACGTACCTACTTTTTTTAAATGGAGTTTGCATACTTTATGATTATAAATATTAATACTTCTCTCTTGATATATAGGGTATCACGTACATAGTAATACATTCACCATGCATATATGACAATTATCGAAGTCATAAACTAAAGGTCAAAGATTTGGTGTANTATTTTTCAAAGTTTTCTTTTTATATAGTATCTTTCTCAATCTTAATCCACAGTTTCTATTGATTAATTAACTAGTTGTCAAAAATAAGAATCGTCAGAATAATTCTTATTCTGTTCAGTATAGATTAACACATTGTTGCAGGTAGAGAAATATCTTGTCTAATTAAGACTCGTAAGCCACGTTAGATTAGTAAGGTGGGTTAATTAGTTATTTAATTTATGATTTTAGTAACCGGACCATGCACAGATCGAATATTTATTTGAAATTATATTCTAATACTATCATGTGAAATTAGTATTTCTTTTAAAAACTTAAATTATTGGAAAAGACAATTTGAAGGTTAGTTGAAAATAAAATAAAATAAAATGCTACATGAAATATAAAGTGCAAGTTAGTGGTATTAATGTAGAATAATGTTAGATACGGTCTTAAGATTTACAAGTTTGCCCACTCACTTTGAAAAAATAGTAGGGTCTACCATTAGAAAAAATAATTTTTCATATAGGTATTAGATTCAATCATTTTTTTCAAAGAGAATGAGCGAGACTTGCTTACCCTACGATTGCAAATATCATTTTTCGCATTAAGGTATATATGATTTAGTAGACCCTATTATTTTTTCAAAGTGAGTGGGCAAACTTGTAAATCCTAAGATCGTATCTAACATTATTCTACATTAATACCACTAACTTGTACTTTATATTTCATGTAGCATTTTATTTTATTTTATTTTATTTTCAACTAACCTTCAAATTGTCTTTTCCATTAATTTAAGTTTTTAAAAGAAATACTAATTTCACATGATAGTATTAGAATATAATTTCAAAAGAGCATTCACTACAAGAAAAACGACCTTTTGTGGCCAATGTATTGCGGCGGTTTTGGTTGCAAATACTATTTTCGCTGCAATAAATTGGCCACAAAAGGCCGTTTTTCTTGTAGTGATATTGCTACTAATAAGCTTCATACACCACACACCTCACTTTTTTATTTTTTTAAATTTTTTTTGGATTTATTCTTTTTAAACTAATTCAATTTTTCTATTTATTATTCATATATCAAACATTTAATAAAATAAAAAAATATAAAAATATAAAAAATGGATGGTGTGTGCACTGTGTGGTGTATGGACTTATGTTTAGAATTTTTCAATTTCAAATAAATATTCGATCTGTGCATGGTCCGGTTACTAAAATCATAAATTAAATAACTAATTAACCCACCTTACTAATCTAACGTGGCTTACGAGTCTTAATTAGACAAGATATTTCTCTACCTGCAACAATGTGTTAATCTATACTGAACAGAATAAGAATTATTCTGACGATTCTTATTTTTGACAACTAGTTAATTAATCAATAGAAACTGTGGATTAAGATTGAGAAAGATACTATATAAAAAGAAAACTTTGAAAAATAATGATTAATTATAAAATTAGAAATTGTTTCATGAAGCCTACAAGTTGATCAGCTTAAATAGCTTCAAAACTCGAAATTGTGATAATTTTCTTAAAAATGGAAAATCTAAATTATTGCATGAGAATGAAATATATAAGTAAACAAGAATCCTATTAAAATTTTGGTCAAAATTGAAATTAGAATTGCTTCCAAAACTTGAAACGAAATATTTTCTAAAAAGACAAAATTGATATTACCCGATCCAAAGAAGATCGAGTTTTTATTACCATAATTGCTCAGATTCATCTTCTTTAAGTATTGCAACGTAATCAATGTAGAATCTAGATCCAAAGTCTCGTCATCAATTTGGATAACTTGAATAAATAATTGGGAAATGATAGTTGCAGTTCTAGAATGTTTAAACTCTGCACACTCTTTTTAAAAAAAATAGTTAAATCTGAGGCTCATATGATAAAAAATAAAAAAATAAAAAAAAGTAATAATAGACCACTTTTTTAATTTAAAAAAAAAAAAAGTGAGCGAAACTTACATACTATCTAATATTACTCTAAATAATTTGGATAGTAAGTGGCATGGATCGCAGTTTCTCTCTATTATATTCTCAATTGAACCGTTTCAAATATCTAATTATATATGTTGAAGATAAACACGACTAGGACTAGCTAGAATCTATCATGCACGGTTCGATGGTACTGTCTTACAAGTTTTTAAGATAGGGATGATATTCGAGCTTTCGTCACGTATATATGATCATCAGAAACATAAGTTTCTCAAAAACATGAAATACCATCTGCTTAACACAAAATTAGCTAGCTAGCAAGTCGATGATCATGATCTGGCCATCGGCAAACAGCTTCTTTTTTCCTAATTAATTTCTTTTTTATTTGATTATATATAAGTAAACGTCATTCCATTTTTAAAGAAGGACTGCTTTGCTGAGTTCCTACCACGTTAAGTGATCTAGAGACCCTTCCAAGAGTGATATATATTATTTATAAAACCCCACACAAACGCACAGATCGACCGAGATCTGGAAAAAATAGTAGAGTTGATCTAATTGAATGGTAAGAGATTGTTTACAACCAAGGGAGAGAGTTTATATAGACTTAGGATGATGATCCGTATCCCAAAATTGCGGGAACCCATGTGCTACACAAAGATTGCAAACTCAGCATGAGTTTTGCTACATGAATTGTGCGAGGAAATGTGGCAGCAGCCGCGTGACGCCATCAATATAAAGAAGAGGTAACGCATGTCATCAAGTACCTAAAATCAACTGCCCAAGATGTGCCAATGAAGAGGGAATGGGAATCGTTGCATTGTACAAGGGAAGTCAAAAGGACCAAATGAGGGCAACCCGCAACTTGACACGTGGAGGTGGCCGAGAAGTGAGCACGGTTACCTATTCCATAGAAGAAAGTAGTTAACAGTCAGATGCGCCGGAAGATGAAAGGGCAAGAGCAAGAATAAATTCTCATCAGACCAGTCCGATAGAAATTGATAGAATAACTGTAAGGAAATTTTTCCTCTCAGGCCTGAGGTCTAGGCCCATATACAAGAAGCCTAAGCCAACTAGGCATCTGATTGGCCCACAGATGGCCCCCAACCCTAAAGGAAGGGGAATAAGTAACACACTGTCCTCGTTTTCCCCTACGCCACCTAGCCCCAGAGGGTCTAAACAGGCGGGCAGGCGGTACATGTGGGAAGTCTTTGATCCCCTAACAATAAGTAAGGGAGAGGGGGGATCCGACGTGTCACACCTACTACCAAGCATATGAGACAGAAGACCACATCGCATTTATAACATTTGACTGAGGATATGGTAGAGGTGACATATACCTCTGACACAGGAAATGAACAATTGACCCTCAGAAATTAGGTATATAAGACGATCTACAGGTACTATGAAATCTATCTTAACTCTTTATATACTGACACTATATTCTAAGACGATACTGACTTTGGCATCAAAGATTCCTCGGCCACCACCACATCCCCTATCTCATAGTCTTTTCTTTGTATTCGCAGGCCCAAGATTGAAAATTTGAGTTGCTGAAAGTCCAATCCAAAGGCATGTGAAACACGACGTTAACACAGACAACTACTAATAAAATGTTACCCATTGCAGTAGTATTGCCCCCTGGCCACCTTGGAAAGATCGAAGGGAGAAATTTAATTACGGTTGCCTTCGGATGACCCAAAAAGTAATTCTTAGTTTGCTACAAAATTAAAAGAAAAAGGGTTAATGTTCCGCAGCAAGTGCAACAATGATATTTTTCTTGCATGTTTTAGATTCAATTATCACTCGCCGTAGCATGTGGGCTGGCTTAAGACTTCATTCCAATCAGACTCGATCATGGTAGGGACTTGCATGCATAAGTCTTTATTTTGTCAACTGACCCAATTAATTAAGCTCATTCGGGGATTACTGAAGTCTAACTTACATCTATACAAAGAAAAATGTGTATATATTGTTAGAGTTCTATTTAGAGTGAACCTCTTATTTATCCAATTTGTTAAGATTTTATCTGTTAAGAAGTTTAATTAAATTTAAACTTGGGTATTAAGAGTTTCATTTTGACCAACTAGCTAGTAATGGATAAGCCCTATCTTATTCCTTAATGGGAGGAATAATTCAAGTTTAACTCTGTTAGAGGGTCTCTAGCCTAGCCTATAAATAAAGGGTCTGTGTACACCATCGGGGTGTAACCGGTCCGGTTTTGGACAAAATTTAGGACCGAACCAGTATGTATCGGTTTTGCATTTTTCAAAACCAATTACACACCGGTTACCCTCTAATATACTATAATATATCATATATATAGTGATATAGTATTAGTATAATTATTAATATGCACTATATAATATTAGTATAACTATTAATACAATAACCAAAATGATATAAGATTTTAATATTTAATATTATATTAATTAGTAATTTATTATATAATACAAAACTATTTTATATATAGTTATATATTATATATAAATATTATATACAATATAAAAAATTAAAATATATATAAATCGGTCCAGTCCGGTTTTAGAAAAAGAAAAATTGAAACCGAACCGATTTTGACCGGTTTTAAGAAAACTACAACTGGTACCGGACCGAACCAACCTCGGGACCGGAACGATGCCACCGGTTTGGTCCGATCCGGTCGTGTTTATTGATTTTTTTTTACACCCCTAATACACTATCAGTATGGCAATCAAAAAAGGCATAGACCAAAAGATTCTCTTCCTACTCAAATATTTTTTTCTCTTTAAGTGAGTTTTCTTTTAGGCTCTTGTTTATTCTTGAATCACCATGGCAAAACGTATACAATTTATTATTTTCGCTGCTGTCTATTCCGTATTTTATATGAAAATTTTACATATATATTTATTGCAACCTTTACATGATAACCTTCATTGCGGCCTGCTCCTATTTATACGTACATTGCCTGCCTTACGATAATTAAACAAATATTTCTGTTTTTCTCTTCAACATAAAACAAATTTATTTTATTAGTAAAAACTGCTGTCAATCTTCATTTTTAACTTACTTGATCATTTATGAGCATAATGATCATAATTGGTATGATACATTTTCTGTATATATAGATATTTAATGTAGGAAACTACTTATACATTATAGTTACGAAAAGTCTACTTATACATTATATTATTAATCATTATTTTATACCTCTTTTTGTCCCATCAAAAGGTACATAGGAAGAACAATAGCCACACCCACATTATAATTTTACTAAACAAACTACACCCCTCATAGCTAGGCTTCATGACCAATATTTTAAAATGGGCGTTCACCATAGTAATTACCGCTAGGATCGTAGTTGCAAGTCATAAAGATCCCCCCATCCTTATTACACCTGACCCTGGCACACCCAATACGCTTGGTGTCGCGCCAGACAACCTGGGTGTAGTGCATGCACCCGCCACCCTTACATGAGTTGGTCATACGGTCGTAGTATTGTTTCTCATCAACCCACATCTTCACAGCCTCGACTGCGCTGAAGGTACCCCAGCCTTGAGCGATGTTCTCCCCATAGGGTCCATTGGAATGCTCCAAGTTGCAATCCCTCCTCTTGTTAGCATAATTCTTGGCATAGACTTGCAGCGTGTGGTTCCATGTTAGAGGAGCAACACCGACTTGGGCACGAGCAGCATTGTGGGCGTAGAGAAAGTCTCGGTAGGAATTTTGTGCCAGGGAGGCTTGAATTAGGGTGAACCCTATGAAGCATATTGCTAGAGAAAACTTGCTAAACCCCATTTTAGAAGGCTTGTCAAGTTAATAGATTTATGATGGTTGGTGGGGAAAATATATGGGGCATATGATCTCGGTTTTTATAAGCCGCTTTGATGATCAGCATGCAGATTAGGTGTACATAATATATATATATATATATACATATTATGGCGATAGCTAGTGAATATCAGTGGTATATATCTCCCAATTTCTCTCCTTTATAATCTCTACTTAATTATAAGTAATATTTAGGTAGAACGAACGTTGTTAATCCTGGCCTATATATATGATCTAATTATATATATACATGGGCAGTGATACACTTACCTATTATTTCTGGATCATGAATTGATAATATATATTTTTCCCCCTCACGCTTTAAACGGATTTCACCCCTTTTATTGAAAATGAAGAGAGGACAATCTTTTGTCATCTGTCAAATAACTCCTAATTTCTAAAGAAAGAAATAGTCGGCCGGTAAGTAGACTTTTCTTACCATATATTGTTATTATTATTAAATGATTTATTTTTATAATTATTTTATCAATGAGATAATGATAGAAATTGGATACATTTAATTAGAAATCAAGATACTGGTATATTTAATGCTATATAAAGTTCTAAGATTTGCAAATATGCCAAGCAGTACTCGCACCTTTTTAAAAATATATAGTAGAGTACTTCTAATTGAATGGTAAGAGTACGTAGTTCACGGGCAAAGAACCGTAAGTATTGTCTAGCAGTATATATTCATATATTTTTATATATAATCTATATCTAAAAGTAAATGTACTTTTTAATTATTGGATAGAAAATTAACTTGTAACGTATTAGCCATTAGCAAATTTTATAGCTTTTAGCTATAGTATTTGTAAAGAGAATATCAAATTTGATCTGTATTGTACATAGAGCAAATTGTTATTTTATTATTTATCTGCAAGTCTACGTCCTCTCTCCTCTTTCAACACAATTGTCACCATTTCTTTCTCTCGAATTATTTTTCATATTTTCTCATAATAAAATAAAATAAATTATTAATTTAAAAAATTAAATTTTTTTTACTTATTAATTATTTATTACTATATAATAAATAATAGATAACCTAATGTGTAGATTTAATGTAAACAGTTAAATTAAATTCATTTCATATTATTTTATTATTATATAATAAAAAATAACTATTCTAATATAAAATTTTATCTAAATAAAATAGTCAAAATCTAAATTCATCTTATATCTATAAAAAAATATCTTTTACATATACATAATTTATTAACAACGCTTGTAGTTCATTGAAAGAGACTAGCTAGCTAGAGTTTGCAAGCCGAATATAATTTTCAATGAATAAATTACGGCAGTTTATAAGGATAATGCTTTCGGGTCAACGCACAGCAAGAGACTAGCAATAGCTAGCTAGCAATGCTGCCAATAAAGAGGCGGCCTTAAACAGAGCCGACCCGTGATGTTAGCTAAGAGCAGAAGGTCATCATGTGGCCGGCCGCTAGTATTCATGAATAATGGACGCATGCAGGCCACTCTTGTTCACGGAGAAATATTCTTTCACGTAATTAAAAAAGTTGTGCGCGCGTGTTAGGGTAATATAAGGATTTATATATATTAAAAGGCGCCGTGTTGTGTGCTGAATGATCTTTGATATTCTCTGCTGCTGTACCTACATTCTCTGGATATCTACTTAATTAAACTTACTTAATTTTCCATAGCTTTTTTTTAATAAAGAAATTAAAGGTACGTAATTCATGGAGCATGCTTAATTATGAATTTAGTGTTGAACAGTTCAGGCTAAGATCAGTACCTAACTCTGAAAGAAGGAGATCAAGTCATTCCTTCATTAAATGCGCGCATTCGTAAACACACGTACAGATGAGGCGACAATTAAACAAAATTGAGGCCCTAATTTCCTTAATATTGATAGACAAATGACTTAATATATAACACCGTATATATATAAAAGGTTTTCTTCTTTTTCTTTTTCTATCTGTGGGCCAGAGGGAAGTTCATTGGCTTCCAAAGGTTTGAAAAAAACCAAACAGCTTCTCGATCTTCTCGTGAACACACAAATGATGACAGTGATGACACCATTTAAGTTCATTATTATAATAAAATAGGGTACTAAAAAGTTGTTCGTAAATCAAATTAAGATGCCCTCATACTCGTAATTAAGTCCTAATTAATTTATGTAACTTTGCTTTTTTTTTAAATGATTTTCTAGTATACAACTTTGCTTTTAAAAAACTATTTTATAATTAGGGTTTGCTCAAACAATTTCCTTTACTGTCTAAAGTTAAAAATTAAGTCCTATATATATAAAATTAAGTCACACTACTTTTCTTTTGTTTTTTTTGTTAAATGATTGACGCATGCAATAATATTATTCCCGAAAAACGACACAAACGTACGTTTGTATATATGCTGAACATGAGATCAGAATATATGTACTACTAGTAATGCTAGCCGATCACCCGTGAACACACACATGGAAGCATTTAATTAAGCTTGCAATATAGGACAACGGAGAAATGAACAAGAAGGCAAAGTTCGTTGAATAAGACGTCGGATCGACATTGTCTTTGTATACCAGGAATTTAGCAATTCCCAAAGAATATATATAGATGCCCATATAAATTATGATTGCCTTCTTTAATTTGGAAGTAATTATGAAGTACTAAAATGTGCTTTTTTTAAGAGAAGTATCAACGGTTGGTCGTTATATGATCAATCAAGTTGTTAGCACAAGTAAAATGCAATTAACTTTGATCAAAATTGACTATCGCACATGCGCTTCTTCAGTCGGACAATCGAACTCAGCTAACAACGTGATTGGAGACATATATATACATATATATATATATATATATATATATCTCATCAGCATATCTACTTGTTAATGAAGGCAGCCTCAATTAGAGGCCTTTGTAATATATATATATAGGGAAATGATATTTACAATCGTGGTTATGCAAACGGCGTGCAGTCGTTTTGAAAAAAGTGAATTAATATGGAACTCATATGAAAAAAAACTATTTTTATAATTTTTTTTTATTCATTCCGTACAACCATTTACATCCCACTTACATGTGCGCACGTAGGACTTATGATATATATATATATATATATAGACTCGAAATTAGCTTACTTAACAGCTTAAATGGTCCTCAGTCGTACCCTTTTTTCTGGGGAATTGGGCTCTCTCTCTCTCTCACACACGCACGGACTATCAAAGTTGCAGTCAGATCCGGTGCTGGAAGCTAGAGTACTCGTGACTGCATAATTAAAGCAGTGATGAGAAAAATTTATTATTCAGGATTATAATATTACCATCATTTTCCATTAAATCCATCGAAAGCTGGTACATATGCATAAAATTAATAACTACGTACCATGCACATACAAACACTGCAACATACTTTAACAGAATGATATGTAAAACCATTTAGTAAGGACGTTCGCCGTCGTTATTTCCCGGAGGATCGTAGTTGCAGGTCACAAATATCCCACCACTGTTGCACCTGACCCTGGCGCAGCCGAGATGCGTTGTGTCGCGCCAGACAATCTGAGTGTAGTGTCTGCACTCATCGACAACACACGAGTTGGTGTCATAGTCATAGTATTGCTTCTCATCTACCCACATCTTCACTGCCTCTATTACGGTAAAGCCACTCCAGCCAGCAGCAATGTTTTCCGAATAGGGTCCATTGGAATGCTCCAAGTTGCAGTCCCTCCTCTCTAGAGCATAGTTTTGAGCATAGGCTGCAAGGGTATCGTCCCAAGAAATAGGACCAACACCAACTTCATCACGAGCTGCATTGTGTGCATCCACAAAGTCTTGGTCGGAGTTTTGAGCTAGGGCAAGATCATGAGTTAGGGTTAACCCCGCGAAGCATATGGCTAGCATAAACTTGCTTAGCCCCATTTTCAAGCTAGGCACAGGCAGGCAGTTGATAGATTTATGATTCTGGTGTCAATGCGGCATGATATGGTTGGTACTTTAGGTATTTATAGGCAAGCTAGGGAACGTTAATTATCCCTCTACTAGTGTAAATAGTATATATATATTATATGGTCGTCAATTTATTAATTGGGGAGCATACAGTTCTTTAATTGGTCCTTGTGATATAGCTTGTAGAAATTGAATAATGGGAAAAAAACAAAAACAAATAATAAATAAAAGAGGGGGCCGGGGTGGTTTTTTTCGATCGTTTTCCGTTAAGAAAACGACATGAATCGGAATTCACATGCCCAACATTAGGAAATGTACCTCATAATTAATGGTCCCATTCCATATGGAACCTACCTATAGCGTGCATGTTCTATATATATATATGCGCATGCAATTGCAACAAAAAGTAGGCCGGCTTGCCGTGCATCCACGTCTTGAGTTGAACATGCAGTCATGTGTTTGGCTTGTATTCAGGCAAACAAATGAACGTCTCTAGGAAGGTGTCAACTGAGAGATCAAAATAAATGCATAAATAAATCTTACAATACTTTTCATATAATATTTAATAAACAGAAATGCTACAGGCAGAGAAGTTGGCGCAGGAATTGCGCACACCTCCCACTGCTTCTTTTTCACGTCTCCTTTCGTGCGCAATTCCTGCACCAAAACACCTCATCAATCATTTTTCTTTAATAAATTTATACTAACTGTAATGGATATTGTAAAATTCATTTAGTATTATATTTATCTAATTTTTTATCTTTCGAAAATTTTAAATTATATATATCAAAATTTAAGTGAATATTTTTCGATCTGTAAAGAAATTATTGGTCCAGCTATCATGTGTAAGTAATCTAGGTAAATGATTAAATGAGATCAACCGAGGTTAATAATATGATGTACAGGTCACGTCGAAGCTTAATTTCAGCCGTCAATCTACGGTCATACTTGTAAAAGTGAAGTCATGTGAATGTATTGTTTGGGGGCCCATCATTCACGGATACCACCATGAGTTTAGCGCCATGTCAGCTTTAAAACTTTGTAGAAAAACGTTAATTTATTGCCCATATTAAGGCACTTTTACAATGCTTTATTCATTATACTTTTAAATTTATTATTAAAATTTATTTTTTTTATTTTACATATTAACTTTTATAATAAAATATAATCAATTTATTTATTTTTTCTATATCATTTCAATAATATTTTTTAATTTTTTTAAACATTTCCTTTCACCAATAAATTTATAATATCCATATATTTTTTTATATTTACAATANATCAACCGAGGTTAATAATATGATGTACAGGTCACGTCGAAGCTTAATTTCAGCCGTCAATCTACGGTCATACTTGTAAAAGTGAAGTCATGTGAATGTATTGTTTGGGGGCCCATCATTCACGGATACCACCATGAGTTTAGCGCCATGTCAGCTTTAAAACTTTGTAGAAAAACGTTAATTTATTGCCCATATTAAGGCACTTTTACAATGCTTTATTCATTATACTTTTAAATTTATTATTAAAATTTATTTTTTTTATTTTACATATTAACTTTTATAATAAACTATATATCAGTTTATTTATTTTTTCTTTTCTCCATATCATTTCAATAATGTTTTTTAATTTTTTAAACATTTCCTTTCTACCAATAAATTTATAATATCCATATATTTTTTTATATTTACAATATATTGTTATATATAATGTAATATAATTCAATTCTATAAACACAAAATAAAATTATATAATTTAAATAAAAATAAAAAATAAAATCAAATATGAAAAAATTGGATAAATAATATTTTCAAGATTTTTTTAGAAAAAAATAAAATAAAGGTGTTTTAAATGATGAACGATAAAAATAATTTGTATTGAAATGTAAAAAAAAAAAACTATAAGAAAATGAGAGAGTAAATGAAGTATAAATAATAATAAAAATTATTTGAACGATGAATAGTACTCGCTACGTGATTGTAGTAACTTGTATTTTACAAAATTTTTTATCTAATCGGATGGAGCTGATTTCATAAACATTCTTTTAAATATTTTATATTTTTTGTATTATACATGAGCTGCTCTTAAAAGAAATGCTATGCCACGTTTCATATTCAAACTCAAGGAGAAATGGGCTTCTTGCAAAGACTGAAAGATTAATACCACTTAATCTGGGGCCCAAGTTTTAAGTCCACCCCGAATTCACGTGTCTTTCTTGTTGGGCCAATGATAACTTTCTAATAATTTGAGAGAGAGCATGATTCTTTTAATGGCTGAAAACGGGTGATGTTATTTTTTTTTTCAATCGTCCTCCAAACACCAAATCTTAATTTTGCCCCATCCAAATCATTAAAAACCGATGATGTTGATTCAGTTTCGGTCCAAAACCAATGAGCAACCAATAAGTTTCATATATAGTTAAAATTAGCCGAAACTAGCTAGTTAAAGGGGAGAAAACTAGCATGTTCAGTTTCAACGCGATACTAATCGGTTCGTCGACGTCTCGACGGTGGCAATATGAAAGATAGTACTGAGAGAGAATAGTGGCGCGTCACGATGTGAGAGAGAGAGAGAGTCTGAAAGAAATGTGAATTGAAAAAAAAAAAAAGACGATATTAAACTCTAAATTCAAACAATGTTGTTTGGTGTATTAAACCAAACAATCGTTATTTCATTTTTTTTTCTAAACAGTAAGTGTAAAATGACCTCATTTCACTTAAGATATATATAAAAATATATATTATATCGACTAGTTTGGCTATTTGAACCTGGTTCAAACCATGACCGAACCGGCCAATGTTAGTTTTATCAATTTCCTCCGCTGACCGATCAATTTTATGCCAGTTTAGGCCGATTTCATCACAACCCTACTTTTTTTTTCATATAATTAATATACAAATTTGTTTGTCTTGAGGAAATTTCATAAGATGGTTTTATTAGTAGAGTAAAGGAATGAAACCTCATACAAATGGAATGTTTAATGAATTTATTTTTTAAAAAAAAAATTTATCAATTCTCGGGTTAGGAGGTAATATCCAAGAAACTTACCAATAAATCAATTGCTGTTCCATAAAAGAATTATATCTACTCAAAAGCTATATATGATGGGATTCTTTTAAAAAGGAAATATTCAGTTATTTCAAACACGTTGAATTGAGGACAAGATGGGATGGACCTACAATTAGGCTATTCCCTATTCCTCACAATCAACATAGATATGCTTTTGATACTTAGTACCTAATTGCTATATATTAATATTTCTTTTTGTTATACCTTGAATTTTAGGGGAGTGAGGGATTGGGCATTCTTTTAAAAAAGAAAATATTCAGTTTTTTTAAACATGTTGAATTGAGGACAAGATGGGATGAACCTACAATTAGACAACATAGAGAA
Source organism: Carya cathayensis (assembly GCA_011037825.1). Lineage (NCBI taxonomy): Eukaryota > Viridiplantae > Streptophyta > Magnoliopsida > Fagales > Juglandaceae > Carya > Carya cathayensis. The sequence goes on along the minus strand of QGSO01000257.1, from coordinate 1,327,022 downwards.
TATTTTTCTGTAAAGAAAATATTATATTTATCTAATTTTTATTTTTCGAAATTCTCAAATTATATATATCGAAATTTAAGAGAATATTTTTTTGTAAAGAAAATATTGGTCCATCTATAATGTGTAAGTCACGTTGAAGCTTTATTTCAGCCGTCAATCTACGGTCATACTTGTAAAAGTGAAGTCATGTGAATGTACCGTTTGGGGGGCCATCATTCACGGATACCGCCATGAGTTTAGGCGCCATATCAGCTTTCAAACTTTGTAGAGATACGTTAATTTATTCACAATAGTTTCTTCATTTCATCTTTTAAAATATATTACTAAAATTTATTTATTTTTATTTTATATATTAACTTTTACAATAAATCATATATCAGTTTATCTATTTTTTCTTCATATTATTTCAATAATATTTTTTTATATTTTTTAAACAATTCATTTCTACCAATAAATTTGTAATATCCATATATATATTTTTATATTTACAATATATTATTATATATAATGTAATATAATTCAGTCCTATAAACACAAAATAAAATAGAGGTGTTTTAAATGATGAACAACAAAAATAATTTGTATTGAAATGTATAAAAAAAGTATAAGGAAATGAGAGAGTAAATGAAGTATTAATAATAAAAAAAATTATTTGAATGATGAACAGGTACCCCGCTACATGTAGCGGGTTATTTTAGCAACTTGTATTTTATAAAATCTTTTATCTAATCAGATGAGCTCGTTTTATGAATATTTTTTCAAATATTTTATATTTTTTGTATTATACATGAGCCATTGAGAGTGCTCTAGAAGAAGTGCTAAGCCCATGTTTCATATTCAAACCCAAGGAGAATTGGGCTTCTTGCAAAGACTGAAAAGATTAATATCACTTAATCTGGGGCCCAAGTTTTAAGTCCACTCCCAATTCACATGTCTTTCTTGTTGGGGCCCAATGATAATTTTCTAATAATTTGAGAGAGCATGATTCTTTTCATAGGATTGAAAACGGACGATGATTTTTTATTTTTTTTGTTTCTATCGTCCTCCAAAACACCAAATCCTAATTTTACCCCATCCATTTCACCATTAAAAACCGATGATGTTGATTCGGTTTTGATCCAAAACCAATGAGCAACCAATAAGTTTCATACATAGTTAAAACTAGCCGGTTTCGACTGGTTAAATGAGAGAAAACTAGCATGCTTATTTCGATGTGATACCGATTGATTCGTCTACGTTTCATCGGTGGCGCAATGAAAGATAGTACTGAGAGAGTTCACGTTGTGATGAGAGAGAAAGAGAGAGAATGGTGGCACGTCACGATGAGAGAGAGAGAGAGAGAGAGAGAGAGAGTCTAAGAGAAATGTGAATTGAAAAAAAAAAAGAGGATATTAAACTCTAAATCCAAATGATGTTGTTTGGTGTATTAAATCAAACGACGTTATTATATTTTAATTTTTTTTCTAGACGGTAAGTGTAAAATGACACCATTTCACTTGAGTGCAACGATGTTGTTTTATCTAAAATATATATAAAAATATATATTATATCAGCTAATTCGGCTATTTGAACTTGATTCACCGGGACCAAACCAACCAACATTAGTTTTATCAATTTCCTCCGCTGATCGACCGGTTTTCTACCAATTTATTCCGATTTCATTGGTTTTTATACAAGCCTACTTTTTATTCATATAATTAATATACAAATTTGTTCGTCTGGAGGGAATTTCATAAGATGGTTTTATTAGTAAAGCAAAGGAATGAAAGCTAATACAAATGGAATGTTTGATGAATTTATTTTTTAAATAAAAAATTTATCAATTCTCGGGTTAGGAGGTAATACCCAAGAAACTTACCCACAAATCAATTGCTGTTCCATAAAAGAATTATATCTACTCAAAAGCTATATATGATGGGATTCTTTTAAAAAGGAAATATTCAGTTATTTCAAACATGTTGAATTGAGGACAAGATGGGATGGACCTACAATTAGGCTATTCCTCACATACAACATAGATATGCTTTTGATTCTAAGTACCTAATTGCTATATATTAATATTTCCTTTTCTTAGACCTTGAATTTTGGGGGAGTGAGGGATCGGGCATTCTTTAAAAAAAGAAAATTTTCAGTGTTTTTAAACATGTTGAATTGAGGACAAGATGGAATGGACATATATATTAGGCTATTGCTTACACGCTATGCTTTTAATTCTTAACAACTGCCATCAATATTTCTTTTTTTTAGAGTAATAGTATTGGATTATACATATGTAAATGATACTTTTGATGAATGTAAAATGAATTTCGATATTGGCTATTTCATTCACGTAATCGCTATATTGAATAGTTATTTTTTATTATATAATAATAAAATAATATGAAATGAATTTAATTTTGACTATTATTCAATTTCCATCAAATCTCTATATTGGATTATTTATTTATTTATTATATAGTAATAAAATAATATTAACCTAAAAAAATATTTAATTTGGATATTTTTAATTTATTTAATTTTATTATGAATTTAAATTTAAACTTTTTAACTATTTAATTAATTTAGCTCATGAATTAAAGCTATTGGGTCTTGCGCAAGACGAAATTAAAGCAACCAAGATATATCTATGCGATAGAAGAGAGAGGGAGAGTTATAATAAATTAATAAAATAAGGATTTGATGATTGTATAGTTGCAACCAAATTTGATATTTTGTTTTTAATTACTTAGCTAAAAGTTTCAAAATTTGTATTTGCAATATTCAATGCATACGGTTTTGATGTCTAATAGGTAAAAATGACTTTAATTTTATATTTGCATATTCCAACGCGACTGTTCTTAGACCTTGAATGGTGGGGTGGGTGGGGATATACTTCAGTATAATCCATTTGTAAACCTAACACTTCTTAAATAGAGCGTGAAGATGTCATAACATGAAGACTGTATTCTTGATTGCAGCCGCGTGAGGCCAACTCTGTTATCATACTCATGGCTCCACCAACTGGACAAACAATTTCCCAGACCACGGATACCAGGTAATAATTTACATGAATGGATTTCAGTTAAGACCATCTAGAAAAGTAGACAAAATCTGAAAAGTGTTTTGGCTGACACTGGAAACTACATAAGATCTTGCATCCAAAATCTTCAAGAGAAGCTAGCTACCAAAATGGTAACCAGACGCAATACCTTGGTGTTCTCTTTACTTGCGTTTCTTCATGTGATTCCTAGTCCCTTAAAGACCATGCACGTGCTGAGTTTCACAGTTAATATGTAGCAGCAATGGTCTGCTCGATCTGATAGTGCCTGCTATTGAATTATGGAAGATCATGTACACAAGCTGTTTGACACAAGGCTGAAATGAATACCTCGGAACCATATTCCTCTCAATTTTCCTTGTTTTCTCTCATCTTTACAGTGACTTTGCAATCTGTTTATATAGAAGAAATTACGACTTTATTCCATGAATTTCGGATCACTTGCCATCTGTCCTTCTAGATTGCATTTCTTGTTACTCGAATATTCTCTAGTACTCTGCTGTGTGCTTCTAGAGTCTTCTGACACTGTTGTGGTCCTGCTGCGTATTGCCTTACTGCTGCTATTCTCCTCTTGTTGAGCAGACTGATTCCATGAGGATTCTTTATCCTTAACAGCCCCCCGCAATACAAGCAGTACCTGGTTAGGGTGAGGCTTGAACAAAGAAAAGGGAAGCGTGCAGTAGACAATGGTTTTGTTAAAATATCTGCTAACTGATCTTTGCTAGAGAAAAATAAAACATTAAATGTATTGGCTGCAACCCGATCACTTACAAAATGATAATCTAATTCTACATGCTTTGTTTGGGCATGTAGAATTGGATTTACAGTCAAATATGTCACCTCCAAGTTGTCACACCACAATTGTGGTGGATTTTTAAAAAAAATTCCCAACTCCCTCAAAAGGGATTGAATCCACAACACCTTACAATTAGTGTTAGCAATGGCTTTATATTCAGCCTCAGTTGAAGATCTTGCAATGGTGGGCTGCTTTTTGAAGCCCCAAGAGACCAAATGGGAACCAAAAAATACACAAAAACCTCCAGTGGATTTTCTATCATCAGGGCAACCAACCCAATCAGCATTAGAGAAAGCCAAGAGAGTGAGTGAAGATGACTTACAGAAAAATAGACCAAAATTGGAAGTGAGTTTAAGATACCTAAGGATTCTTTTGACTGCTTGCTAGTGTGAAGTTTTGGGATTGTGCATACATTGACAGACTTTGTTAACAGCAGAGGATATGTTAGGACAAGTAAAGGCTAAATATTGTAAGCTACCGGCTAAACTTCTATATGTAAGTGGATACTCAAATGAAGAACTATCAAAGGCTGAAAGTTTAGTGGAGACAGACATTGGAGTAGACACAGATTTCACATGATGCATGTTTGTTCTGTGAAGCAGATCCAAAATGTATTTGGACTGACAAAGAAACATACCCTTATCATTTCGATAGATTTCAATACCTAGGAAATAATGTAACTGACGTAGGTGCTTAAAAGGAAAGGATGTGCCTAGTGCAGAAATAAATTTTGAGATTAAACTTGAATTGGAACCAGTAACTATAAATGAACCGTGATGTATCAGATTTAGACTCTTGAAAACCTAAAGAAAAAAGCTTGTTGCTGAGTTTTTAAAACCAGGCTCGTGTAGCCTGTAGGCCATAGATAACCTTTTTCAGCTTACACACGTATGGAGGATATTGAGGATGCACAAACCCAGTGGGTTGTTGCATATAAACAGCCTCTTCCAGATCACTATGCAGAAAGGCGTTTTGTATGTCCAATTGCTGCAGAGACCAGTTTGATGAAACAGCTAGAGAAATGAGAATTCTGATTGTGGTTGGTTTGACCACTGGAGAGAAAGTCTCAGTGTAGTCAACCTCGGGTTGTTGGTGAAATCCTTTGGCTACAATGTGAGCCTTGCGCCTTTCTAGGATTTCATCAGCCTTCCTCTTTGTTTTGAGTATCCATTTGGGACCCAAAACATTGAAGGAGACAGATAGGGGTACAAGGTCCCACGTGTGATTATGTAACAAGGCATGGAACTTGATTTGCATAGCTTCACACCACTCAGGAAATTTCATGGCTTCTGTGTACGAGGTGGGTTCCCTAGGAACCAAGGTGGGTGCGGAAGTGGTAAGTGAAAGTGATGGATTTTTAGCAGGCCAAGGGACTGTGCCATCCATATGAATGAGGGGTTTGTGAAGATTTATCTTGCTGCGAGTAATCATGGGATGGATAGAGCACGAGGACGGACTAACATGTGGAGATGACTCAAGCTGCATTGAGGAAGACATGGGTACAGTGGAAGATGATTCGAGAGACTGTAGAGACATTTGGAACCCTCGAGGAAGAAGAGGAGTGAAAGTGAGATGAGCTGGTTTCAACTAAGTGAGGCTTTGAATGTGTAGGATTAATGTTTGGCTGGAGAGAAGTGGGCCTGAGCTAGATTCATTAGAACTGGAGTGTGTTGGGGCCATGTATGCTGTGAGCGAAGAAGTGGAGTGAGGTAGGCTGAGTGTATTGGGCTGAGATGGGTGAATGGAGGTAAACTCAGAAAAGGAATTAGAGAGATGTAGGCCTGAGGAGTTGAGGGCCTGAATAGGTGACTTAGAATCTGAAATGGGCGGAGTGGCAAACGGAAAATGGTTTTCGTTGAATAAAACATCTCCCTTCTAATCTGTGCTATAGCCCATGAAGACACAAAGTTTGAATTGAAGGTCTATTTTATGTCTATGAAACGGACATAAATTGGGCCAACATGCAGATCCAAAAACACGAAGAAATTTGTAATCTGGAAATTTTTGAAATAAAGTTTGAAATGGGAATATGTTTTGTAAAACTAGAGTAGGCATTCTATTGATAAAAAAAAACCGAGGTTTGAAAAGTCTCTGACTAGTATTTAAAAGGCATGGAAGAATGAGCGAGCAGTGAAAGACCCGTTCCAACTATGTGCCTATGACGTCGCTCAACTGTCCCATTTTGAGCATACGAATAAGGACAAGTGATGCAATGAATAATCCCATGACCATGAAGAATTTTTTGAAGAGGTCTAAATTCACCCCCAAAGTCAGATTGGACAGATTTGATTTTAGATGAAAAATAGTTGTGAATAAACTGAATAAAAGCAAGAAAAATGGAAGACACATCAGATTTGGACTGAATTGGAAACAACCAGATATATTTTGTGTGATCATCTATAATAGAGAAGTAAAATTTACAACCATTTGAAGATAACATTGGGGCTGGACCCCATACATCTAGGAACATTAACTCAAACGCTTGCTTAGACTTAGAGGGTAAAGAAGGGTGCAGAAGAGCATGTAATTTAGATTGAAAGCATGCAGAACATGGCTGGACAGGTTTATTGGAGTTCACTGGAAGCTGGAAACGCCTAAGGATGAGGTTGGTGATGTGAGGTGAGGGGTGGCCTAGAAGGTGGTGCCAGTGATCAGTGGAGGTGTGCTCACCAATATATGCTTGGAGAGGAACTGAGTCAGAGGTGGAGCTTGTGGAATCAGCAGCCAAGACATACAATCTGTCTCTAACAATGCCCCAAAGAAGAACCGCTCAAGTGTGAGAATCCTTCACAAAAAAAGAAGCGGAATGAAATTCAAAATATACACGATTATCTTCACAAAACTGGCGATCTGAGAGTAAATTTCTAGTAAGAGAAGGAACATGCAAAAGTTGAGAGAGTAAGAACTTGCCAAAGGAGGTACGAAGGTGTGCAAAACCTGTGTGCTGAATCGGCATGGTGGAGCCATCTCCAATGCATGCTTAATCTGAGCCCTGATAAGATATAGAATCCAAAATGAGATTATTGAAATTATTGAGATTAGGTGTAAAATGTGTAGTTGCTGCTGTGTCAGGAAACCACGAATGAAGATAAGGTGAGGAAGGGGCAGTGGTGGTCAGGTTGGCTGAAAAGGATGAAGGGGGAGATGCTTGGTAATTATGGTTGAATCAGTGATAGCAATTAAGAGCCGAATGCCCAGGTTTATTGCATACTTGACACAAGGGGCGTTGGTCGGATATGTTAAGAGAATGAATGAGACGAACCATGGCCATGGCCACATCGACCCCAAAAGTTGCGTGCACCTCTGCCACGATGAGTTGTTTGATACGAAGGTGAAGAGGAAGTAGAGTTTTTAGTGATGGTGAGGTTTGTCGTTAATGGGTTAACACTGAGAAGAGTGTGTGTTTGGTGAGCTAGGCTTGACTCATGACTGAGGAAGACGCTGTGGTATATTGAAAATTCAGAGGGAGATAAGGGTTGTCCAGCAGCTCCCATGGAAGCAGCCAACGCTTTGGCTTTGTGAAAGTAGTCCGTAATGGATTCGGGGCCTTTCTTTGATGTGGCAAGTTGATATTGAGTTTGCATTATATAAGCACTAGATTGTGTTGCAAAGAGACTTTGAAGAAGGGACCAAACCTCACGAGAGGTTGAGCAATCAAGGACCTGTGTGAGGACTTGCTCAGATAAAGAAGAATTTAACGCAGAGAGAATAAGTTGGTCTACCATAACCCATTTTGCATGGGCGGGATTTTCAGCTCCATCAACCATGAGGGGAGGCATTTCAGTCGAGCCATCCACATGTTGAAAGAGTTGGTGACCTTTCAGAAAAGGCACCATTTGAGCCTTCCATAACAGGTAATTGTCTATAATTAATTTGATGGTGATGAAATGGTTTGCCTAGTTGAGTATGTTAGGATTGACAGTGGTGGGATGGGTAGTTGACGATGAAATTTCAGAGAAATCTAGGTTGGCCATTGAAGATGTAGGTAGGAAGGAAGAATTAAAAAAAAAATGTAGTTGCGAGTCTTATGTGGCTCTGATTACCATATTGAATTGTGGAAGATCATGCACACAAGCTGTTTAATACAAGTCTGAAATGAATACCTCCGAATCATATTCCTCTCAATTTTCCTTGTTTTCTCTCATCTTTACCATGCCTTTACAATCTGTTTATATAGAAGAAATTACGACGACTTTATTCCATGAATTTCGGATCACTTGCCATCTGTCCTTCTAGATTGCATTTCTTGTTACTCAAATATTCTCTAGTACTCTGCTGTGTGCTTCTAGAGTCTCCTGACACTGTTGTGGTCCTGCTGCGTATTGCCTTACTGCTGCTATTCTCCTCTTGTTTAGCAGACTAATTCCATGAGGATTCTTTATCCTTAACACCTGCCAAGTCTAGAGGACATTCGCAGTTATTTTACATTCCCATTCCCATTGATAATATATATATACACACACTAATATACAGAACATCTTTTCTCTATTTGTAACAGTTTTCTCTCTGTTTGTGTTTGGTTTGAAAATAATAATAAAATAAAAAAGCACTGCTGATGCTGAAACATACGCCGATTTCAACTGGGATGAACTTGGATTTGGTACGGTTCCAACAGATTACATGTACGTCATGAAATCCTCTGAAGGGGAGAGTTTTACTCAAGGGAACGTAACTCCTTTTGGAAACATTGAGATGACCCCGTATGCTGGAATCTTAAACTATGGACAGGTGAGCACCTGCATGCATTCTATATATGATCACTGTTCTGATAATATCAAACTATATCTTGCCCAATTCTACAACTTGGTCTGTAACTTTCTAGCAAATGAAGTGGTGGTGACAGCTAGAAATCCTTAGTATTTCCAGAACTAAAACATACTATGTGGTTGGTGTATTTAGGGATTGATTGAAGGTCTGAAGGCATACCGGAAGGAAGATGGTCGTGTATTGCTGTTTCGACCGGAACAGAATGCTCAGCGGTTGAAGATCGGTGCAGAGAGAATGTGCATGCCATCGCCATCTGTTGAGCAATTCGTTGAAGCTGTAAAGCAAACAGTCGGGCTAACAAGCATTGGGTATATATACCAGTCTCGCCTCTCATCCTTCCTTTTTATTTCTTGTTTCGTGCAGACTTTTCAATGTTACGAAGTTTTTGTTGGATGAAACAGGTACCTCCCCGAGGTAAAGGGTCGCTCTATGTCAGGCCATTGCTCATTGGAAGTGGACCTGTTCTGGGTTTGTGTCCAGCACCGGAATACACATTCCTCATGTATGTTTGTCCCGTTGGCAATTATCATAAGGTGGGATTATTATTCCGTATATATGTTTATCGTGCCTTTTCTGAGTACAACAAAGGTATAATACCATATAACCATAATTTCCATGAGCTTATTTGATCAAATGTCAGGGCAGTGTCTGTCCAAGGTGCATCATTTGAGTCAGACACTTTTGCATTCTCATCATCGTGTAATAAGCAGTTTAGATCTTGTCATTCCTAATCACAGTGACGTATTTTAATGCACTTGCACACGCTTAGACGCCGTTCATATTCCTCATTTTTTAAACCCACAACCATGCTCATTAAAGAGAAAGGAGGATACCGATCTCAGTACTGCATGAGTTCTCTTCTGTGTAATAGGGTCCCTTAAACTTGGTTGTTGAGGATAAGCTCCATCGTGCTACTCCAGGTGGAACTGGAGACATCAAGGCCATCACCAACTACTCACCGGTACGCTGTTACTTCAAAAATCCTGGCGCCTTCTGTGTAGTTAGTCATGCCTGCATATGATCCAGATCATGTCTTTTATGCAGAAGAGTTGAAATTCTGTAGGTTTGCAAAGCACTAACTGAAGCAAGGGCCAAAGGATTCTCTGATGTCCTATTCCTAGATGCAGTAACAAAAAAATATATCGAGGAGGTTTCGACATGTAATATTTTTATTGTCAACGTACGACCGATTCGTGTTCTTATTGTTTTGTCCTTTAATAACCTCCTCCTTTTGCCACTACGCATGAATTCTTTACTGACAAAGAGTCCCGAGTAATCATGTCCTGCTTAGACATTTGAAATATAATTTATAATGAATTCAACTTAGATTTGCATTCTTTCTCTGCGTTGTAGGATGATGTGATTTCAACCCCAGCAATAGTTGGAACAATTCTGCCCGGAATCACTCGAAAAAGCATCATTGAGATTGCCCTTGATTTTGGTTACCAGGTGATTATTCTTCAACTATGATGTGCCAATTGATCATTCTGTGATGAGTAGTGATACACATACAATCATTTTTATAACTCTTTATACAACTATGTTTTAAATTAAAGATGTTTATGTGAAATGATGTTACTTCTATAAGTTATTTTACAAAAATGCCTCCAATTTAAAACAGGATTGTGTAAATGATTGTAAAAATAATTGTGTATCATTTTCCTAGGGCTAGGGGCTACCGTTGTATTCTAATTTATAAGGTCTCTACCAGGTGTCTCGATCTGAAACATTGGTTTTTGTGATAAGATGGAAGGTATTTTACAGGCAATTTGATAAACAAGAGTTGATTAAAATTTGCCAATTTGATCAGGTTGAGGAACGTACAATCCCGGTGGAGGATTTGCTTGAAGCTGATGAAGTTTTCTGTACAGGGACTGTTGTGGTTATAAGTCCCGTTGGTTCTATAACCTACCAGGATAAAAGGTGCTAACACTACCGATTTAGTTCATATTTGGGTTAATTGCAATGTTTCAGAGCGATTGGTCATGTCCATGCAGGGTTGAATACAAAACTGGAGCTGAAACGGTGTCTCAGAAACTGTACGTAATGTTAACAGGAATTCAAACAGGCCGTGTTGAGGACAAGAGAGGATGGACTGTTGAAGTTGTTTGAGCCTTTTCCCTCTCATCTACAGCAAAACAAATTTTTTTCTTTAGACCATGTTGTCTAGAATATGGCTTCTTCTTCTTTTTTTTTTTTTTCAAAGATGTTTTGTCTACCTCACGCAAAATAAAAGCAATCCATTGCAAGTTTCTGAATTTCCTGGCGATTTGTGAAAAGATTATAGGCCACCTTATTGAAGAAACAGCAGCATTGGGGAAAAAACAATCAGGAAAATTTTCTCCACAAAAACCAGACCAAAATTGTTACAAGTAGGGGTTTTGCATTTTTTTTCCTGAACTAAAAAGGATACCACCGAAACACAGTAACAAACACATCCATTCCTAAGGAATTCTATATTTGTACAAAAAACAGTGCATAACCAAGAGAGAATGCAAACTCGTAATGAATAAAATTAACATGTCAATCTCTAAACTTCATATTGTTTAGATGCTTCACGAACAGGTCATTCCAAGTATCAGTAACTCCTGGTAAGCACCAGTGCATACAATCATCATGTTTTTTTCCGCCGGATGTGGATGGATGGGCATCTGCTCTAATCTCACTCATGTGTGTTATGTCTAAAATATGGAAACCAGACCTTTTAAGGGCTTTCATTAGGTGGCGATTCACTAGACGTGCCTCCACATTTGTTCCATTATTCTTGAGAGAGAAGAGTCCTTCAACCTGAAAGGTAAACCAACATTTCAATCCTTGTCTTGCCAAAGAGAAACAACAGAAGCATGTAGAATGGACTCAATAGACAAGTTAAACACAATTGAATGCAAGTTCCATGTGATCCACCTGCTCAGGCGACAAAGGCTGTAGCCGCTGACAAGTACCACCTTGGTTCCAGTCACCTCCCTCAAAATGTCTAGGTGATTGTGTACGAAAGAATTTGATAGCACCCGGTCGCAAATTTTTCTCTATGAATAGGACCTATCATCAAAGCACATGTACCATTTGAGCAACTAATTACAGAATTACAGAAGATGTGCAAATTTATATAACATCTGATTGCAGCATGGACTGTCTCAGTCTTGCCTACATGATAAAATTTTTGGTCCAAAATTTGTCCTCTGTAGTGTTACCAATGGGTGGGACTTTCACACCACTAGTTGCTACAAAAACTATGCAGTGCACGCATGCACTATTATATATGTGCCAGCCTGCATAAAGTAGAAGTATGGTTGGACCAACCATTTTGTGTAAGCCTATATCTTTGCAAATTCGCAATTACATAGAATTAAATAGAAATTCTCTTATCCCATTTGGAAATATTCAATCCTGTACCATGTGCTTTAAAACCATATCCAGGCCAACATCAGGTGGTATTGGAGGTATGACAGGGTGACCCTTCTTGAAGAAAAGCATGGGTGACTTCACAGGGTCAAATTTTGAAGGAGCCCACCACCTATCAACAAGAACCAAAAAAGGCCAAATAAAGGGTCATTTATGTCTTCTCGCTCAGAAATTGTTCCCATAGTCAAAAACAACAAATATAAGGAAAGCCTAAATCATAAGGGGAAGAGTCAACAGCACCAATGACTGGCACTGTGATCCTGCAATGATAAATTTTAATGGTCATATGGCCAGTAGATATCATTACCCTAGGATATTTGGAGGACATAAATTTACCAGTGTCCTGTGTTAAAAATTAGAATATCATGGAAGGCTGGTGCCCCTGCCCACGTGCTTTCAGGAACATCAACATCGACTCTAAAACCCTCTTTAAATCCAAGAGATTCCAACATACCACCATTAGCATTAGCTGACCACCTGCACGAAACAGAACCACAGCAAGCCTAAATTACCCAAAACTGTAGAATATAATGTGCACAAAATCAACTAAACAACTAAGTAAAAGAAACAAACTGTTCTGTTTAACACCTTTTAATTTACGAATACCTAGGCAATCTTGTGCATGCGAGACCCCCACAAAGGAAAAAAAAGTAAATGAATAACTGCAGTAACTGCACGGTCTGTAACTTCAAATATATATTTGTTTAGGCGTGAAAAGAAGTTTATCGAAAGTCCAAATTGCAACCGACTAACCAAGCATCACTTTCATCACCCTTCTCCACCACCAATGCATTCCTTATAACTATAATTTTATTGGCACCGGGTGTTCGAGAATAAAGTTTCGACAAATCCCGAGATTGCAAAGACCCTTGGCTAGGAGTTTTCGCAAGAGCATCTCAAGTAATTTAAGGGAAAATTCCCCAAAATTCCTATTTCAGGCCACTCAATAACATGCCTTTTTCTAGAAGTTGTTTATACCTCCCTATATGGGTCTGGTAATTAGGGAAATGAAATAAAACACAATCATTTGTGCCTTCACATTCATAAAAGCTTTTATTCATGTCATTGTGAAGCACTTCACGCAATTAGAGACCTTACCTACCGTAGCTAGCCAAAAGATTTGTGCGGTGATATGCGATGGTAAGATTATAGTTAAGAAAAGTAAATCCTCGATCAGCACCAGCTGGCCGCCACTTCTTCACTTCACTGGAAACACGTTTTAGAGTGCAGAACAGAGAAACGAACATGTTTCTATTTAAGGAATCCCCAACAAACCCTGCACTGTTAAACTTTCTTAAGTTCTACAGGTAGCATGATGACTCGGGTTTTCAGGGTAACGCTACAGAAATTACTGCCTAACTGGAGAGAGAGAGAGAGAGAGAGAGAGAGAGAGAGAGTACCGATGTTGGTGTTCCTGTGCTTATCAAGAAAGTAAACGGGATCGAACAGCGGGAGATCACAGAGACGGGGCTTCCACCGCCACTTGGTGAGTTCCCAACCGTTGGATTTGTTGTTGGAAATGCAATTCCAGCCCTTGAATATCTCCTTGCACGAGCCATCATACCTCGCCGGCCTCGGCTCGTGGTCGTAGATCCACACCCCGTCCGAGTAGTCGCAGGATCCACTCAGGGCCACATTCGGGTCGGTTACAGGGTTTTCTCCGAATTGGAAGCTCTGGTGGGAGATTAAAGGATTGGAGGAGGTTTTCCTGGAGAGAGAGAGGACGAGGAAGATGGAAGCGAAGCAGAGAAGAGAGAGGAGAGGGAAGAGAGGGATTTTCTTTACGTGGTTATGGTGGTCGTCTCGTGCGGCCATGGCGGACAGAAGTGATGGAAGTTGGCGCACGTTAGCGCAAGAACCTAAATAGATCTGCAATTTTGCTAGGTACAGTCGCCGCAGAGTCGGAGTCGGCTACAGTCTCATCTTGGCTTGCACGTTTCGTATAACTATCTCTGAAGTAGTGGAGGGAGAAATCAATGATAGATCAGAAAATGTTTGGTTTGCCTTTAGGAAGCTGATTGGAGAGAGAAGAAAGATGTTGTCTTTTCTTTTTCTAATTTTATTTGTGGATTGGACCCAGATTAGATGCTTGGAAAAATCCTATGAAAACACGGAATCAAGCACTCTCTCTCTCTCTCTCCCTCTGCTGGTGGGTAGATTGTGGAGGAATCTAAGCCGACTATTTCAATCGACGGAGGAGTTGGGCGCTGTGGTGAGAAAAGGAGGGATGGATAACTAGGGCGCTGTAGAAAGAGATAATGTCGGCGAGGAGGAGAGTTCGTCGCCTGTGGCTTCGACGCGATTGGAAAGCCTGCTCGAAGGAGGGAGGGAATGAAGCCCAAGGTTGAGAAAGGAGGAGATGAATCTGTGACAGGTCGTGAGATTCTGAGAATTGGAATTTTTTTTTTTTTAATAAATAACCATCACCTCACCTGGAACCTTGAAGTGGCGATGGCACCTCGGAAATCAAAAGAGTGTGCCCGTGAAGTGTGAATTCTACCGCGAAGTAGAAATGCTATATTTATGGAAAATTTAGTTGAGATCATAACTACCCATTAATATATGCATTAATATAAAGTTATTAGTTAAAAATTAAATTTTATTAAAAATAGAATTAATTTAAATTTTAAATATAAAAAAATCAATATTAATATACAAATTTATATACAATTTTACTTGTACATGACAAAACTCGTTATGTTATACTATCCACGTTTAATTAATCAATCTTAGACAATTTATCATTTTTATTTTTTTATTTAAATACAGGCATATTTAAATATTATATTAATTAAGTACTACAATATAAGAATTTTATCTATAATTTTTCTTCATATTAAATCATGTAAAAATCATGTCAATTACTTTCAAATATCTTAGAATCTAATGTTAGAGGATATAATCCTCGTATGCTAATATTCATTAAACAATAATTACTTTAGTTCTTTAGAGAAACTGCCTTGAATTCAGACCATCGTCAAGCAATTTCCAAGTTTGATTAGCTTCTCTTACAACCTGTGACTTAACCCATCCTGGGTTCCATGTTTATCTCTGACCCAGCAGCATTCAGCTCCTTTACACACTTTCTGGCAAGAACCAGAGGATATGTGCATTGTGTGGTGAAATAGTCCGGAAAAGGCATACCCATTGTAAAAGACATTAAATAATCATTTGAGCTGGCCCCAAAGGATATAACAGGTAGGATTTTTGACACTAGATAAAAAGAGGAGGCTATGATTTTATAATTATGTATGTAGTCTTATAATTATCTCATGATTACGAAACAAAAGCGAGTTCATACAGCTGATACATTTATCATTGGAAATACTACAAACCAGTGTCAGGGAGCTAAAACCTTTTCTGAGAATACATATTAATGGTGGAAGCCATAACATACCTTCATCAAAATAAATACATTGTCTCATGGTTGGAAGACAAAATTAGGCTCTGTAATTCCCACAGAATCAAAGCTTACCCTTCGGGTGCTGAAAATGCTTGCAGAATGCCTTGGCCCCACAAGCTAGAAAGTGAAGATGCAATGCTTTTTTATTGTCTATGATTTGAGGTGGAATACTTGGCAGGCTGGCTTATACAACCTTTTGGTTGAAGCCTGTTCAAACTTCTTTAAGGCAGCTTCATTCTCCTCTAACTTGTTCTGAACAAAGTACCTTATCCACCAAGACGAGCTTCGCAGTTTTGCCTTCGCAAAATGAACAATTTTCATGTCATCTTTAGCAAGTCAACGCTGTAATCTTCTTAACAGGAGTTACAAAGTAATAACAAGCACATAACAAAGGCGCAGAAATTAATGTAGGATTTATAGACATCTTCGAAAAACACCATTCAAATAGTCCCAGATCTTAATGGCATTTTGACATATCAAGCATTTTTTATCAACATTCATGCTTTCCTCTATTTCCAATTCCTATCCAAAATATGTAATTACTTAGTTTTCTGTATTCTAGCAAAGCAAGTATCCAACTCTCACGTATCAAAAGTGAATTATATTACCTTAATTTAGATCAACATTTAGTGCACTGAATTGTAGAAGAACTAGCTTCAAAAATTTTTGTTAATGAGGTACTATCAACCCAAACACAACGGTGATACTTTTTCAAAATCACTTCACAAATGATGTACAGTTTTCCAAATCCATGACCTCTACCAAACCCAATCCACATGTTGTCAAGGTAAATTGCACAAAAAATGACTAAAGAACCCTACTAAACTAGTCACTTACTGGACGGCCAAATTTGGATAACTCTGCAACTTTAGCTCTTTGCTGACCTGGATAGCCTAAAGACAGAAAATGCAAACCAATAAAATATCAAACAGTAATCATTCTCATGTTAAATAAAATTCAGAGCGATGAAAAAAATACAGCATCACTAAGTTGAGGATTGTGTTTGAGCGCCTCCATCTATTGTACTATGTCAGTTCCTTTTGCTATTCAAAGAATAGTACTGGCTAGGTCACTGACTATAAACGGAGGGATCAAGAAGGGAAAGAAGGTACAATGTTAAATTTAATTTGCTCCTGGAAACCAGAATCACAAGCTAAAAGAGAACAATATGAGGGAAACTCCAGAATGGTACGATGCATTCAAACCATATTCTGAAAACTGAAAGTAAATTAATATGCTAAAACAATATAAAAAGGGTAGGAAGTGTGAAGAAATTTACCCCACATTTTTAGAGTGTGGGGGAGAGAGAGGCCTACCCATAAGAAATTCAAATATACCCAATAAAAAAACCTGAGTCAATCCAATGGGTGCTGTTTGAGAAAGAACTAGTCTAAGTAATCAAGCCTTCCCAATCTGTAGGGAGGGGACAGAGAGATTACTGTTGTGGCTAAACAAGGTTTGCATTCTGGTAAGGGTAAAGATGGCAAAGCATAGCATGTTGTCATTGTTTACACAGTTTACTTCTTCAGAATAACCATACTGATAGTGAGCATATCATAAAGATCATTTGCTGCTTTTAAACAGATGTAGGTAGTAACTGAGGAAGAAGACTCCGAGAATATGGCATATACTATACTTTTCATAAAGTTCACTTGCTGAGAGTAAGAATGAGATGACAAGCAAACACTAGCAAAAAAATTTCCACTAATTATTCTCTTCCATAGTTTCACAACAAATGAACTAACTTAGAATATCAGCCATCATCTAAGAAAACCTAGTTCCTATTGGTCACATAAAGTCAACTGAACAAGGCTCCATTTTGTTGTCAACTTCTAGTTCATTTTAAGTTTTCGATAAGCACAAAAATTGTTACAATATAAAGCACATGAGCCTTTGAAGGAATTACCAGCAAATATAACCACACCATCTGCAGATACCCTTGTCAGCTCTGAAAGGGTCTTGTTGAGGTACTTTGGGGACAAGTAATTCAGTGCATCTGACACTATAACAAGAGAAAATGATTTTTCCCTGTAGGGAAGAGGAAACTTGATATCAGCCACACGGACCATGCCCTTACGCACTAGGCTCTTGCAGTTAGCATCACTATCATCCAGTTCATACGGTTCAACACCCCATGCTTCAGAATCCTCTTCTTTCAATAATTTTGATACCACTGAACAGGTATCAGGGCCCACGTGTAACACTTTGCGCATGCTGTCACCATAAGCTTTTTTTAGAATAGGTAATGCTCTTGGAACTTCTAATGTGCATGAAAAACCACCTGCATATTTTTACATGGAACTTATTAGATTAAAAAATGTTCATCCATCCATCTCTTGAAATTTGCATTGCCAGAAGTACTACACCCTAAGTTAAGTACCAGAGATGATAGTATCTTGGCATGAGAGAAATCATGTTTAACATATAAGATTGACGGACATTAAAATTACTCACTAAATTGTCTGCCGCAAACTACATAAAGGTGGTAAATAGACAGTTAAAAAACCACATATACCTTTTTTCTGTTCTGACTCAATAAGCTTAGAATTTCACTCTATATAAATTACATTAGAAACGGGGAATTTACCATAATTAAGATCATGCAAATATATCCATCTTCTAAGAATGACTAAAAATTCCAAGTAAGCACAAGATTCTTAACCGCAGATTAGGATGAAGCAAGGGTAAGAGACTCCTCAAGTCAAATGAACCCGGTTTCCCTTTCAAAAAGAAATAGAAAACTCTAATGAGTCAACCTATAAGATTACTAGCGCGACAAGGGAAGGTGAGAGAGAGAGAGAGATCAAACATCCTGGAGAAATCTGCAGTGTTCCGGCATAATACATACCTCAGAATAGCATTGTAATAATAGGAACCATAGAGTGGAAAATAGAAATTCCATATGCTCAAGGAAAGTGAGAAACTCCAAAAGTTTATGACTTAATTGTTTTAAAAGTTGGCAGATTCATTTGATAAAATTTGGATGGTTATTGACGAGTTGATTAACACCATGGACATACCATATATCCTAATCTTATAAACAAAAGCACAGGTAATTAGCAAATTCAATCCAGTAAACACGAAACAATGGATATAATCTACATAATGAATATACTAAACCGTCTCCTTGACCATGCAAAATCTTTGAAATATAGGAAAAAAAAATTAATAATGTCATCAGTATTAACCTTCAATTTCACTCAGTGTGTGTATATCTCTGCTTGGTCTACCTGTCATGCAAACCACAGCAAAGTGAACAAAAGACACACCATAGAAAGTAAAACTGAACCTAGGATACAAAAAGCAAAGTAGATTATCAAAATAAGTTAATGAACATTCTTTCCTTTTCTTTTTTTAGTTATTCTATTATTTTTCCCCAAGTGGGAAGTGTGAGCAGCTAGTTCCGTTGTTATCAGAGTAAGTTCAAGGCTTCAAGCTCATGGCAAGAGTTGACCTAGAGCCTGTAGTTATATCTCAACTGCCTTAACCATTTGTTAGTTTATTAAGAAAACAGGCAAGGAGGAATTCATGAGCCCTCTCTGCTCCAAGTATTCAAGTGCATAGACCAACTACAAACCTGAACCACTGTAGGAATAACCAATAAGAATGATTGCGCCCTGCAATTTTTATAGAACAATTATATTAATAACCTTCAAATAGCAACGTGGCTAGGGCTAGTATACTTAATTCAAGCATGCCAAGAACAAGCAGTTATCACCAAGAACCAGTAAAAGACAGATCTAATCAGCTATATTTGCTCAATAACCAATTAATAGCTTTTGTATATCACTTATTGCTAGACTTTAATGATGCAGAGGAAAAAAATAATAATTGGAGACCATGATAGCAATGAAAGTACCACAACCACTAGCCCAATAGATAGTAGGGGTGATGAGCGTGATTTGGATTGCACTACACCAATAAACGGGATGCTTCCATCGTCAGCAATGCGTCGAGCAGGATTTACTGGTCTCCTTGACATGATTATATAACAGTTACAAACCTGCAAAACTTCACCTCATAAGTTGAATAGAACTTTCAATAATGGCATTCCCAATTTGAGAAGGCCTCTCCTTTAATGTTTTTTAAATGTTTTATACTTGTTAACACAAAGAATAATGCTACAAACCACACTCTCATTCCACTATGTAAAATATGACACTTTTATCACCCTTAGATCATCTTCCTACTCGAACAAGAAGTCCTATAGTTTACAACTCTTCTTTATATAGTAATTCGACCTATTGCTCTGCGTCCACCCATCGGTTTACCATGAAGAGAAGAACCAAAAGTATCAAACTATCTACTCATTATTTGGAGGTAAATCATAGAACACCAAAAGCTGTGGTATCTTATGGACCTAACATAGGTCACATCCCTTAAGACATAAGATTGAAAGATCTAAACGGGATGAAAGTAGGATGAACATATCAAAGGTTGATGAACAATATAACCTCATCATAGCGGGATGAAAGTAGGATGGAAGTATAGTCCGTAGAATTTTTGTAACAAAAAATACTTCTTATAATCCCATCTCCTTGATGCTAACCTCGGCATTAGATATAAAAGGCCAGACATGGCTCCATGGCTTATCTTACTAAGAAAAATTTCCTAACCATATTTCAAATGCTAGACAGATACATACAGAATAACTGCAAGAATAAATTATCAGTTACTGAAATATCTGCAAATAAGCACCAATCAGGAAGTCATGCTATCATTTCCCTTTAAATACCTAAAAGTGGCAACATCCACATAGCTTCTTCCTAAAAACTAGAAGTTTGAAACGTCTTATGCATGTATGTGAGTGCATGCATCTCTGTCTGTTAAATACATGCCATACACATCCAAAAAGGTAAGCATGGTTTTTTTTCATCTTTCTATATTTCATTTTTTATCAATATGTTATATATGCAGCAAGTGGGTAGATACAGAAATTGGTTGTATTCTTTCAGTCTTTTAAATGTTCACCTCTAGACATAAAATGATGCTTAATTGTTTTAATCAGTAAACAAAATTTTTATTGATATATTGATAGGCATACTCCACGTACATGGGACACATACAAGAACAACACCTACGCATGAGCATCTAGTGATACAAACAAGTCATGGATATTCACGCCATTCAGTCCTTTCTGTTGAAATTACCATACTATTTATATGGTTCTATTTCTTATTATACCTAATCATATATTCCAGGACTATCAGTATCACCATGCTAAGTTATTGATACTTGGAACGATGATGCCATGCCCACTATCTCAGCATTAAAGTAAAAGGAGACAACAACAAATCAACTCATTATAAAGTAATCAGTAATCTGCTGGTCATTAACGTAACAGCATCCAACGCAATCTTTACAAAAATCCAACTCAAATCTTCACAATGCAAAGCAACCGAATCGCTCAGAGCCAAGATACTTATCATCTATTTAACTTGGTCAAACGCTACAAGCGCAATGCATAGACCCAGGGCCAGCTTGTGGGTCAGGCGACTGAGGCAGTTGCCTAAGGCCCCCAACCCATGTGAGGCCCCAAAATATAAAAAGTTCAACTTTTTTTACCTTTGAAAAAAAAAATGGCACAAAATAACCAAAAAAGGAGAGAAGGTTATATACAAAGAAACAAATTATACACAAAATAAATAGATGGAAACTCGCTATGCATGCAGGTGAAGAGAAAGGTCAATTAATGATCCAGATGTGGGAGAAAAATGATCATAAACTTACTTTAATTTATCCTCAGTTTATTTAATCTCCTTTTTTCTTTTAATCATTATCATTTTTTACTTGTATTAACGCTTTTTTGTTTTAATTTGTCCATGTCTTCTGTTTTTTAAATTAAATTATCTCCCATATATTCATATATTGAGAAATTATTGATTCATATATTATCAGACATCTTTTTTAAGTAGTTTTTCTTAGAATTTAAAAAACTAAAATAAATCAATTTAACATTTAATATAATAATAAATACAAAATAAAATATCTCATTGTAATTTTTCGCCTAAGGCCTCAATCTACATCAGGCCGGCCTTGCATAAACCACCATCCACCACCAATTCTATTCACCATTTCTTACAATGGAGATGATATCGACTTCTTCCTCGTTTATTTATTTTTCCCACAAAACCTTCTGTTATTCAACACAACCATTTCTCCCATTGGAAACTCTTGTACCTCGAGAGCCAGAATTGGAACACCCAGATACCAACAACGACTAGAACAACGAGAACTCAAATGGTGCACAAATTCTGAAGTGAAAAGTACATGCACAAATTAAAAAATTAAAATAATCAACCTCTGGGCAAGTGCGCAAAAGATGCACAGCAATACATACTTTCAAGCAGATCCAAAAAACATACTCTGAAAGCACTGGAAAATTAAAAATTTAGCAGAGAAGATTTACCTGGGACTAATAAGAACGCGCGGCTTAGTCCGAGAGATCTCTTGGAGCAAGATCTAGATCTGTGCCTGCCTGCTTGGTCTTAATACAGGGGAGCTGTGTGAAAATTTAATAACTTTTTAAATTTAAATCAATGAATAAATATAGACTTTTGGGGGCTTTTCTTTTTCTTTGTTTAATTGATGGCGTTTGAGAAAGTTTCATTTATTTCCGTGGGAAATCAAAAGATTCTCTGTCAGCGGCAATGGGGTTTATCGTGGGTGATAAGCAGCACCGTTTGCAAGTTATAATGCGGGTCATAGTATTGCCTTTGGCCTAACCTCGGCCGCTCCTCGCCAACCCCACCCTTGAACCCACTCTTAAAGTTAAAACAGCTTTGTTACACACAACTTCATACAGTAAATATTATATATATACTAGGTGTGGATTCCAATGTGCAAGGTACATATTTTTTATTTAATGTGATTAATTTGTATTATTTATTGTGTTTCTCAATCTAGTTCAGAGGAAATTAAAAAACATATTTTCATAGCAACTGCTATTTTTGTAATTTTTTTTACACAAAGATGCAATTTGTTGTGACATAGATCAGTAGAACTGGTTATAAGGTGTAAATTTTATAAAATCGTGGTTGAAAGAAAGGTGGTGAGTTTTGGAAATTAATAGTCATCATTTATTGCTATATTCTTACAGTGAGATATGGACAATGAATCTTGAAAAATCTCAAATGAGTAAAAGGCAATTGCGCATGAATTCAAATCTAATAACATATCAATTGAGTTAATAAATTATATGAATATATATAAATCACAAAAAAAAAAGTTTATGATAAAAGTTTTTGAAACACAGATCCTAGAAAGCAATATATAAAATATATTAACAAAATATTTTTCAAGCTAACAAAACGCTATTCGTGCAGTTTGAGGTTAATATATACATATATAACTTAGCTTGTTGTTTTGGTTACTGGATGCATAGATATGACGGTAAAATTCTTGTGTCGTTGCTTTTTTAATTCATCTATATTTGCAGCAACGTGTATGGCCCATTCTTTTTCTGACACATGTTGTAATATTTTGCACGTATGGTAAATGTTCCTGCATAAAATAAATTTAAAAATTTAGAAGATATTAATAGACAATAATATTATACGTAATATTTTTGTGCATTATACTATAAATATTGTATGATAAAATATTGTATTAAATAATTTCATTACCTCGCCAGTGTGGTTCATGAAATCAATTGCTGTACAACCCATTGCCTCTTCTGCAAATGAAAGGAAAAAATATCTGCTTCAACGAAATGAAAGGAAAAAAAAAACCCAGTATGAAGAAACAAAATTGTAAATAACACAGTTAGTGAAGAATTCATCAATGTTAAACCGCTAACCTTATTTTTCAACAAAAACGGTGGCCAGCTTTTTAGATCAGACAAGCACCGCAAGCTTTTTCAAGTTTTCTGTAGCTGTTAGGCGCCGCAGAGCTATGATACTACATCTTCTTGTCTATTGTAAAGAGACGCTTCACGAGAGATGCCGTGAAGCAATAGAGGTACTTAGTCATAATTTTCTCTATAAAAGAAATATTCAGCTCATCTTCAATCGCATCCCATCTTCTTTACTTATCTGTAATTAGTCTGCATTCTTACTCTGCAATCTCTCTCTACATTCTTACTCTACAATGGCCCAGCAATCTTCTCGTAACCAATACGTGAGGTATTCTACACCATTTTCACCAGTTGTTTCTGCTTCTACTGTAGGTTCTATAGTACAATACAATAATGATCTGGCTAATAAGTCAGATGTTGAAGCTATCTACGAGCTTGTAAATCTCGGTACCCATTACTCATCAACTATTTATGCATTTTCTCAGCTACTACAATCCAAACCTTATGATTTGGACAAACTCAATGAGAAAATTTCTAACCTTCAGCGACTTCTTCAGGAGTCTCACATGAAAATAGAAGTAATAAAGCAAGAAAATAGGAAATTAAAATCATTGCTTAATTCTTCTTTTAGATTGCCTACTCCTTTAGACAGAGATGCTACGCAAATTTTAGAGGAGCAAGATCGTTTGAAGAATGAGGCGAAATGCCTCAAATTTCTGTAATTTTTTTCTTCGAGATAATAAAATAATATTTCAGAAATATTCATATTTGTGTTTCTATATTCTGGTAGATATTCTGTGTGCTCCATTTTATTTTTGGTAGCAGATGAGGGTTGTATTAACTTCTACGTTTAAAGTGAAAACTAATAGATCTAAAGGAATAGATATAGATCTGTCAATACACAACAAAAATACATGTTCAACACCCAAAAAAATCACTTTTTTTCTCTTTCAAAAAATCAACTCGGAGATGAAAATAAAATAAAGATGACTTAGAAAATAGAGAAATAAAAATAGAAGGAAGCAGTTTTGATGGTTTTGCTTTGCCTTTTGTGGTTTAGAGGGTGCAAAAGTGGTTTTGTTGTTCTGGTGAATACCTTGAATTGCAGCAAAACTCGTACAGCTTTCCTCCGCTTAGCAAAGGTCACCTGCGTGTTGATCTGAAAAATAAAAACAGATAGAAAAAGAGAAAAAGCAGATCTGAAAAAGAGAAAGTGAAGATGAAAGTCTGAAAGAGAAAAAACTTGAATCAAAAAGAAAAAAAAAACATATGAACACAGATAGAAAAGAAATTTGTTCTGTGGATCTGAAAAATAGAAATCAAACGAAAGGAAAAAAAAACTTGAATAAATTTTTTACAAACAGATCTGAAATAAACGCAAGAAAATCAACCAAAAACAGATCTCTTCATATCTTTGTAGATGTGTTCAGACCTGTTTGTAGGGGAAGAAGCTGTGAAGAGATGGTGGGCGGAGGTGGTGCGACGGCGCTGGAAACGGCTGAAAACCGTGCGGCTTAGATGGGCTATAGGTGGCTAACGGTGGCTCGGATGGAGGTGAAATTTGGTGGGGATGTTCACTGGTGAAAGGGAAAGAAAACTGGGTGGGTGGTGTACGACACCTCCACCGGACGGGGGTGCAATGGCCGGCCGAAATAGGGGCGACGGGAAGGAGAAAAGAGAGGGGGAGAGCACGGGGAGAGAGAGAAAAGAAGAAAGAAGCACGAGAGAGAAAAGAGAAACGCATAGGAAGAGAAAAGAAAGAAAGAAGAAGAAATAATTATCTTTACTGTGCATTTCAAATTTTTTATTATTTTTACTGTGTAGGAATCGAATTATTATATTATTGTGCATCGTTACTGTTTAATCACGGAAAATTTTCGACGATTTATATAATTTTTTATTATATTTACTGTGCATCGTTACTGTGTAGTAATGGAAAATATCGACGATTTATATTATTTTTTATTATATTTACTGTGCATTTTAAATTTTTTATTATTATCTTACTATTCATTCGAATTATTATATTATCTTTACTATACATTTTACTGTGTATTACTGTATAGGAATCGAATTGAATTATTATATTATCTTTACTGTGCATTTTACTGTGTATTACTGTGTAGGAATCGAATTATTATATTACTGTGCGATTTATATAATTTTTTATTATATTTACTGTGTATCGTTACTGTGTAGTAACGGAAAATATTGACGATTTATATTATTTTTTATTATATTTACTGTGCATTTTAAATTTTTTATTATTATCTTACTATTCATTCGAATTATTATATTATTTTTACTGTGCATTTTACTGTGTATGAATCGAATTATTATATTACTGTGCATAGTTACTGTGTATTACTGTGTAGGAATCGAATTATTATATTACTGTGCATATTTACTATGTAGTATTACTGTGTAGGATGAAATTGGATATTACTGTAAAAAGGAAGGATAAAATTGAAAAAAATGTTGTGCTTACTATTCATTCCAGCATTCGCTCTTTTATATATAGAAGATATATATATATTTTTTAAATAGGTTTATTTTTTCTAAACTAGTTGAATTTTCTACTTATTATCCATATATTAAACATTTGATAAAATAAAAAAAATTTAAAAATTTTTAAAAAAATGTGGTGTATGGTGTTTGGACTTGTATTTATAATTGTTTTCTCTAAAAAAATGAGTAATGCTATTCATTATCTAAATTTTTATCGTCTTATCATTATCTTATAATGTGATATTAAATAATTATAAATTATTTATTATATTTCACATGTAAATCTATTATCTCATGCTATGTATCATGAGATGATGAATTGATTTTTTCAAAAAAATATATACAAGTATTGCGTTTTCTAAATAATAAATTTATTATTTAAAAATTAATTTTTTATGTGAATTTTTTATTTTTTTGATTTTTTACAAAATTAGTGTGTAATATTTGCGTACTCTATGACTACAACTATAATTTCTCAATTAAAAATATTATTAATGGTTTTTTAAAATTATTATATTTTAGTTTTTAATGTTATTTATGTACCAAAATCATTACATACAACTATTATTAAAAATTTAATTAATGTTATTTTTAAGAGAAATGATATTTGCAGTCATAAGTGTACAAGTATCGCATAATCATTTTGAAAAAAGTGAATAAATACATGACCTACATTAAAAGAAAATTAATTTTTTAATAGTGAGCTTCATTCTTTTTTAAAGTAACTGCACGACGCTTGCACACTTTACAACTGTAAGTAGCATTACTCTACTTTTCACATATTTGTCCAGATTTTCCACATTTGTTGAATTATAATGCACGTTGCATAGACAAAACTTATTCATTTATAATAATGCAATTGTTGGAATTAATATGGTAAGAGGATTTAACCAATTGTATTAAGATTTTAATAATGGCATTACTCTTACTAATGTTGTTCAATTTTATTTTTTTTAGATTTTAAAATAGATAAATGCATCACGTAGATCCACACTCTTCATTAGTAGCATAAATCTTTTCTTTATATATATAAAAAGTGATTATTTATTAGTCGCTAACATAAATTCTTATTTTTTCGTCTATTTTATTATTATATACTTAATGCCGCTTGTATTGTAAATTTCGACACGAGTTATGTTTAATTTCTTTCACCT
The DNA here is from genome assembly GCA_011037825.1 of Carya cathayensis. Lineage (NCBI taxonomy): Eukaryota > Viridiplantae > Streptophyta > Magnoliopsida > Fagales > Juglandaceae > Carya > Carya cathayensis. Next base: position 1,300,160 of record QGSO01000257.1, on the reverse strand, counting down.
TTAGGTCTTTGATATTTTTCTACATATTCTCATTCGTTCTCTCTCTAAAACCAAACTCATTTCCTTATCTGTCTCATCATCTTCTCTCTTCTTGAATTATTCTGATCTCTTCTCTTTGTCCCGAAAATAAAACTCAAGAGAAAAAATGAATAAGACTCCTACGCCATTTTTTTCCTTTCTTATATGCCCTCCAACGTGCGTTTCTTTTCTTTCTTTTTGTCCTCTTGTTTGTGCATTTGGGTGTCGCTGGAAATCTTTAGTTCGGTAGACAGTGGTTGGCGATGGGTGGAGATGTGTGTGAGGAAGCGGAGAAAAATAGGGTGAAGTTCAACATTTTTTCAGTTCACTTCCCAATTTTGGGGTTTTGGATTTTGGGCAGACAGAGGGAAAGAAAGAAGATTATTTCAAGATGTGCTTATCTTCGTCCCGAAAATAAAACCCAAGAGGAAAATGAAGAACACACTTGTACATTTTTTTCCTTTCTTCTATACCCTCCAATGTGTATTTATTTTCTTTCTTTCTGTTCTCGTGTCCGTGCATTTAGGTGTCATTGGTTATTTTGAAGAAAAGCCAAATCAGGAGGCTCACGAAACCTAATCCTATAATTTTGAAGAAAGAGAGTCAAATATGATTGAATTGCAGATTGAGAGATAAGGGAAAATTTCTTTTACGGTTCTTTCATTAGTATGCCTCTCTCCTTTGTTTTTAGCAGGTTATTGCTTCGAAGTCGAGGAAACGAGATGTATAATTACACAATTGGCCTTGGGATGCATCTAAATGTTGAATAAAACCGAAGATATGCTTGTTTTTTAGCTCCTTCAGACAATGGTTTTATTTTTATTTTTTAAGGACCCAAATGGTAAACATGAGTTTGTCTAATCATCCTTTTGAGTACAAGTGAACATGTTGTAATTGCTATGACTGTTTAAGAAATTAAAAGGAATGAAAATATGTACGAATATAATAGAGTGATCCAGTAAAAAGTTTTTATTTAATAAATACAAAAATCATATATAAAAAGTTCATCTCAATTTTTATTTAACAATTGTTTTTTTTTTTTATCAAATATATGTGATGTGATTGGCATAATTCACAATTTCTAAAGAGAAATGCTGGTTGCACGCGCCGAAGGGGACATGCTGTGTACACGGGTCCCACGTGGCCATTAATGAAACGGTGAGCAGCACCATTTCTCTTTGGCGTGTGCAACCAGCATTTCTCTTTTCTTTATCTGTACCACTAGTCTGTTCTTGGCATTGTTTTGGGAGGGGCTGTAAATTCTTTTTTACTTTCACCGTTGCCGTACTTTGCGTTAAAGTTTTCTGAGCTGGGTTTTCATTTTCTGGACAAGTTTATTAGCCCTGAGGATCCTGTTCAGTATGGTGGACTGAGTCGAGCCAGTGATTTGCAGAACGATCTCCCAAAACCAGCTTCCGAGTTCCACGTCAAAGGCGGAGAGAAAGTGAATATCCAGATCGAGGGAATTGAGGTTCATTAACTATATCAAGTTAGTGATTTTTTTTTCCTTTCCATTGAAGTTTTCTAAATCGAACATAATATAAAGTTGAACAATTTCCATGTAAATTCAGTCAAGACTCCAACTCAAAGCTCAATTATCCTTTTTATATAACCTCAAAAGGTTTGACCAAGAAATATTAGAAGAACATGAAGCCGGTTTTAGAGAAGAGAACACGCAGCAGATGAATTGGTTCTTACCTGCAGTTTTCAATCCGCACCGAAGCCCTAATCTCATCTGAAGGGGGAAAGAATGAAGGGGCTGCCCAGCAATCTTGGTTTCGGGAGTTTTGTTTCGTAGAAATGGTGCTGCGCACCGTTTCATTAATGGCCACGTGGGACCCGTGTACGCGGCGTGTCCCCTTCGGCGTGTGCAACCAGCATTTCTCATTTCTAAAATAGAAGTTGGAGTTTGAAACCCCGCTCGGGCCTCTCCTTCAAATATATATATATATATAAAAACAATTACTTTTTTTTAGGTATTATTTAACAAATGCTTTATAAAAAAAACCATCTTAAATGTTTTATGTGATCTGATGGTAATAAACTAGATTATTAAACTGTCTTTCAAAAAAATTTAAATTATTACAAACTTTATGTCTAGTTCGATTACGTAGTTTAGATGAAATGAAATAAAATAAGATGTTTTATTAAAAATTTTAAAAAAATATTATTTTTAATATTATTTTTATTTTAAAAATTAAAAAAAGTTGAATGGCTTATTATATTCTGTATGAAAAATATTGTCATATTTGAAAAATATTATAACAAAGACTTTACAAAAAGGTAATTCAATTTTGTGCATTAATTAATTTTTTGTAAAAAAATATATTATTTTTATTAAAAACCCTGTCTCACCTAACTAGACAAACGTACTTTTACAGTTGTTCCAATCTAATATTATATAATTTATCTATTTTTTTCTTAATTATAAAAAATGATTTAAACAAAAAATTAGTAGTGATCTCATTCTTTATCGTAATCATTATTTTATGTACGTGAATCCTTCTTGTGTATTGAATGTCAGCATTAATTATCAAAGTCCTAAGTTAAAAGACATGTCTCGTTTGTTTAATTACATATATGTTATGGAATAAAAGTTGAATAAAATATTATTATGATATTATTTTTATTTTTATATTTAAAAAATTTAATTATTTTTTATATTTTACTTGAGAGTTTGAAAAAGTTGTAATGATTATATAAGATAAGATGAGATGGTTTGTATTACCAAAAGAGAGAAAGGGAGAGATTTGGATAGTGAATTGAGACGTGAGTATAAATTTGAATATAATAGTGTAAGAATATAATTTTTAATTTTAAATTTGAAAAGTTGAATTGTTAATTAAATTTTATTTGAAACTTTTGAAAAATTGTAATAATTATAGGAAATGAAATGAAATGAGTTTAAATAATTTTAAAATCTAAATAGGGCTCTACTTAACTATGCAAACTAAAATCACAAAGATAATCGCGAGGGGTAGCTCAGGTGGTTAGACATTAGATTCGCTCTTCAATAATTATCAGTTCGAGTCATTTCAGGATTACTTGAGGTTTACTTGACCATTAACTTAAAGATCCCATAAAATTAGTCAAAATACGTGCAAGCTAACCCGAACACCTACGAATATTTAAAAAATAAATAAAAATCACAAAGACAACCCCTTCCCCTTCCCGGCAACCTCAAGACTAGAGAACGTCAACCGACCAAAGATCAATACCATCATCTGTAAAATGCATTATACATATGAAAATAAAAAGGATAAAATTAATAAGTTAGGATTTAAGAATTTTATCCGTTTGATTAACTTGGTACGAAATTAACGAGTTATTTAATTAAATAGACCATATCCACCGGTGTTACCCTGCATGAAGTTGGTTAATTAAGGTTTTGTTTAGAAATATAAGAATTCTCAGGTATTTTTAAATATTTCATTTATAAACATTATTTAAATGTAAAATACTTTTAAATTTTTATTTAATTATTATCTAATTATTATAAAAATTTTAAACTTTTAAATAAAACACAAAATATCATACAATTTTTAAAAACTTTTAAAACGAAAATAATATTATAAAATTATATTAAAATAATTTTTTAAATTTATAATACATTTATTTAATTTTTTTTACCTTTTCTCAAAATCAAATAAAATAATTTTATTCAAATCATTTTACTATTAAGCAGTGTTAAAATATAAATATATACTTTCATATCTCCTCGTATAACTATATGGAATTAAGATTTTAATAATGAACAGTACTATTCTGTTGCTTTATATCTGCCTGCTGTAAGTTACCGTTAGGCTAAAATTAATTTTTTATTTTTTAAAATATAAAAAATTAATATATTACTAATCATTTTTTAACTATTAAGTAAAAAAATTTTAAAAAATAAAATAAAATTAATGAACGGTTAATTAGAACTGTATTTTTGAGCGGCAAAACGTGTTGATGTTCTCTTAACTACCTATCATAAAGTAGCGTCACAGACTCACAAGTGTTAACTAGAGTCCGGAAAACGCCAAAAGCAGTTACAGGCTCACGTACCGACGGTGGAAGATGGAAAATATGAAGGGTAGTGCTAGGCCGGTGCCGCCCTTGACCGCTGAGTGCCCACTAGTACAAGATTTTTTATTAATATGTTATTAACATATTTAAATATTTTAAAAAAAATATTAATACAATCATTTTCTTAAATATTAAATAATTTTAAAAATTTTAAATACATAAACTATTAAAATGAGGGGCAAAACTTAGGACCATTCTAGCATTTTCCTAATATCAACTCAGCTTTAGGGATTCAGGAGTCAAGGGCAGCGTATTCGGACAAAGCCGTTAACCATTCCCTCTTGCCTTTCATCCCGTAAAAACACCGTCAAATTCCCCGTCCCTTTCTTTCGCCGGCGGTCTCTCTCTCTCTCTCTCTCTCTCTGTGGGCGACATTTACGCATACAATTGTTTATATACGAGTGGTATATACGTATACATTTTCCCATCCTACACATACGAATTCTATAAACTTCTCTCTGTCTTTCTGGAATCTTTGTATTCGAGAAGATTCGGCCGTGGAGACGGTTGCGCTCTGATTGTTTTTTGTTGTGCTTTTTCTGAGCTTGAGGTCTGTGTTTGGTGGAGCTGAAGAGAGGGGGGGAGGGGGCAGGCGGTTTGAATGGCGGTGCAGTACAAATGTTGCGAATCGGGATTCTTCATAAACATTGTGATAATCTTTCTATTGGTGTTGTTCGCGGGGCTGATGTCAGGGCTTACCTTGGGGCTCATGTCCATGAGCCTCGTCGATCTCGAGGTCCTCGCCAAGTCTGGAACCCCTAAGGATCGCCAACACGCCAGTACTACCTTTTTCTTTTTCCTCATATCATTTTTTTTCCCGCTTGACTTCTATGCTCCTTTTGGTTGCTGGGGAAATTCCGGGAGACCTGAAAGGAAGCGAATGGAATCGGAAGGGAAATTTTGGTTTTGTTAAGTTTTTGATTGTGCGAGACCTAAGAGTTTGCTAATTTTGACGAACGTGAAGCTTAATTAAATGGTTGCCGTTCTTTTTTTTTTATGTCGGGGGCCTTTTAGATTACTTTTACATTGACGACTCATGTGTGGTTGGGTTAGTTAATTTCCCCACAACATCTCCCCCCCCTCTCTCTCTCTCTGTTTTTTTTGGAGGGGTTGTAAGAGCGTTTGTAAACTGCTTTTAGGATACAACTAACGCTCTTTCTTTTTATAAGACGTGCTACACTGTTGATTGAGAAGCTATAAGAGTACGAAATTTGATCACTGAATTTGGGAGATAAGCATCATAAATTTCTCTGACCGTCAGAAGCATAGTCTGGAATCTGGGATAAACAAAACATTGAACCTTTGAGTTACTTTTGAAGTTTCAAATCATTCCCAGAATCTGAAGCCCTTTTCATGATTTTTATTTCGTTGCCGAGCTGTTCTGTTTAATTAGTGATTACAGCATCCAGTAATTAAACTAATTACAGCATCCAGTAATTAAACTTACAGTGATTGGAACTCTATCCATGAATTTGTGTTGCGGAGTTGCTTTTAAAAACATAGAGTTTGCGTTGCGGTGTTGGCAGGTTTTGGAAATCGTAGGAAAAAAACTCTAGCTTGTGTCTTGTTAGCTTGATGTCACTGCTTTTGCAAATCACTTATTTTCTTGGACCATATTACATTTGGCATAAGAGAAGTCCCTTAAGATTCCAGGAATTTCAAAAGAGGTGGAAAAATAATTTCTAAGTCGTCTTATAGCTTGTGATTGTTTCTGGGCAGACTCATATATGGAATGTGGCATGGAGGATTTTTTTTTTTTTTTTTAGTCTAATTTGAACAGGTTTCTGGAGCAATGCTCGAATGCAGCCAGCTATTGAGGTGGTAGAAATGCATCTTTGAATGCTCTCACTCGTCTAGAGGATCAATTGTATTTGTAATGAGAATGAGAACAACATTAGTGTGAATTTAGAATACACAAAACAGTCAGTCCTCTTTCTGTTTGAATTTATAGTCCATCTACATTTTGAGGATTCATACAGGTGTATTTATAAGACTGCTTTTTTAATGAAATTATTTATTGTCAAAAAAACTCGTGCGTATGTAACATAAAAATGCTGTACATTCCTGGTCGTGACTCTTGAATGTGCATGTGTCATCTCTTACACGAACATGACACCAGTTGAAGGGAAAGAATAAAGACTGACTTGCCAAAACTCATAGTGGAAGAAGAGAAATGTGATTTCCTTGTACATATAAATCCCCTGTTAGCTGAACCTTGCAAACAAGGAGAAAGACATATGATTACCATAATGCTGCTGAAAATTGAGAAAATTTTACTTATAAACATGATGATAAATGGGGGATCGTGAGAGTGGTTGTAGTTACTGCAAATGACAATTTATTTTCTGTTGTTCTTCTTAACTAGACGATATAAAATGCATCTGAATGATGTTTCAAGTGGCAGTTCTTTGGTGGTTGTAGACCACTTATACTAATTTTTTTAACTCATAATTATAGCGAAGATATTGCCAGTGGTCAGAAAGCAGCATTTATTGCTTTGCACCCTGCTAATTTGCAATGCTGCTGCCATGGAGGTACATATCAAGGAGATTTATTGAACAAGGTTTTTACTTATGTGCATGATGTGTCAAAAAAGATCAGATACTGTTTGAAATCATCATTCCTTTTTTCAGGCGCTTCCCATTTTTCTTGATGGTCTGGTCACAGCTTGGGGTGCTATTTTGATTTCAGTGACATTGATTCTTCTGTTTGGCGAGGTGAGGTACTTATCTGACGTTCTTTTGTTTTTTTGAGAAAGGTAATTCAAGACAGATGGTTTAAGTTAATTTGTCTGAATTTCTTGGTACATGTTGCTTGCATACGTGGGTAAAAGTGATCCTAGCTCCCTTCCACTATCATTGTCACACATGTGGTAGGTGAAGAGTGATCCATAAAACTTCCATAAGAAGAGCAACAAAAAGACATGGATTTATGTTTAGGCTGGCTATTTTTAAAATTTCCCTATCAAAACAAATGTTTCATGCAACATCGTGTGTCTGAATTTACCCCTTTTTTACTTGTGCAAGCAGATAATTCCGCAATCTGTTTGTTCTCGCCATGGTTTAGCAATTGGCGCAGCAGTAGCACCATTCGTACGTGTTCTTGTTTGGATCTGCTATCCTATAGCATTTCCAATCAGCAAGGTAGTATGTACTCTGCAGTTTCTGCCACATATTATGTGTTTACGTCAGTGATATGTTGTGGATTGTCATTCAATTTTCCTGACTATTTATGTTTGATGCGAGTTTCCAGCTATTAGACGCTATGCTGGGACATGGGCATGTAGCTCTTTTTCGCAGAGCTGAGTTGAAAACACTTGTAAATTTGCATGGCAACGAGGTGTGTGTAACTGCTCTCCAATATATAAATTTCAAATTAGTCAAGTCTTTTCACCACTGGGTAAAAACAATTTGCTCCAACAGCGAATTAATATGCTAGTCTACTTGTCATGCCATCAATATTCTGTACTTTTTAAGTTTTGCCCTCTGGTAAATTCCTTTGCCTAAATCTTCCTGCTCTGTTCCACTTACTGCCTGCTTTTTACTCCTATGTTTGGCCTGTATTAGGCCGGTAAAGGTGGAGAGCTGATGCGTAATGAGTGGAATAGAGTTTTTTTCACCATTGAGTCCATATTTCCATTCTTGCAAACAATATTCTCTGGCTTTTTAATATGCTAATCAATTTGTCATGCCATAAATATTCTGCACTTGCTAGTTTTCTTCTCTGTTCAAATGTCCCCCAAACTTATCTTGACTGATTCTTGTCTTGTTTGTTGAACTCCTTTGTCTAATATTCCTGCTCTGTTCTGCCTATACTGCTTGATTTTTAATCCTATGTTTGGCTGCTATTAGGCTGGAAAAGGTGGAGAGCTGACGCATGATGAGACTACAATTATTGCTGGAGCACTTGAGCTTTCCGAAAAAACAGCTAGTGATGCCATGACTCCTATATCTGATACTTTTGCAGTTGATATCAATGGCAAGCTTGACAGGTGTGATATTTTTGGAAATTCTAGAACAGAACTCATCTTGGATTAGCTGTATTACAGGTACTAATTAGCTATTAAGAAATACTTGTTATCATCCAGGGAGTTGATGAATCTGATTTTGGAGAAAGGGCATAGCAGAGTGCCAGTTTATTACGAGCAATCTACAAACATAATCGGACTTATCTTGGTATACTCTTTACCAATCTTTTTTTTTTTGATAAATAAACTCTTTACCAATCTTTTAATGCGCTTTTTTAAGAGTACTCGGAGGTTTATGTTTTTATCTATATGGAACAATTATGTACACAAATGTCAGTTAAAAAGTTTGGGAGGGTGGTGATTTTTATGAGTATCTAATATTTGTGAGAAGTGTTTTTGGAGGATAGTGATTTTTCTCTCTCCCTGATGGAAAAAAAAAGAGAACAGAAACCTTACATAGCTGGAAAAGTGTTGTCAGGATACTCGGTTATTATGAATTTATGAAGGTAACGTAGGTGAAACATAGGTTCTTCTCTTATCGGTAATTAAGGGATCGTCAAGTGAACGTTTAGATTGTGGATTTCTAAATAGGTGCTTTCCCTAGAAGGAATTGTTAAGAGTTTGCCTCTTCATCAAGATTGGTCCTCTGGTCTTTCAGTAATTTAGTACTGAAAGTTTAACATTTAATCCATTTATATAAATTTTTTTATTGCTTTAATCTATTTGATGCCTTTTTAAAGTGTTACATGCTTTTCTTGTCATTGATGTTCCAATATTTTAGGCCAAGAATTGTGATTTTTAATAAAATGTGGTACTGGTACCTTTACTCAAAAAACTGTTTTAGGTCAAGAACTTGCTAGCGATGCACCCAGAAGACGAAGTGCCGGTAAAGAGTGTCACAATACGTAGGATTCCAAGGTACCATTTAGTGTTGATTGAAAGGAAAGTTACATCTGGCCTAGGTCTGATGAAGTTCACAGTGATATTATTCTAGATGCATCTGATGTGCATCGGTTGGATTTTTTTTTTTTGTTTTTATGGGTGGTACAGAGTGCCAGAGACTTTGCCCTTATATGACATATTAAATGAGTTTCAGAAAGGTCACAGCCACATGGCTGTTGTTGTAAGACGGTGCAATAAGGCGGTAGAAGCGTCCCCTAGTGACCCTTCCAAAAGTAGGCACCAACTTCATACCTTAGAATTTCTTCTCTTTTCTTTTCTTTTGTATTAGTTGGTAACTCTCTCTCTCTCTCTAAAAATAGATCAAGGGAATGACGTGAGAATAGTCATTGATGGTGAAAAGCCTCCCCAAGAGAAGATTGTAAAGAGCAAGATATCACTCCAGAAGTGGAAAAGCTTTCCCAACAGTCCAGATAATTCGCATAAGGGTGGACCTAGGAGTAAGAAGTGGGCAAAGGAGATGTATTCAGACATTCTGCAGATAGATGGCAATCCACTCCCAAAGATCCCAGAAGAAGAAGAAGCTGTTGGCATAATAACCATGGAAGATGTCATTGAGGAGCTTTTACAGGTACAAGTGATCATTTTCTGTTAACTCCCGATACAATTATTTGGTTGCAATAATTTCTGAAAGGTGGAATCTGACATCAATTGGGCATCATGTAGGAGGAGATTTTTGACGAGACAGATCATCATTTCGAAGAATCCTGACCCCAGCTAGATAATCACGAACAATTTGTTTGTTAGGGCCGTATGAAGGTAGTAGTTTAAAACTTCTAAATCCGCGTATGGTTTATAGGCACTCTTATTAGGAGTCCCTGATGGTTGACGAAGCCAAAAAAGGTATGTATAATTTGATGGACTTCAGTATCACGTGAGTTTTGTAAATACCAACTCTTGGTAGGGAAAGATGCCCTGAAAAAAGAAAAGATGCTGGAACTATTGGGGTGGTTTCCTCGGGACACTGGCACATAAGGAGAGAAAAGAAGAGAGGAACTAATATCCCTAGTCGAATCCATCAAATATGTGTACAAAATACCATAAAAAACTACAAGGATAGTTTGTGGGACATTCTGGATGAACATGCCACTATGCTTACAATGGCCACTATATGTTCTCGAGGTAGCTTTATCAGACAAAAAACCAGCTCTTCATTTGTTTTGGACTGCACTCTTCTTTCATGTACAATAGTACTTACGTCTGATTTGAGTTGGATTCTGTTTTGGAGCGGAATATATACTTCTTTATCTATAATTTATTTATTTATTGGAAGTAATATCTATGATTTATTTCTATCCGTAATAAAAGAACTTTTACATTCCACCCAGTAAGAATTCATGTGATGAATTGGATCAAGATATTTGTCTACTAATGTCATGTTGGATTGAAATGCCCTTACTACATATGTTAATCCGACCAAAGTGCTCCTACAAGAGATGTGTTAGGCTAAAATGTTATTGCCATATATCCAAATTGATTAAAATCAGCCTTCATCCAAATTAGAATGGTACCATAAATCTCCAAAATCTCTATAACGGGTGACCCACAGTTGCGTTGACCCAGTGACTCACGATAGAGTTCAGAATGGAAATAAGATATATTCAAAATGGGTAACCCAGCAATGTTGATCCAAACAGAGAATATAAAAAAAACCCGTACTATTTCCCTATATATATTATAAAACGCACAACTCAAAAACTCAAAATCGAAAGCGTATTCCAAGATTGACATGGGTGGAAAATGTCTTTAATGGTGCCCATGGATTTTACGACAATGGCACCATCGGGGTTCATTCATGCTACCAAGTGATGCCGATGACATGATTAATCCTAATTCAATGGGATAATATTAATAGTTTATATAAAACACAAACTCATACCACACATTCCATAATTACACAATTCAGTTATTTGTTACGATTTGATTGCATATAATGAAGGAAGAGCAGCTTTCCGATGGAAAATGTTTTTAAAATTCTCTTCTAAAAATATTATTATCATAGCTTTGTTGTTTTTAAATTGACAATCTAGGCAGAGGAAATAAATTACAGCATTTAATTTTATAATTCGCCAAATAATCAGGCCAGCAGGTCAGCAATTGTTTTTTTTTAATTTTTTACTTTCACGAGTTCATTGGACAAATTGTGATTTTTAAATTAATCCTTGGACGATATTTAATTGAACATAATTTCGGAAACAAAAATTTTATATATAACCACTTTGTGTACTTTTTAACATATTTCACTTATGTGATTAGTTGAGTATTAAAAAAAAGTTAGTATAGCTAATCATGTTCAGTAGAAAAATTCTGTGATCTATGGAAGGTGGTCGATGTTGGTGCAACTGGTTGCAATGTTGCATCATGGCAACCGCGTCATTGACGGCATCATGAATACTTCTATTTTTAGAAAAGATTTAATTGCAAGTATAATTATACATTAATTTGCGTATTAATTTAATGTGATTGGTCAAAAAGTAAATTTTATTAAAAACTGTGTTAATTTAAATTTTAAATATAAAAAAATCAATATTGATACGTAAATTAGTGCACGAATTTACTTGTACGTAGCAAAACTAATATTTTTATAAATAGACTCGAATAAATTTAATCGAAACTAATTTGGGGAATCTGTGTTTTACAGCAAGGTGATCAGTCACAATGTAATTGGACGAGGTTTGCTTGGCGTCTTGGCTTGCGTCCGGATACAAACTCACAATGTAACTGGAGCAGGTTAGCATGCCGTCATGGCTTGCGTCCGGATACAAACAGTCAAACACAGAGAAAGGGTGTTTTATAAGAAGCATAAAGAAAGTGTGAAGACTGAAGAGGGACAGAAAGTGTGGAGCAGAAAAGGTTCCAAGGAGAGAGAATGAGTGGTGGAGTAGAGAAGGTGGTGTGCGTAACCGGAGCGTCCGGATACATTGCGTCGTGGCTGGTGAAACTCTTGCTCCAACGCGGATACACTGTCAATGCCTCTGTTCGTGACCCAAGTAATTACTCAAAAGTATTATCACATATTATCTGATTCTCTCATCAGATTACATAAGGGTTTCTTCTACAATCGATGTTTTCTTTAATTTTGAGCTCCTTGAGTTGGGAGTGTATAGGATTTTCCTTCGCCATAAGAGAAGGATACGGGTAATAATACATATATGTTTTTAAAAAAAAGCTCCTTGAGTTTCTTGGAACCAACTGTTGTAGTCTAAAGTAGTTGAACAGCTTCGATCAACCGTCAGTTCACTTTGCTCCAAACTTCCTAATAATCACTAAGAAAAGATTATTTTTCGCTTTCGAAATTAGATGCTTTAATACTTCTTTAGGATATCATTAACTTGATGTGTAAGAGGGGAAAGATATGAATATTGGTAATGCTAAATGGATATTTTTTATACTGTAAACATTTTATGGGTTCAGCTTTAAATGTTCGCCACAGATGACCCAAAGAAGACAGAACACTTACTTATGCTGGATGGAGCTAAGGAAAGACTTCATTTGTTCAAAGCAGACTTACTGGAAGAAGGATCTTTTGATTCCCTGGTTGATGGATGTGAGGGCGTTTTTCATACAGCCAGCCCTGTTGATTTCAGTGCCAACGATCCGCAGGTACGTTTGGTTTCATGCTAAGTGAATCGATGCAAATGTCATGTACTGTGCCAATGGGTCGTTTCAACGAATCACCAATTTTGTATAATGCTTATCTGTTTACCAAAAATTGTTGAATTTCATGCCTCCTTATAATTTTAAGTAGTCCATGATGTGAGTTTATTCTTTCATGGGTTTATTCAGATGAAATTACCATCTTGGATTATCACATATGCTTGTTGATGTTCATCGGATACATCTTTTATCTACAATTAATACTACCCATAGATTTTCTCCAATGTTCACATACAAATCTTTGTTAGTATTTCTTTGAACTCATTCAAATTTAAGACGGAAAAATGCCATAGTCTATACAGATAGTGCAAGAGTTTACATTTAAATACACTGGTGCATTATCAACTTACCCAATTAAAATGCCTTTGTTTATAATTCCTTTCAGGCCGAATTAATTGAGCCAGCTGTGAAGGGAACACTTAACGTTCTTAGATCATGTGCTAAAGTTTCATCTGTTAAAAGAGTGGTTTTAACATCCTCAATGGTAGCAGTTGTATACAGTGGAAAACCCCTTACTCCTGATGTGGTAGTTGATGAGACTTGGATTTCAGATCCAGCTGTTTGTGAGAAATCGAAGGTTCATATATATGCTAATTTCTTATCACGTACATTTTATCTTTTTTCTCAAGTCTTTGTTGAAGCTACATATGAGGACTTAAATGATTCTGTGACTGATTCTCACTTAAACCATAATGGTACGTATATGAGGGCAAGCCTGGGACAAGTTATCTTGTGCAGACAATATGTTAGTCTGTTCTTTCCTTCTTTTGTTTCCCTTTTCCTCTTGATCGTTTGTCTCCTATCTTAGACTGTGGGTGTAGTAGCCCTGTAAGGTGAGCTTATTTGTATCTTAAGCTATATTATTTTCGAAGCAGGAGCTTTGCTTCTGTTAAGCCATGTCATCGAATACTGGATTAAATAACTATGAAGTATAAAACCATTTGAAAGGCCACATCAGTAAATATTAGATTATTTGGGATTTTTAGAGTCTGAAACACTTTGCATTCTTTTCTAAGCTTCATCTTTTTTCCTTTATATTTACTTTTTTTAAATGCCGCTTTTAGAAAACATCACAATCAAGTTATTAATAAAATAATAAGTAATAATTTTATTATTAATTATATAAAAAAAGGGTGTATCCCATTTTAATATAAAACATAAAAAATAGACAGCATTGCTGCAATTTTGTATTGCATTAAACTGTTGTTGATAGCTTTGAAGAACCAATTGTTTTCCATTAAGACTTCTAATGCTTTCTTTCTCTGTCACTCATATATTTGAATGATTAAGGAAACTATTGCCCCTGAACTGGAGCCAAGTGTTGGCTAGGGCAGAATCTTAATTCGAACATCCAATTCTCTATTGGCTTCTAGAAGCATATATTGAGGGAAGAAGGATAAAAGTAGAGCAGTGGTATATGTCCTAAATATTCTGCCCCTCTGCCCTTGGGCCACGGGGCATGGAAGAATGTTATCACAAGCATGCCTTTAATGCCTTGTATTTGCGTTAGTAAATACGGTGTTCAAATGTTTTGTATTTGGTTTAGTTGCATAACATATATTATTTATCAGCAGCAGTCTTAGATAGTGGCTAATTAGTATATTGCAGCCATAAAAAATTTCTCTGTGTCTCTCCTAAAGATAATTGTTTTCTTCAGCTTTGGTATATGCTTTCAAAGACCTTGGCAGAGAAGGCTGCTTGGGAATTTTCGAAAGAAAATGGAATTGACATGGTAGCAATGCTTCCTGGGTGGGTGAGTGGTCCCCTTTTACAGCCAACTCTCAATGCAACTTTGGAGCCATTTCTCGAACTTGTGAAAGGTATTCTTCGGCCAGTGAGATTAATGTTTACCTGTCTATTTGAATATTAGCAAATACTTGTGCCTATTAATGAAAAGGAATCTCTTGAAGAACCTGCCACTGATCCTCAGACCATATGGTATCTGCTTCCCATATGAGTAACTGGTGGAAAGTGTTTGCCGTGGGTCTGACCAATTAAAGTATGACTCTATGGCAACCTGTTTTGAGGTGTATGCAATTATTTGGAATTGTGAGGGTATATATTTAATTTTTGATTTTTTTTTTTTCTATTCTTCTTCTCATGGTTCATAGGATAGCAAATCTCACTGCAGAAACCTCAAAAAGAAAAATTGCATTTTGTTTTGTGTTGGCTAACTTTCTTTTGCTGGAAAGAATATACCATGTGAAAAAGTCCTACGTAGTTGAGTGGAAGCAGTAAAATGAATATGTTAAATAAGAGGATTAATAGCAATGGCATGCATTATACGTTTATTCCCACAGTAGTTGTCTGAATCCAATAACAGTTCTTACTCAAACTCTCGGTAACTATTTGCCAAAATAAATAAGCTTTAATCAGCTATTATTTCCGTAATTTTAATGAAAAGAGTTGCCTACTGTTCCCTTTTTATGTTGCTTACTCTCTTTTCGTGAACTCATGCCGTTTTCCTGAATCCTGAGTACTCCAGTGCAGCATCCTCGTCATGCTATCATCCATTCGTCCATCTTTATTTTTGTTTTTCCCAAATGATTTAAAAATATCATTAGAAGTAATATATTGAATCTCATTATGTACAAATCCCTGAGTTATTTAAAACTATAACAATTATATGGGAATAAGATCACTGCTAATTCTTACAGTGCTTCATATGAAAAGTCAAGGTAAAAATGGCAAAACCTAACTTATGCTGACCCACAGACTTGCCAGAAAGGCATAAAATATGGGAGCTAACTGTTACTATAGGTATTACATGTAGAAAAACAATAATTGAAAAGTCTATCACCTGATGGTTTGTCTAACGGCATACCATCCCAGTTATATCAACTTTATGCTAAATGAATCTTACATTTTTCATTTTGAATGATTTTTCATACTTATACACATCTATTGGAATTACTTGTCATCTTCATTATGATGAAACTGTTGCAATGACTCATGTGACATGCAACTTTGCTTTGGACTGTTTGTAAAAGTTATAAAGGGTTGGTTTAAAGAATTTTTTTTTTCTTTTAAAAAGAAGGAATCGTAGTTCAATGGTAATTTCATTCTTTAGGGATGTTAAAAAAACTATACGGCTCTAATCTTTAAAAATGTCTTAGTTTCTCCCAGAAAGTGGTTCTGCCTGATTCCTTCTTCTAAAAGACACAATCTTTTTGTGATGCAAGCAGTTGACACTCGCTTATGCAGGGGCTGAAAGTGTTCCATTTATATCTCCGAGATGGGTTGATGTTAGAGATGTTGCTAATGCACATATACTAGCCTTCGAGAATCCATCAGCCAGTGGAAGATATTGTTTAGTTGGAAGAGTTCTCCCATTTTCTGAGTTTGTGAAGCTTATGCATGTACTCTTCCCTGATATAAACCTTCCTGAAAAGTAAGCAATGTATCCATATACCCAATACTAGCATCAACTTGTCAATTTATGATTCACACTGGTTACACATTGAAGATTTACTGTGTCAACATGCTTACAGTACAAAAGTGAAATATATCTTTTCTGAACTGCCGTTTACCTCAAACGACTGTTTTGAAGTTTTTGTACTTGGTTTATGCAACCTGTTAATTAGTAGTGTGTTCTGTAACATATAACAGTTGTAATAGAATTCGACACAAATTGACCTACACTTTTTATGTTGCAGATGCGGAGATGACCATCCTTTGGAGGTGACTTTAAAGGACACTTTTGAAAGCTTGAGGGCGAGGAACTTCTTTTGAATGTTTGATTCATGGCACATAGGTAACTCATGCCAAGTAGTTATAAACAAACTTTGCCTACCCTTAAATTATTTCGTTTCAAACATCACTGGCATCCGCTGGACTTCCTATTTTTGCTATATTGCCGAATGCATTTCATAATAATGATGTGATAAAGCATGTGTGACTTCTACGCTTTTGCTTTCCAAACATAATATTTATGCATTTTCGAATATATTTTCTATAAAAGCATTGAAATTGTTGAAGTTACTATATAGTAAAATCTCTATTTTTTATTGTTAAATTATATTAATGACAGTCTGTTGATTTAACAAATTGTACTTCACAAACTCGAGGGTAAGAGAGTCTCGGATTAAGAGTTCCGTTTAGTTATATAGATGAGATGAGATATTTTATTTAAAGTTAAATAACATATTGTTATAATATAATTTTTTAATGTTAGTTTTGTTTTGAGATTTGACAAAGTTTAATTGTTTATTATATTTTGTGTAGAAATTTGTGAAAGTTGTAACGGTAAAATAAGATAAGATGAGATGAGATGTGAAAGTTCACCATATTGCCCATTTTGAATTACAAGGAAGCTTGAATGTTCTTAAAGTAGCTGGGAAGCTTTTGACACAATGGTACAATGGTGAAGGAAAACAAGACGATCTTTGGGTTGGAAACCATGAAACAAGGTAGACCACCGGAACAAGTGCGCAATAACTGTACTGAAACTCCCACAGCTACGAGGACCATTTTTTAAAGTTACATTTTCTCTAGAAGCAAAATTACTTCAAATTAATTGTATGCATTTTACACCAATTTTATTATCATCACCTTGTCCTGCATGAATTTCTTTTGCCCTTCCTCCACACAAAAAACAAACAAATAGATGACAATGCAAACGTATATTTTTCATCACCTCGTCTTCATTCGTGACTTGTATCTTTACTCCTCACTCCCATTTCACAAATTATTTTGGGATTATCTACCCATGTTATAACTTAAGTCTAAATGGGTCGTTTTCTAATCGATGACCAATTATAAAGTTTTTAATCGTTCACTTCTCTTTCCTTGCGAGATGGATAGTGCTTCATGAAACACCCATTTTTGGCCTATGTGGGATTAGAGTGAGTGATGCCTTCCAGAATAGTGCATCTCTTAGCATGTAGGAAAAACGTAGTTTAAGAGCCATCATTAATGTGCATCATTGCGGAAGATTACACCGATCGACTTGTCTATTGTGCATTTAGAGAGAGAGAGAGAGAGAGAGAGAGAGAGAGAAGGGTTACACCCTCTTAAGTTACTAGCTAATAAAATCTTATCTTCCTCGAAGTAGTGCAGGACACTTAATATATATAGGTATCTGATAGCTAATGCAAAGTTACACGCCGATCAAAGCTCTATCACTAACAAGTTGTTCAAATTTTCAATCATATATTGGGGTCGGTCAATCTAACCCATCCATAACTTCAATACTCTATCTTTACCACCTGAAGCTACCTTTTCACCATCTGGACTCCAATCAACAGTATAAACCTTTTTCCAAAAGCAGTTACCAACGTATCAATTTAAAATTCAAAATAAGATATGAAAGACCCTTGTTTTTAGACATAGAACATATCTCATCTGCATGGCCTGGAAGGTCTTGTTTCAACTTGTGTGTCCGGATCTCCCAAACCTAGACAATTTTAACAAATTTCAATCGAAGGTCATAAATATGCTCATCCCTGGAAAAAAAAATTAGCACGTCGTCAACCGAGGTCCACATCTTCATATACATGCTTTTTAGTAGTGTTTACACAAATCTAAACCTAGTCAAATTCGAAAATTTATTCATACATGATAGACTACAATTTGTTCATTGTTTAAGTCGTGGGGGCTGGGGTACTTCATTTATTTGTATAGAAGAAGTTACTCGTGATTACAAACTCAATCACAATCTCTGAGTAAAAACTCAAACAGAGGCTATAAAATGAACTTTATAACAGTGCAAAGCATCTGCAATATCTTCAGATTTTGAAGAAATGGCATTATATACATATATAAACACCATTTTTTGACAATGCATAATCCCAATACATCTATTCTCGTTTCTGTAATGCCCAACATTAGAACCGGGTTTCCAACACCTTGTGGAGCCAAAGGCTCTTAGTCAATCCTTAGAATTTCTTTTCTTTTCTTTTCTTTTGTATTAGTTGGTAACTCTCTCTCTGTCTAAAAATAGATCAAGTGAATGACGTGAGAATAGTCATTGATGGTGAAAAGCCTCCCAAGAGAAGATTGTAAAGAGCAAGATATCACTCCAGAAGTGGAAAAGCTTTCCCAACTGTCCGGATAATTCACTTAACGGTGGACCTAGGAGTAAGAAGTGGACAAAGGAGATGTATCCAGACATTCTGCAGATAGATGGTAATCCACTCCCAAAGATCCCAGAAGAAGAAGCTGTTGGCATAATAACCATGGAAGATGTCATTGAGGAGCTTTTACAGGTACAAGTGATCATTTTCTGTTAACTTCCGATACAATTATTTGGTTGCAACAATTTCTTAAAGGTGGAATCTGACATCAATTGGGCATCATGTAGGAGGAGATCTTTGACGAGACAGATCATCATTTTGAAGAATCTTGACCCCAGCTAGATAATCACGAACAATTTATTTGTTACGGCCGTATGAAGGTAGTAGTTTAAAACTTCTAAATCCGCGTACGGTTTGTAGGCACTCTTATTGGGAGTCCCCGATGGTTGACGAAGCCAGAAAAGGTATGTATAATTTGTTGGACTTCAGTATCACATGAGTTTTGTAAGTACCAACTCTTGGTAGGGAAAGATGCCCTGAAAAAAGAAAAGATGTTGGAACTATTGGGGGGGTTTCCTCGTGACACTGGCACATAAGGAAAGAAAAGAAGAGAAGAGAGGAACTGATATCCCTAGTCGAATCCATCAAATACGTGTACAAAATACCAAAAAAAACTATAAGGATATTTTGTGGGACATTCTCGACGAACATGCCACTATGCTTACAACGGCCACAGTTTGTTCTCGAGGTAGCTTTATCAGACAAAAAACCAGCTCTTCATTTGTTTAGGACTGCACTCTTCTTTCATGTACAACAGTACTTACGTCTGATTTGAGTTAGATTTTTTTTGGAGCGGAATCTATACGTCTTTATCTATAATTTTATTTATTTATTGGAAGTAATATCTATGATTTATTTCTATCCGTAATAAAAGAACTTTTACATTCTACCTAGTAAGAATTCATCTGATGAATTGGATCAAGATATTTGTCTACAAATGTCATGTTGGATGGAAATGCCCTTACTACAGAGGTTTATCCGACCAAAGTTCTCCTACAAGAGATGTGTTAGGCTAAAATGTCATAGCCATATATCCAAACTGATTAAAATCAGCCTTCATCCAAATTAGAATGGTACCAGAAATCTCCAAAATCTCCAGAACAGGTGACCCACAGTTGAGTTGACCCAGTGACCCACGATAGATTTCAGAATCGAAACCAGAAATATCCAAAATGGGTAACCCAGCAACGTCGATCCAAGCAGAGTGAATATAAAAAAAACCCGTACTATTTTCTTACATACATATATATATATATATATATTATAAACCGCACAGCTCAAAAACTCAAAAGTCAAAAGCGTATTCCTGGATTGACATAGGTGGAAAATGTCTTTAATGGTGCCCATGTATTTGACCACAATGGCTCTATCGGGGTGCATTTATGCTACCAAGTGACGCCGATGACAAGATTAATCCTAATTCAATGGGATAATATTAATAGTTTATATAAAACACAAACACATACCACACATTCCATAATAACACAACTCAGTTATTTGTTACGATTTGATTGCATATAATATTTGAAGGAAGAGCAGCTTTCCGATGGAAAATATTTTTAAAACTCTCTTCTAAAAATGTTATTATCATAGCTTTGTTGTTTTTAAATTGACAATCTGGGTAGAGGAAACAAATTACAGCATTTAATTTTAGAAAAAAACTACACAACCTCCTATTATTCACATAACTTCCACATGACACCACACTTTTTATTTTTATTATTTTTTTCTTTTATCAATTGTTTAATATATAGATAATGAATAGAAGAATTAAATTACTTTAACAAGAATAAATTAAAAAAGTAAATTTAAAAAAAAAAATGTAGTGTAAGGAGGTTGGAGAGGTTGACTTTTAAAATTGTACTTTGAAGTCAAAATTTAATCTAAAAATCAGGTCAGTAGGTCAGCACATGTTTTTTAAAATGGTGTGTTTTTACTTTTTATATTTAATTTTTTCACGAGTTCAGTGGACAAATAATGATTTTTAAATTAATCCTTGGACGATATTTAATCGAACATAATGTGGGGAAAATTCTGTGATCGATCTATGGAAGGTGGTCGATGTAGGTGGAACTGGTTGCAATGCTGCATCATGGCAATACTTATATTTTGGGTAATTATATCTTTACTATCTCATTATTATTTTTATTTTTATTTTTTGTGCATGTAATTAAAATTTTTATTTCATATTTATTTTTTAAAATAATTTTTTAACATCCATAATTATTAAAAGAAATTAAAATAATATATAACTTTATGAATAATTACTTTCTTAGTTATTAAATAAAATAAAAATTTGAAAAAATTTAAAAAATAAGAAAAATAGTAAAGAAGTGGCAGAAGGGTGGCAAGGTGATCAGTGACAATGTAATTGGAGCAGGTTTGCATGGCTGCATAGCGCTGCATGGCTTGAGTCCGGATACAAACGCATAGAAAGGGCGTTTGAGACTGAGAGCATCCTCGCTTGGCCAAACGAGGATAATGGACAAAATCTGAATTATTTATATAAAAAAATTCATATTAGATTGGACAAATCTAAAATATTTATAATTATTGACTAAATATAGAAGATTACTTTTATTTATTAAAAATTAAAATATTACTTTCTCACTCCTATATTTTCGTTTCTAGATTTTTATTTCACCAATTAAAATATTCTACACTTTCATTTCATCAATTTAAATATTAAAATATTCTATATTTTCATTCTAAAGAATTAAATTATTTTTGAAAATATATATTTTTTAATATTAATTTAATTATAATATAATTATTAATAATATTAAATTGATATAATTATAAAATGTGATAAAAATAACATTTTTTTAAAAAATATTAATTTAATAATATTTTATTATTATATAAAAAATAAATGGTTAATTCAACTTGAAGATTAAATTTAGATGATAGAATAGGCAAATCCAACTAAAGAACCGTTCATATTAGTCAAATTTAAAGATATTTAGCCAAACCAACGAGGATGGTCAAAGATAATGTGAAGAGGGACAGAGTGAGTGGTGGAGCAGAAAAGGTGCCAAGCAGAGAGAATGAGTAGTGCAGCAGAGAAGGCGGTGTGCGTAACCGGAGCGTCCGGATACATTGCGTCGTGGCTGGTGAAACTCTTGCTCCAACGCGGATACACTGTCAAGGCCTCTGTTCGTGACCCAAGTAAGTACTTAAAAGTATCATCACATATTCTCTGATTCTCTCACCAGATTACGTAAGTGTTTCTTCTATAATCGATGTTTTCTTTACTTTTGAGCTCCTTGAGTTGGGAGTGTATAGGATTTTCCTTCGGGTAATCATACATATATGTTTTTTAAAAAAAGCTCCTTGAGTTTCTTGGAACCAACTGTTGTAGTCTGAAGTAGTTGAACAGCTTCGATCAACTGTCCGTTCACTTTGAGTTGGGAGTTTCTTCTATAATCGATGTTTTCTTTAATTTTGAGCTCCTTGAGTTGGGAGTGCATAGGATTTTCCTTCGGGTAATCATACATATATGTTTTTTTAAAAAAGCTCCTTGAGTTTCTTGGAACCAACTGTTGTAGTCTAAAGTAGTTGAACAGCTTCGATCAACTGTCAGTTCACTTTGCTCCAAACTTCCTAATAATCACTAAGAAAAGATTATTTTTCGCTTTCGAAATTAGATGCTTTAATACTTCTTTAGGATATCATTAACTTGATGTTTAAGAGGGGAAAGATATGAATATTGGTAATGCTAAATGGATATTTTTTATACTGTAAACATTTTATGGGTTCAGCTTTAAATGTGTGCCACAGATGACCCAAAGAGGACAGAACACTTACTTATGCTGGATGGAGCTAAGGAAAGACTTCATTTGTTCAAAGCAGACTTACTGGAAGAAGGATCTTTTGATTCCCTGGTTGATGGATGTGAGGGCGTTTTTCATACAGCCAGCCCTGTTTATTTCAGTGCCAACGATCCGCAGGTACGTTTGGTTTCGTGCTAAGTGAATCGATGCATACTCGTTTCAACGAATCACCAATTTTGTATAATGCTTATCTGTTTACCAGAAGTTGTTGAATTTCATGCCTCCATATAATTTTAAGTAGTCCATGATGTGAGTTTATTCTTTCATGGATTTATTCAGATGAAATTACCATCTTGGACTATCACATATGCTTGATGATGTTCATCGGATACATATTTTATCTACAATTAATACTACCAATAGATTTTCTCCAATGTTCACATGCAAATCTTTGTTAGTATTTCTTTGAACGCATTCAAATTTAAGACGGAAAAATGCCTTAGTCTATCCAGATAGTGCAAGAGTTTACATTTAAATGCACTGGTGCATTATCAACTTACCCAATTAAAATGCCTTTGTTTATAATTCCTTTCAGGCCGAATTAATTGAGCCAGCTGTGAAGGGAACACTTAACGTTCTTAGATCATGTGCTAAAGTTTCATCTGTTAAAAGAGTGGTTTTAACATCCTCAATGGCAGCAGTACTTGTACACAGTGGAAAACCCCTTACTCCTGATGTGGTAGTTGATGAGACTTGGATTTCAGATCCAGCTGTTTGTGAGAAATTGAAGGTTCATATATATGCTAATTTATTATTACGTACATTTTATCTTTTTCTCAAGTTCTTTGCTGAAGCTACATATGAGGACGTACATGATTCTGTGACTGATTCTCACTTAAAACATAATGGTACGTATATGAGGGCAAGCCTGGGACAAGTTATCTTGTGCAGACAATATGTTAAGTCAGTCCTTTCCTTCTTTTGTTTCCCTTTTCCTCTTGATTGTTTTGTCTCCTATATATCTTAAGACTGTGGGTGTAGTAGCCCTAGCTTTAAGGTGAGCTTATTTGTATCTATAAGCTATATAATTTTCGAAGCAGGAGCTTTGCTTCTGTTAAGCCATGTCATCGAATACTGGATTAAATAACTATGAATTAGGTCATTTAAGTATGAAACCGGCCATTTGAAAGGCCACATCAGTAAATATGAGATTATTTGGAATTTTTAGAGTCTGAAACACTTTGCATTCTTTTCTAAGCTTCATCTTTTTTCCTTTATATTTACTTTTTTTAAATGCCGCTTTTAGAAAACATCACAATCAAGTTATTAATAAAATAATAAGTAATAATTTTATTATTAATTATATAAATAAAAAAATGGGTGTATCTCATTTTAATATAAAACATTAAAAATAAACAGCATTGCTGCAATTTTGAAGAACAAATTGTTTTCCATCAAAACTTATTTATGCTTTCTTTCTCCGTCACTCATATATTTGGCTAGGGCAGAATCGTAATTTGAACATCCAATTCTCTATTGGCTTCTATAAGCATATATTGAGGGAAGAAGGATAAAAGTAGAGCAGTGGTATATGCCCTAAATATTCTGCCCCTCTGCCCTTGGGCCGCGGGGCATGGAAGAATGTTATCGCAAGCATGCCTTTAATGCCTTGTATTTGAGTTAGTAAATACGGTGTTCAAATGCTTTGTATTTGGTTTAGTTGCATAACATATATTATTTATCAGCAGCAGTCTTAGATGGTGGCTAATTAGAATATTGCAGCCGTAAAAATTTTCACTGTCTCTCCTAAAGATAATTGTTTTCATCAGCTTTGGTATGTGCTTTCAAAGACATTGGCAGAGAAGGCTGCTTGGGAATTTTCGAAAGAAAATGGAATTGACATGGTAGCAATGCTTCCTGGGTGGGTGAGTGGTCCCCTTTTACAGCCAACTCTCAATGCAACTTTGGAGCCATTTCTCGAACTTGTGAAAGGTATTCTTCGGCCAGTGAGATTAATGTTTACCTGTCTATTTGAATATTAGCAAATACTTGTGCCTATTAATGAAAAGGAATCTCTTGAAGAACCTGCCACTGATCCTCAGACCATATGGTATCTGCTTCCCATATGAGTAACTGGTGGAAAGTGTTTGCCGTGGGTCTGACCAATTAAAGTATGACTCTATGGCAACCTGTTTTGAGGTGTATGCAATTATTTGGAATTGTGAGGGTATATATTTAATTTTTGATTTTTTTTTTTTCTATTCTTCTTCTCATGGTTCATAGGATAGCAAATCTCACTGCAGAAACCTCAAAAAGAAAAATTGCATTTTGTTTTGTGTTGGCTAACTTTCTTTTGCTGGAAAGAATATACCATGTGAAAAAGTCCTACGTAGTTGAGTGGAAGCAGTAAAATGAATATGTTAAATAAGAGGATTAATAGCAATGGCATGCATTATACGTTTATTCCCACAGTAGTTGTCTGAATCCAATAACAGTTCTTACTCAAACTCTCGGTAACTATTTGCCAAAATAAATAAGCTTTAATCAGCTATTATTTCCGTAATTTTAATGAAAAGAGTTGCCTACTGTTCCCTTTTTATGTTGCTTACTCTCTTTTCGTGAACTCATGCCGTTTTCCTGAATCCTGAGTACTCCAGTGCAGCATCCTCGTCATGCTATCATCCATTCGTCCATCTTTATTTTTGTTTTTCCCAAATGATTTAAAAATATCATTAGAAGTAATATATTGAATCTCATTATGTACAAATCCCTGAGTTATTTAAAACTATAACAATTATATGGGAATAAGATCACTGCTAATTCTTACAGTGCTTCGTATGAAAAGTCAAGGTAAAAATGGCAAAACCTAACTTATGCTGACCCACAGCCTTGCCAGAAAGGCAGAAAATATGGGAGCTAGCTGTTACTACAGGTATTACATGTAGAAAAACAATAATTGAAAAGTCTATCACCAGATGGTTTGTCTAACGGCATACCATCCCAGTTATATCAACTTTATGCTAAATGAATCTTACATTTTTCATCTTGAACGATTTTTCATACTTATACACATCTATTGGAATTACTTGTCATCTTAATCATGATGAAACTCTTGCATGACTCATGTGGCATGCAACTTTGCTTTGGATTGTTTGTAAAAGTTATAAAGGGTTGGTTTAAAGATTTTTTTTTTCCTTTTAAAAAGAAGGAATCGTATTTCAATGGTAATTTCATTCTTTAGGGATGCTTAAAAAAATTGAAAGTTATCAAGACTTAAATGCATTTCCTTTGAAGGTAATTTTGGAAACTATACGGCTCTAATCTTTAAAAATGTCTTAGTTGCTCCCAGAAAGTGGTTCTGCCTGATTCCTTCTTCTAAAAGAGACAATCTTTTTGTGATGCAAGCAGTTGACACTCTCTTATGCAGGGGCTGAAAGTGTTCCATTTATACGTCCCGAATGGGTTGATGTTAGAGATGTTGCTAATGCACATATACTAGCCTTCGAGAATCCATCAGCCAGTGGAAGATACTGTTTAGTTGAAAGAGTTCTCCAATTTTCTGAGTTTGTGAAGCTTATGCGTGAACTCTTCCCTGATATCAACCTTCCTGAAAAGTAAGCGATGTATCCATATACCCAATACTAGCATCAACTTGTCAATTTATGATTCACACTGGTTACACATTGAAGATTCACTGTGTCATACATGCTTACAGTACAAAAAGTGAAATATAATTCTTTTCCAAACTGCCGTTTACCTCAAACCGACTGTTTTGAAGTTTTTGTACTTGATTTATGCAACCTGTTAATTAGTTAGTGTGTTCTGTAACATATAACAGTTGTAATAGAATTCAGACACAAATTGATCTACACTTTTTATGTTGCAGATACGGAGATGACCATCCTTTTGCATCATCATCCTGCAAGGTATCCAGGGAGAGAGCAGAAGGTTTAGGCCTTAACTTCACTCCTGTGGAGGAGACTTTAAAGGACACTTTTGAAAGCTTGAGGGCGAGGAACTTCTTTTGAATGTTTGATTCATGGCACACATAGGCAACTCATAAGTAGTTATAAACAAACTTTGCCTACCCTTCAATCCTTCCGTTTCAAACATCACTGGCATCAGCTGGACTGCTTATTTTTGCTATGTTGTATAATGCATTTCATAATAATAATGTCATAAAGCATGTGTGACTTCTACACTTTTGCTTTCCAAACATAATATTTATGCATTTTCGAGTATATTTTCTGTTAAAGCATTGAAATTGTTGAAGTTACTCTATAGAAAATCTCTATTTTTTATTGTTAAATAAAATTAATGCCAGTCTGTTGATTTAACAAATGGTACTTAACAAACTCGAGGGCAAGAGAGTCTCCGAATAAGAACTAGTGTAAGCTTTTATGGTTGTGAAACTTCACCATGTTACCCATTTTGAATTGGAAAAATCTAGTTGCAAGTACAATTGTGCACTAATCTGTACACCAATTTAATATGATTGGTCAAAAAGTAGATTTTATTAAAAACAGTGTTAATTTAAATTTTGAGTATGAAAGAATCAGTATTGGTACGCAGATTAGTACGCGACTTTGCTTGTATGTAGCAAAATTCAATTACTTGTATTCATTTTACACCAATTTTATTATCATCACCTCGTCCTGCATGAATTTCTTTTGCCCTTCCTCCACACAAGAAACAAAAAAATAGATGACAATGCAAACATATAGTTTTCATCACCTCGTTTTCATTCGTGACTCGTATCTTTACTCCTCACTCCCATTTCCCAAATTATTTTGGGATTATCTACCCATGTTAAAACTTAAGTCTAAATGGGTCGTTTTCTAATCGATGACCAATTATAAAGTTTTTAATCGTTCACTTCTCTTTCCTTGCGAGATGGTTAGTGCTTCATGAAACACCCATTTTTGGCCTATGTGGGATTAGAGTGAGTGATGCCTTCCAGAATAGTGCATCTCTTAGCATGTTGGAAAAGCATAGTTTAACAGCCATCATTAATGTGCATCATTGCGGAAGATGACACCGACTTGTTTATTGTGCATTTAGACTCTTAGAGAGAGAGAGAGAGAGAGAGAGAGAGAGAGAGAGAGAGAAGGGTTACACCCTCTTAAGTTACTAATAAAATCTTATCTTCCTCGAAGTAGTGCAGAACACTTGATATGTACAGGTATCTGATAACTAATGCAAAGTTACACGCCGATCAAAGCTCTAGAATTAACAAGTTGTTCAAAATTTCAATCATGTATTGGGGGGTCGGTCAATCTAACCCATCCATAACTTCAATACTCTATCTTTACCACCTGAAGCTACCTTTTCACCATCTGGACTCCAATCAACAGCATAAACCTTTTTCCAAAAGCAGTTACCAACGTATCAATTTAAAATTCAAAATAAGATATGAAAGACCCTTGTTTTTGGATATACATACCTCATCTGCATGGCCTGGAAGGTCTTGTTTCAACTTGTGTGTCCGGATATCCCAAACCTAGACAATTTTAACAAATTTCAATCAAAGGTCATCAGTATGCTCATCCTTGGAGAAAAAAAATTAGCACCTCGTCAACTGAGGTCCACATCTACATATGCATGCTTTTTAGTAGTCTTTACACAAATCTAAACCTAGTCAAATTCGAAAATTTATTCATACATAATAGACTACAATTTGTTCATTGTTTAAGTCATGGGGGCTAGAGTACTTCATTTATTTGTATAGAAGTTATTCGTGATTACAAACTCAATCACAATCTCTGAGTACAAACTCAATCAGAGGCTATAAAGTGAACTTTATAGCAGTGCATAGCATCTGTGATATCTTCAGATTTTGAAGAAATGGCATTATATACATTTATACAACACCATTTTTTGACAATGCATAATCCCAATACATCTATTCTTGTTTCTGTAATGCCCAACATTAGAACCGTGTTTCCAACACCATGTGGAGCCAAAGGCTCTTAGTCAATCCGGGACTTGCAACTACCAGAAGAAAGAGCAATAGTTTTAAAAGTTACCTTGAGTGTGGAATCCTTGCTGCCACTCAAAAGAAGCCTACTGTCTGCAGACCAGCTGTAGGACAAAATGCAACATCAAGATTAGCTGCGAGGTAAGTGAACGGAGATGCATAAATGATGGAAATTGTTCAAACCTGATCTGATAAACAGGCCCAACATGGCCTCGAAAAGCAGCAACGAATTTCCCTGTAGTACCATTCCATAACTTGACAGACTTGTCAAATGAGGCACTTGCAACCCATTGTCCATCAGGTGAAAAATAAACATGATTGACAAGCTGTTTGAAAGCAACAAGAACAAACTTCAAATTTTCACTAAAAGGACAAGATTCGTGCATATATGTCAAAATATATATACATCAGAACATTTAGATACAAAGGTATCTGTATTAGCAATTCCAGCAACGACTAGGGGGGGAATAGTTGTGAAGATTAAGATAAATTGAAACAATCTGGAAGCGGAAGGGGAAACACAAAATGATGAATAATTTGGGATTGCAATTGAGGACAGATAATCAAATTACAAAATATTCGTACCTGTTGATGACCTGTCATGCGAGTTTTGGGGTGCTTGCTGACAGAAGGTTCCCAAAGAAACATGGTAAAATCATCCGATCCAGAAACCAATCTTTCAGGGCCATTGCCTTTCATTTTGTTATACCTTTCCAAAGCAATCTGCACTTATTAGCACAATGGGAAATAATTAGTTCCACCTGAAGGAAAGATGGAGAAAAGCAGAAAAACCTTCGTGCATGAAGCCAAAGTCTAACAGGACAAAAACATTACAGCTGCAACAGCACATGGCAATAATTGAGGCAGTGAGGACAGAAGAAGAATAGTGGGTGAAAGTTCTCACCTAACGATTTGAATACTAAAAGGCCAAAAAACTAAAAGTCTTCCCATAAAAATGAGCTAAAGTGGTGGGTAATTGGTACCGGTGGGGAATGTTCCTGAAGTGGCGGGTCTTGCTGCTCTATTGCAATGTAAGGTATCCTTTCTACCCTTGCAGTATCTTGGCTTACCCTTGGGTGCCTCTTTCAAATCAGAACAGATTTAGAATGTTGTGATTGAAAATAGAGCGAAGGTTGGCGTTGTGGAAGAGGTTGTATTTATCCAAAGGTGGTAGGCTCACATTGATTAAAACTACTCTAGCTAACCTCTTTTTTTTTTTTTTTGATAAATAAACAAATTATATTGATCAATGGCAAAGCCAGTATTACAACTCTAACGCCCTAACTAGGTAGGCACATTAGAGACAAGAAAGTCATGCATGGTCATGCCATTAAAATCCACAGCAATAGCCAGTTACAAAGTGTTCTAAAAAATAAAAGTTTAGGCTCCTCCACTGATCTTTCCTGGTCCTCGAAGGTCCTCTCATTTCGCTCCTGCCATACACACCACATAATGCATAGGGAGATCATCTTCCAAATAGCTTTAATTGGTTTACTACCCCTTATATTTGACCAGCTGGCCAGCGCCATCTCCATAGTTTTAGGCATCGTCCAAGCCATATCTAGTCACAAGAATACCTCGTTCCAGAGAGCCCTTACCATATCACAGTGTAAAAGGAGATGGTCTACCGACTCTCCCCCTCTTCTGCACATGCAATACCAGTCTGCAATGATGATCCTCCTTTTCCTCAAATTATCTGTGGTATCTTTTCTAGGGAGGCAATCCAAGCAAAAGAAAGATACTTTAGGAGGAGCCCTGTTTCTCCAGATTTTTCTCTAGGGACACATAGAAGTGGGCTCATGGATGAGGGCCTTATAGAAATATTGAACTGAAAAGTTACCTTTACCTGATAGAGACCACACAAAACATCCTCTTGCTGGCTATTTGGTCTTATGGAGTATATAAGGCTATAGAAGTCTGCGAAAATACTTAATTCCCAATCTTGTGCAGCCCTACTAAAATTAATGTTCCAAAGAATCTGGCCCCCCTCTAACTCCATAACGTTTGCCACTGAAACATCCTTATCTCTAGCCAACTGGAACAGAGGAGGATACAAGTCTTTTAAAGCCCTACTAGCATACCAAGCGTCTCTCCAGAATTTGATCCTTGAACCCATGCCCACACAAAGCTTTACATGACGGTTAAAAACCCCCCATCCTTATATGTTTCCATAACTCCACTCCATAAGCTCCCCTTACTTCTCTAGTACACCACTTCCCCCATAAACCACCATACTTCTTCTCAACCGCCAATTTCCATAGAGAGTCATGTTCTTGGGCAAATCTCCACAGCCATTTGACTAAAAGCTCACGATTGAAGTTCTTTAGGTTTCTAATCCCCAAGCCTCCCCCTGATATAGGGCGACACACCTGCTCCCACTTAACCAAGCGGAACTTGAACTCCTCCCCCAAGCCCCCCCATAAGAAATCGCGTTGGAGCTTCTTAATGCGAACCGCCACACTTGCTGGTATTGGGAAAAGAGATAAGAAATAAGTAGGTAACTTAGAGAGTGTACTCTTTATCAATGTAATCCTTCCACCTTTTGACAAGTACAACCTCTTCCACCCCGCCACTCTCCGCTCTACTTTTTTTATTACTGAATCCCAAACCGCGGGCGCCCTCGAGGCACTCCCTAAAGGAAGTCCCAAGTAAGTCATAGGGAAAGAAGATATCTTACACCTCATCGTTCTCACAAGGTGGCGAATATTAGAAACTTCCCCGATTGGCACCAATTCTGATTTTTCCAAATTCACCTTTAGCCCAGAGACGTCATCAAAGCAAAAGAGTAAGGTCTTTAGCACTTGCATCTGATTCTGCTTGGCTTCACACAATATAAGTGTATCATCTACAAACAGGAGATGAGAAATAATAACAGTGTCCCTGTCCGGGTTGCCAATCGGGAACGCTTTTAGGAGTCCATTTTCAACCAAAACCAAGAGCATCCTACTTAGAGCCTCTATAACTATTACGAACAGTAGAGGTGACAAAGGGTCCCCTTGTCGCAATCCACGAGAACTCTGGAAAAAACCAATTGAAACTCCATTTATCAACACAGAATACTTTACCGTAGATATACACCAATGTATCCACGCCCTCCACCGTTCCCCAAAATCACATCTCCTTAGCAAATGTAGAAGAAAATCCCAGTTAACATGATCATAAGCCTTTTCCATGTCTAGTTTACACAAGATCCCTGACTTTCCATCCTTCAGCCTACTATCAATGCATTCATTGGCAATTAACACTGCATTCAAGATCTGTCTACCTTTTATGAAGGCATTTTGAGGTTTCGTAATAAGCTTCCCCATAACCTCACTCAATCTGTTTGCAAGTACTTTCGAGATTATCTTATACAACCCATTCACTAGACTGATAGGCCGGAACTCCTTTAAATCTAAGGCCCTCACCTTCTTGGGTATCAGTGCGAGAAAAGTGGTGTTTAGACTTTTCTCAAATTTTCCAGCCATGAAAAACTCCTGGAAAACCTTCATAAAGTCCTCCTTTAACACTTCCCAACAATCTTGAAAAAAGCCTATAGAGAAACCATCCGGTCCTGGAGCTTTATTCCTGGCCATCTTCCTCACTACCTCGAAAACCTCTAACTCCTCGAACTCCCTTTCCAATCGGGAAACATCATTTGACCCAATAGTGTCAAATTCCATCCCATTTAGGGGAGGCCACCAGCTCTCCTGCTCTATCAGTAGATTCTCATAAAAATCAACTACATGGTTGTGAAGTACTTGCTCATCACCACAGTCCACACCGTCCACTATCGGCTTCTCAATGTTATTATTTCTCCTATGAGAATTTGCAATTCTGTAGAAGAAACTCGTGCTTCGATCTCCTTCCTGCAACCACAGTGTCCTGGACTTTTGCCGCCAGAACATCTCTTCTAGTAAAATCAATCTCTCAATCTCTATGGCCAGCTCTGATCTCCTGTCTTGTTCTTCCTGAGTGAGTGGTTGTACCTCTAGCAGCCTCTCAATCTCCTGGAATTCTAACATCTTGGCTTTCCTGTTTACTCCCACGTTACCAAAAGACTCCAAGTTCCACTCTTTTAGGTCTTTTTTTAGGGCTTTCAATTTACCTGCAAAAATGAAACTAGGAGTACCTTGAAATTGGTAAGAAGACCACCACTGTTTGACCCTCTCCACGATCCCTTCCGATTTTAACCACATGTTCTCGAATTTAAACGGCCGACGACCATTATGAACTCCTCTGCAGTCAATCAGAATAGGCCAATGATCGGAACCAATAAGGGGCATATGTTTTTGCAAAACATCCGGGAAGTGGCTTTCCCATTCTGGAGAAATTAAGAACCGATCCAATCTAAACCAGGACTGATTGTTTGACTAGGTCGCAATGCCCCCAGTGAGTGACAAATCCACCAAGTTCAAGTCAAAAATAAATTTCGAAAATTCCTCCATGGCTGGTCTCAATCTTCGAGTACCCGAGACTTCACTCGGGAATCTTACCACGTTGAAGTCTCCCCCTATACACCATGGAAGTCCCCACCAGGAGTGAATCCCTGCTAGTTCTTCCCACAAAATTTTTCTTGCCGGAACTAGGTTGGGTCCATAAACACCTGCAAAAGCCCATAAGAAATTATCGGAGGCATACTTGAACGAGCATGCTACCGAATACTACCCAATGCAATCCTCAACTTTCTCAACCACCCGTCCATCCCATATTACCACAACCCCTCCTGATGCCTCGTTTGATGCCAAGAATGACCAATCCACGTGACTACCACTTCATAGGCTCCTCACCATTTTCCTATCAAACATTTTCAGCTTCGTCTCTTGTAGGCACACAATATCCGCCTTTCATTCTCGAAGCATATTCCTAACCCGTAGACGCTTATTTGCCTCATTAAGCCCATGGACGTTCCACGACACAATTTTCGGCTTCATTGAGGAACCGACAGCCCCTTCCCTTTCGCT
Organism: Carya cathayensis; assembly: GCA_011037825.1. Lineage (NCBI taxonomy): Eukaryota > Viridiplantae > Streptophyta > Magnoliopsida > Fagales > Juglandaceae > Carya > Carya cathayensis. The sequence continues at coordinate 1,266,723 of QGSO01000257.1, read as the reverse complement.
CTTCCCTTGCTAGCACTACTTTCCGTGTTCATCAACTAGTTCAATCTTTTAAGCTCCCAATGCTTCTTCGATTCGCCTTTAATTTTTTGTTTGTATCCCGCTTCGATTGCTGTAAACAGAGCCATGAATTGCTCCTCGTATCCCTCACATTCAATCCCCACAAGGTTTTGAAACTCCCTCACCTTATGGAAGACCCAATCTGAAATATTTGGTTGCTCTGGAAAGCGAAAGTTCAAAGGCATCGGTTCCTCCACCCTACTGATCTGAAAACCCAGAGATTCTTCTTCTGCTGGAAGGTCATCCAGCCCTAACTGTCCACATACGTCAGGGAAAGTGAGATCTTCAATATCATCTTCCACCGAAAGCATTAAATCTTCAGAACCCTCCCCCTCTTCATCCACAACCACCAATGGTGTGATAGAAGCCTCCACCGAGCCCAAAGACAGTGGTTCTAAGCCTATCGGGATCCTCTGTCCTCCCTACGCCGGAAAAAACATCCCGATGTAGGCTCGGACTCGATGTTGAACACGGCAACGTCGTCTTCTCTCTCAGGGCCGCCGGGATATTGTCGGCGGTCTCCAGTATCACCGTCGGCAAGTTCTATGTCGTCGCCATCACCTTCTCCGCCGACGGCTGCTGTGGTGGTGGCTCTATGTCCTCAATTGCTTCGCAGGGAACCGGGTTGAGGGAACCTAGATTCGAGTCTGGGTCTTCAGATAAGGACCTAGGCTGGGGAAGCCCAGGCCCTACTCGAGGCCCACCAATCGTGGAGGCCTTATTACCGTGTGATACAATGGGTTGGGACCTTAGTATGTTATGGGACCCCAGGCCCATCTCCAGCCCTAAGAGGGGCCCAGCCTTATTAGAGACATTAAAACCCCCTCTCTGAAACGCCACCGTTTCAGACCTCTCCCTGTCATCCTCCCATCTCCCTCTTTTTTCCTTAAACAGCCCGACATGCATTTGGACTTCCTCCATCTCCTTCTGCAACTTCCTCAACTGCCCATGTAGCTCCAACAGACATTTACTAGACACCCACGTCTCTTGTCCAACTAGCCTGCTAGACTCTACATTTCGTATGTGGCGTGGGGCTCGATGTCCCCCCCCCCTGGACGTGACCTGCACCTCCGACGGGCCTCCTCTGCGTGTACGTCGATCCCGTCGTGAGAACCTCCTTGAAGGTTCTGGCCTCAATGTTTGAAGCCCTTTCCACTCTATTGCTCTGCCCTCCTCCGCCTGTTCCATACACATTTCCTCTAGTCTGAACCATCTCTATAGCCATATTCATCACTTTCCTTCATCCCCATCCATCTTCACCTTCTGGAAAGCAGAGCATACGAGTTCTTCCCTCCTTTCCGTATTCGGCAATCGACAAATAGCACCCACACCTATTCGAACAGCATTGAGCAACAAAACTACGATATCCCTCTCTGATTACCGAATACACCTCCTTCTTCCCCCCCTTCAAGCATTCCTCCAACACTTTTACTATCCACAATGTTGTGTCTCGGCCCACCAGAAGTTCATACCTCTCCCTCCAGCCATGTTCAGAAAAACGTATATTGTTTCCTTCCTTTGTGAGAATAAGCAGCTTGGACTCAACAACTACTTCACGTGAAACTGCCATAACACCCACCAAGAAAACTACTAAAACTACACCGGAAAACTACCCCAACTTCACCGTGACACCCTCACCACCGTGAGTAGTTACATGTGTACGGAGAGAAAAAAGGAAAATTGGAAGAAAACTTTTTCAACAAAGATCGCCAATCGTCTTGAGAAACTACAACGTGATTTTTTGTAGAGTGGTTGGGGGGAGGAGTTTAAATTCCATTTGGTTAATTGGTCAAAGGTGTGTACCCTGTTCTCTGGGGGTGGATTGGGGATTTGAAGCTTGATGAAGTTCAACCAAGCCCTATTGGTTAAATGGTTGTGGCGGTACCAACAAGAAAGTGAGGCTTTGTGAAAGTCAGTCATAACTGAACGTGTTGGGGAAGCATGGGGTGGTTGGTGTTCAAATGAGGTTTGTGGTTCACATGGGGTGGGTTTGTGGAAAAACATTAAGAACGGTTGGAGACCTTCAGGAGACATACTCATATTGTAGTGGGGGATGGCTTGAGAGTTAGATTTTGGCATGACAAATGGTGCGGTGAACCGAGTCTCAAAGACAACTTCCCACCATATTTGAGCTAGCACGAGTCAAGAATGCAGCGATAGCGGATTTGTTGGTTTTTTCCAATGGCTTCCCTCAATGGAATGTGGAATTTACCAGGGCAGCACAAGACTGGGTGTTGGAGGTTATCATAGAATTCCATGCAACACTGTATTCCGTACGTATGACTGAGGGTACTATGGATAGGATACTGTGGAGTCCCTCAAAGAAAGGTAAATTCATGGTCAGATCTTTTCACAAAGTTTTATCCAGCCCAGGCATGCTCAATTTTCCTTGGAAAAGCATTTGGCAGACGAAAGCTCATTCAAAAGCAGCATTCTTTGTGTGGACAACAGCATTGGGTAAAATTCTCACCACAGATAACCTAAGAAGACATCAGGTAATGGTAATGGATTGGTGTTGTATGTGTAAGAAAGATAGAGAATCAATTGATCATCTGTTTCTACATTGTGAGGTGGCTAGGACCATGTGGGCAGATTTTTTACGGGTCTTAGAGTAGCATGGGTCATGCCCCGTAGATTAGTGGATTTTCTAACCTGCTGGAGAGGCCTTCGAGGAGATTCACGGGTGGCAGCAATATGGAAAATGGTACCCATATGCATGTGTTGGTGTATATGGCAAGAGAGAAATGATAGAAGCTTTCAAGACCATGAGAGAACAATGGGGGAGCTGAAAGTTTTTTTCTTCAAAACTGTTTTCTTGGGTGAGAGCCATTGTATGTAATGGACTAAATGTCCATGACTTTCTTATTTCGGTTGTAAACTCTAGTTAGGTATTTTTCAAGTATACACCCTGTGTACTTGGGATTTGCCAATTATGTTGAATAAAACTACTTGATTACTGATCAAAAAAAAAAAGAGCTAAAACTGAAGCCTTAAACTTTAAGTCCTCCCCAAATTTTTTTTTTTTTTGATAAATAAACAATTTTATTGATCAAAGAAAGGTAAAGCCTGAATTACAACTCTAATGCCCCACCTAAGTAGGCACATTAGAGGTAAGAAAATCTTGAAAGGCCATGCCATTAAAATCTATAGCTATGGCCCATCTACAAAGAGTTCTAAAAAATAAAAGTTTAAGCTCCTCCAATGATCTTTCCAGGTCTTCGAAAGTCCGCTCATTACGCTCCCGCCACAAACACCACATTATGCATATAGGGATCATCTTTCGCATAGCTTTAATTTGTTGTTTGCCTCTTATGCTTGGCCAGCTAGCCAACGTTGCCCCCACGGTTTTTGGCATCACCCAGGCCATCGCCAATCAAGCGAAATACTTATTCCATAGAATCCTTGCTAATTCAAAATGCAGTAGTAGATGATCAACAGACTCTCCCCCTCCTTTACACATGCAACACCAGTCTACGATAATGATCCATCTTTTCCTCAAATTGTCAATGGTAAGGATCTTACCCAAGGAGGCGGTCCAAACAAAGAACAAGACTTTGGGTGGTGCCTTGTGACTCCATATCTTTCTCCAAGGGAACTGGGTATTAGACTCTGGAGTGTGGGCTTTATAGAAGGATCGAACGGAAAAAATACATTTACTTGCTGGAATCCACCACATGTCATCCTTATGCTGGCTGTTTAGTCTTATGGAGTATATGAAACTGTAGAAATCTGCAATGCTACTTATCTCCCAGTCCTGTACTGCCCTACTGAAATTAATGATCCAAGTAATCCGTCCCCCCGATAACTCCATAACATCTGCCACTGAGACTTCCTTCTCACTGGCCAACTGGAAGAGAGTAGGATACAAATCTTTTAATGTCATGTTACCACACCACACGTCACTCCAGAATTTTATCCTGAATCTATCGCCCAACTGAAGCTTAACAAAGCAGTTAAACACCCCACAACCTCTTCTAATGTGTTTCCACAACCCTGCTCCATAGGCCCCTCTATCTTCTCTAGTGCACCAACCCCCCCACAAGCCACAATATTTCTTCTCAATTAGTAGTCTCCATAGAGAGTCTGGTTCCCTGGCAAATCTCCATAAAAATTTGCCCAATAAAACCCGATTGAATACCCTTAAATTTCTAACCCCCAGACCTCCCCCCGGAATAGACCGGCACACCTGCTCCCACTTTAGTAGGTGGAATTTGAACTCGTCCCCCAAACCCCCCCACAAAAAGTCTCATTGGAGCTTCTCAATACGGGCTGCCACACTTGCTGGTATTAGGGAAAGGGATAAAAAATAAGTAGGTAGGTTGGAAAGTGTACTCTTTATCAAGGTAATCCTTCCACCTTTTGATAAGTACATTCTCTTCCACCCCGCCAATCGCCGCTCTATTTTCTCAATCACTGAATCCCAAAACGAGGGAGCCCTCGAGGCATTCCCCAATGGGAGTCCCAAGTAAATCATAGGGAAAGAGATTGTCTTACAGCCCAAAGTTCTTGCCAAGTAGCGAATATTAGGAACTAGCCCAATTGGCACCAATTCTGATTTGTCCAGATTTACCTTCAAACCAAAGACTGCCTCAAAGCAAAAGAGTAAGGCCTTTAGAACTCGCACCTGCCTTTGGTCAGCTTCACACATAATCAGTGTATCATCTGCAAACAGTAAATAGGAAATATTAATAATACCCCTATCCGGGGTTCCAATTGGGAAACCTTATATAAAACCGTTTGAAACCAGCGCTGACAACATCTTGCTTAAAGCCTCCATAACTATGAGGAACAGAAAGGGTGATAACGGGTCCCCTTGTCTCAGTCCACGTGAGCTCTGGAAGAAACCCACTGAGGCTCCGTTTAACAACACAGAGAACTTTGCCGACAATATGCACCATTGGATCCAGGCCCTCCATCGCTCCCCAAAACCATATCTCCTAACTAAATGGAGGAAGAAATCCCAGTTGACATGGTCATATGCCTTTTCCATGTCGAGTTTGCGCATGATTCCTGTTTTCACAGCTTTCAATCGATTGTCCAGGCATTCATTGGCGATTAACACTGCATCCAGAATCTGTCTTCCTTTAACGAAGGCATTTTTGAGGTTGCGTAACAATCTTCCCTATCACCTCACTCAATCTATTCGTAAGCACCTTGGAGATTATCTTATACACCCCATTCACTAGGCTAATAGGCCGAAAATCCTTAATCTTCGTCGCCCCCACCTTCTTAGGAATCAAAGCGACGAACATGGTGTTAAGCCTTTTTTCAAACTTTCCAGCCCTGAAAAACTCTTGGAAAACCTTCATTAGGTCATCCTTGATAACTTCCCAACAATTTTGAAAGAAACCTATTGAGAAGCCATCCAGTCCTGGTGCCTTATCTCTAGCCATTTTTCTCACAACTTCGTGAACCTCTCTCTCCTCTCTCTCCCTTTCCAAGTGTGATACGTCATTCAAACCGATGGTGTCGAAATCCAACCCATTCAGCGGGAGCCGCCATCCCACCTGCTCCTTTAGTAAGTTCTCATAGAATTCCACAACATGATTGTGGATTACCTGCTCATCTCTGCACTCCGCACCATCCACTTTCAATGCCTCAATATTATTGTTTCTCCTATGTGAGTTTGCAATTCTGTGGAAGAAACTCGTGCTCCGATCCCCTTCCTTCAACCACAATGCCCTAGATTTTTTACGCCAAGACATCTCTTCTAGTAAAATCAACCTCTCAACTTCTGCCACCAGCTCTACCTTCTTATCTTGTTCTGCCTGAGTGAGTTGTTGTACCTCTTGGAGTCTCTCGATCTCCTAGATTTCTAACAACTTTGTTTTTTTTGTTTTCCCCTACATTGCCAAACGACTCCAAGTTCCATACTTTTAGATCTCTTTTGAGAGCTTTCAATTTTGCCGCAAAAATGAAACTGGGGGTACCTTGGAACTGGTAAGAAGACCACCACTGTTTTATCCTATCCACAAACCCTTCCGCTTTCAACCACATATTCTCAAATTTGAATGGTCAACGACCCTTATGAACTCCTCCGCAGTCGAGCATAATAGGCCAATGATCCGAACCAATACAGGGCATACGCTTTTGTCACACCTCCGGGAAGTGGCTTTCCCACTCTGGTGAAATCAGGAAGCGGTCTAGTCAAGACCAAGATCGATTATTAGACCAAGTAGTTGTACCCCCGGCTAGAGGCAAGTCCACCAAGTTCAAGTCAAAGATACACTCTGAGAAAGCCTCCATTGCTGGCCATAATCTTCTACTTCCCGATGTTTAACTAGGGAATCTTACAACATTAAAATCTCCCCCAATACACCAAGGAAGTTCCCACCAGTTATGAATCCCAGCAAGTTCATCCCATAACAAGCTTCTATCATTGTCTAAGTTGGTGCCGTAAACACCTGCAAAAGCCCACAGAAAGTTATCAGCTACACTTTTAAACAAGCATGCCACCATATAATTTCCAATAAAATCCTCGACCCTTTCCACCACACGTCTATCCCACATCACCACAATGCCTCCCGACACCCCATTAGAGGCCAAGAAAGCCCAATCTACATGGACCCCGCTCCATAAACTTCTCACAATTCCCCTATCAATAAATTTCAGCTTGGTTTCTTGCAAACAAACGATATCCGCCTTCCATTCTCGAATCATGTTTCTAATCCATAGGCGCTTATCCACCACGTTAAGCCCATGGACATTCCACAACACAATCTTTGGTTTCATTGAGGAAAGGTCTGTCCCTTCCCCTGCTAGCGCTGCCCTCCATATTCATCGACCAAGTTAGTCTTTTGAGTTCCCGATGCTTCTTTGAGTCTCCCTTATTTTTTTGTTTGTGCCCTACTTCAATTGCTATAAACAAGGCCAAGAACTGTTCCTCATATCCGTCACATTCAATCCCCACAAATTTTTGTATTTCTTTCACCTTGTGAAAAACCCAATCCGAGACATGAGGTTGAGGTGGGAGACAGAAATTCAATGGGGTGGGCTCCTCCAATCTACTCAGCTGATTTTCGTAAAAATCTCCTTCCAGAGAGAAGTCATCCAGACCCAGCTGTCCACATACGTCAGGGAGAACAAAATCCCCCTCCACCGACTACATAAGACCATCGGAACCCTCCTCCTCCTCTTCCTCCACCTTCGATTCATTCACTGGTTGGACAGAAATATTTGCCAGCACATCACTGGAGTTACCCACTACCGCCGTCAGAGTCTTCTATGGGGTCGCCGCTATCCAGTCTATCGCCGGTGAGCATGGCACGATCACAGGAGTTGGCAAAGTTCCGATGCTGGCTATCGGGTCCAGCGACTGGATCCACGGGCTCGAGGACGAGCCAGGCGTGTTGCGTAGGGTGAGACTGGGCTGGGACAGCCCAAGCCCAGTTCCCTGGCCTCCATGCAGAGGGGCTGTAAAACCTGATTTGGGCTGGGCCTCAGCCGCATATAAGGCCCTCTTAGAGACAGCCTGTGCGCACTTGGGTTGGAGCCCAAAATCCTTAGCCCCTTGCGACCCACCAAGATCATGAGGCCCAGGGCCCGTGATCCTTTCTGCTATTTCATCCTCCCCTCTCCCACTTGTTTCCTTTCTCTGCCCAACGTAAACTCTTAGCTCCTCCAAATCCTTCTGCACCTTCCTCAGTTGTCCCTGCAACTCCAACAGGCGCCTGCTGCTCACCCACATCTCCTGCCCAACCTTAGGCCTGCCGTACCCTAAACCCCGTGCAGGTTGAGGGGCTCGAAGCACCACCCCGCCAATGCAACTTGTGCATGGCTTGCACTCACCGTAACTTGGTCTCGCCGCCGTGAGAGCCTTGGTGTACGAAAGATTGGGTGGTTTCCCCTCTCTGTCTCTTCTGCTCGTGTGAGCCCTAGAAGCTTTACCAACTTGCTCCCTGTTCTGAGTCAATTCCATCGTGAAGTCCTTGAGTCTTCTCCATCCCCAGCCACCTGCACCTTCAGGAAAACAAAGTAGGCACTTTCTTCCCCCCTGCCCGTACTCTGCTACCGATAAAAAACGCCCTCGATTATTCTCACAGCGTTGGGCAACGAAGGTTGTATAGCCCTCCCTTATCACCGAATATACCTCCTTTCTCCCCCCTCTCAAGCATTTCTCCAATACACTCACAAACCACAGCGCTATGTTGCGGCACACCAACACCTCATATTTTTCCTTCCATCCCTGCTCAAAGATACGAAGGTTAACTCCCTCTTTTAGAAGCACAATCCTTTTAGACTCTACCACTAACTCTCTAAACACAGCCATTTGTATCACCGTTGTAACTCAAACGCCGTCAAACGTTGAGCTGTTACCGGCATCCGAAGTATTGCATGTGTACGGAGAGAACAAAAACCCACTGCTCTATTTTTCAAATAATTAAAAATTAATCAAAAAGAAAAGCTTCGTAACAAATTATTATGGGTAAGAGGTGCATGTCATGACCCAAATCCAATAAATTACTTCAAAACAAACAAAATTTCTTTCTACACCTTTACTATTCTCCCCACCAATGGAGCAAAAAAAGACCCTAGAATTGTTTAAAATTTGGCTCCATAACTATTATCTCCTTTGATACATGCAGCAACCGAACTCCACCTCTAACTCAAAAGAAAAAGAAGCAAAAACTATCATATCTACTACTCAATGACAGTTACCTTTTTCATTTCTTTGGGTGATGAATGGTGCTTGCCCGTATGGTCAAAAGCCCCAGTGCGAAGAACATATTCAGTGCTCAATGCAAGAGAGTTGACCCAATGCCCATGACCCTAAAATAAATATAAAAAGAGGAAGTTGGTAAAAAAAATAAAATAAAGGAAAAGACATGGACTACTAGCAACACAAAGGAAAACAACAGTAGATGCGAAACCATAATAGTGGGGGACAATAACTAAAGATATAAGGTAGAATTGCAGTGGTCTATTTATGTTCAGAAACCCAAAGAGCCAACATCATGCATTTGGTCAAATTTCACCAATTTATTTCTCCCTTCTTCCGATAAAAGAATGAGTACATTGTTTGACTCAGCCAAAAGGCTGAATATCCTTGAACCATGTTATTTCTCAGGTATAAGATAAATAACTACAACACATTAAAATGAGAAGTTCATGTTCTTGAGCAGTAGATTTAAGAAACAAAAAACAAATAGGTGTCTCCAAGTATTACAATCTCAGATTGAGGAGATTAATAAAATCATAAACCAACAAAAACAAACATGAGTTAAAAAAAGTACATAAGCAATCATTTTGTTTCTTGTTACCACCCATAAGAAGGAAGAGATGTGAAGAGGATACCCTCTAAGATATGAATTTTCTTTGGTCGTCTTGAAGTAACAGAAATCTTTCATCATCTATGGTAAAACTTTTTGATAAGTTAAAACTACGGTCGCTATAAGATGATAATAAAAAATTCATATGTTTATAGCACAGTAAACTGGCCTATAGAGGATTGGAAGGTGCTCAATGATATAATAATAAGCATGCACATAAGCAATTAGAAATCTTATATAGCCAAGCAAAGATTTATCTAGTTACCTTCAGTTCTTTAATTAGCTTCCCTTGGGTAGTTTCCCAAACTTTGATAGTACAATCCTGGGAGCTGCAATGGTTGAAAATCACAAGTTAGTCATGGTCATCTACTCAAAAAAGAAGCCCATAATTCTTCCCTTAATAAATCCAATCCACTTTTATGAGGGAGTTTTGGATGCCTTAAAAAACTTGAAGACCCATTTGCATAATCAAGAGAAGCTTTGCCATTTTTAGGGATTTTTTTTTGGGGGGGGGGGGGGGGGCGCCTTTGTAAAATCTGTGAAGCATATGGGACAATATCATCTACATTCTCTAATTCTATTTCTTCTTTCATAAGAAGAAAAGCAAAACATATAAGCACACAAACACATGCATATACATTAAGATATTTAAGCATTTATTCAGAATTCATATTTCCATAAAAAAAGGGTAAACATGGAGATGGCATAACTATCAGATTAGAGATTCAAAATAAAGCAAATAACACATGCCGCAACATGGAAGGCCACAGTTGTAAGTTTCCTTACCATATAAAAAAAAAAAAAATTAAAGAAGAAGAAGAAATAAGAAAGAAAGAAAAACCAATAAGAACCATCATATAGCTGTTCACATATATTGTAATCTTGATCATGTAATGACAAACCAACTAAGGATTAACCAAACAAATAAAAAAGTGACAAGAGGCCAACCAAAGTAAATATTTATTTGCTCACTCAACATTAGAAGCAGAGTTGTTCCCCAGCAAGTAAAAAACAAAAACATAAATAAAATAAAAATGGCAGAGCAGCCACATTGTTTCAACATTGAAAAGTCAATGAAGCACTAATGTGTCCTTGTAAAACTAAGGTCAATTATCAACTGAGTCGGCCTGTCAAAAAAGGGGAAAGAAGTTGTAGCTATACTTTAAAGTAAATTATGATTTTCTTGTCCTCAAGGGTCATCCAAAAAGGACGTATTCAATTATTGCAATTCTTAATATATAGAGCTACACTAATAAGCATTGCATCAAACTGTAGGAACTTAAGAAAAAGTTTAAATTATAAAAAAAGTATACCCTGTATAAATTACTCCATCTCCACCCCACTTCACACAAGTTACTGCTAGTGTGTGACCACTAAGAGAAATAATGCATTTCCTTAATGAAACGTCCCAGATGCGTGCATCACCATCTTTACTAGCGCTTACAAACCGCCGACATGGAGCATTCAAATGGGCCGGTTCCCAAGAGATACCGGTAATCCATTTTTTGTGGCCCTGTGGCATTGCAGATTCCAAACATTAGAGTCAATAGAGAATGTATTGGGAAGTCTACTTATTTTCCAAACCAAGCAAAAGAAAAATAAATTCTACCACTAGCTTCAATGATTGATTACAAGCTGCAAACAACTTCTTCTTTTTTTTATCAGTAAATAAGAGTTTTACTAAAATAGGTGAAGCCAAGTACACGGGACATATACAAGAGTAACACCTATGCATGAATGTCTAAAGATACAAACAAAAATTGAAACAATGAACCAACATTTTGCCAATAAATGCTAGGACAACCAAGGTTTTTTTTTTCTTTTCTTTTTTTTTTTTCAAGAAAAGAGGGATGCAAAGTCTTTCGAAGAAATTAGGCATGATTTCCTTGTTTGCCCTCAACAGTTTTTTACATATGCTGGATCATTCTAATTAAAGTTTAGAAGTCTTTTGATACAACCAACTAGCTATGGATTGGTGTTTTCCAGAATTTCTACACTCTGGGAAGAGTATTATTTATCCTTATCCTGGGACAGTTACACTGTTATCTCTGTAGTTTGTGCTGAGTTCAGGTCATCTATAAAGTCAACAAATTTTACTACATGCTCTTAGTCTTGGAACTAAAGATTACTTGCCATGCAAGTTTCCTGCTAAGAACATAAAACTCAGTTCCAGGGCTATATATCTATGCAAGGTAAAATGTCCAAAGCTTTCTTCCTTTCTTGGACAAGGCCCCAAAAGCAAAACCCTCCTCGTTTTTTGATAAAGATACTTCGATTTAAAAATCATTTCAACATTTTGCAAAACTCTTGATTTACACATAACAGTTATGAATACAAAAACTTCCTATCTGCCCCCTAAAAAAATATCATTTGTTTTAATAGGGAGAGAGGGTGAATAGATCAAGCCTAGAAAAACCTATGTATGAATAAGCTACAAGGCTTTTTTTTACAGGTAAACAATTTTTTCTTTTTCTTTTTCTTTTTTTTTTTTTCAAGAAAACTACAAGGCATCTTACACCAAAATCAAAGTTCAGAACTCAAAAAATAAAAAACGTGATAACTTCTTTGAAAAAAAATGAAAAACGTGATATCTTCTCTTCCAAAGCAATACAAAGCATGCTTCTGCCGAGTACATTTAACATTTCACCAGATGGCATCAGACATCCAACAAGGGAAACTAAATCTTCAATAGTAGAAGAGTTTTCTCTCCACGAGTCAAAGAAAATTAGTTAAACAATGAAGCAAATATATCCAATGATCAATAGATCAAGTAAAAGACTTAACAATAAGTGGATTGCCTGATGGCTTCCCTGTTTGAGGGTCCCAGCATTGAAGTTCTCCAGCCTTGCTCCCACTTACAAGATGCTTTCCGTCTGGTGACCATGCAATACAAAGAACCCAATTCTTGTGTCCTGGATATGAGGAGAAGGCTTACTATTAACATAATAAGAAGGATGATTGGTCATCGATTATGCATAAACTGATATCCCAACTCTATGATATATGCACAAGAAAGAGAGCTAAGAGAAGTCTTATTCTTAAATAATAGGCAGCATTCAACAGTGAGAACAAAAATCTGATAAAAAAGAATTTTAGTTTTGAGATATACAGTGATACCTTTAAAATATCAATTGTATATACTTCCAGACAGTACATTAATCCCTTCAAAATACTCTCACTATAAAATAAACAATCACATTTAAAGCTTATGCAAGTCATATAGGTTAAGTTTTCGATATTCCCTTTTCATTTTCCAATTATTTTCCTTTCAGTTGTTTGGACATCGGTTTTATGTTTAACAGTCCCAGAATCTGATTAGAGCCTTGACTTCAAACCTGTACATGTAAACAGCGGTGTCTGGGTATTGAGGTCCCAAAGTCTGACAGTGGTATCGCCTGAACCACTTGCCAAATGTTTTCCATCAGGACTAAAGGCAACTGAAAGTACGGCTTCGGTGTGACCTGCACCAGCAATATCACAAAACCCCCAGACATGTTACATTAATTTAACATAATGACCACAACAAGTCTCTAGACCATTGAAATCCAGCTGCATTCCACTCATACAATATAACATCTAAAAGCAACCAATATAATAAAGAAATGTCGTTAGTAGCTCATACCAGAAATTGTGGACGAGCAACGATTAACTGGGCGAATTCTGAATATAGCTTGTGGTTGATAAACTATTGAGAGCACCTTCTCCACAGAAACTACAAATTGCCACGCAAAAATATTCTCAAATAAACAAACCTAGTAAATCCCCCAAAAAGCCTATAAATGCCTAGTACCTGTAAATGCCTAGTGCAGTGGAATGTAAAATATAAGTATAAAAATCCAATTACAAAATCTAAAATGTAAACTTCAACTATCCGTTTCATCTGACCAACCTTTATTCTTCTCCAAATAAGTGCCAAGCGGCACGAGAAACTCCTGATCTGATATATAGAAAGCATAAGGCAACTTCTCCTCCTGAAAAAAAAAAATATATATATATATATATATAGATTGTCATGGTTGTTATATTCATAGAAGCAGAAACAAAACCATGTCAGATATCACATATAGAGGCAATTATTCCTGACACAATTACAAAATGTCTTGCCACTTTATAATAGAAATCCAGAACTATCCCCTGCAGTGCGAGTCCCTGAACCCAGTACTTCCTAAAATGCAAAGAACCAGAGCTTTCATTTTGCACAAGCCCGCATTGGTTACATAGGAGTCCAATGTGGGTCCACAGTGCAAGAATAGGAGTCCAATGGGGGTCCAGAGTGCAAGAATGTGCTATTCTGCTAACACTGAGAGATTTGGTTGGTTGGCAAAAACTTGGAACAGGAATTAAACTGGGAATTCATTTTGGTAACAAATACGCGCCATATAATTCAACAAGCACAACATTTTCTAATCAACTTGAAGTTTCAAGATAAAAATAACTAGAAATGAACAAACCAATAAAATATTCAAGAAAAAGCATGTAGCAGGAGATTTTTTTCTCTGTGATTCTCCGCTTGAAATTTAACTAATTCTACACAAAACTCTTCACAAATAAATTTCAAAAGCAAGTGAATTTCAGATATGTTCTTTCTTTTCTTTTGCTACAATCTCTAAACAACCGAAGGAAGCACCTGAAGAGACCAAAAAAAAGATTCGAGCTTGATAATTTGATAGAAAAAGTTCAAGCTCGTCCAATGTACTGATTTATTTACCAGCACTTTCTCCCCAGACAAAAAAAAAAAAAAACACGCTACGGTCAACAACAAAAGAAAAAAGCCAAAATCCAAAAGCTTACATTGCTGAGAAGCTTGTTGACCATTTGCTGAAGCTGTTGGGGCCCAGCATTTTGGGGTAGGTACATGGCAGCCCCCAGAGGCGTTCCATCTGGATCTGTCAAAAGGCACATCACTTTGTTGGTCATCGTTTCTCTCTGCTCTTCTTCCACCTCCATCGCTGCGCCTCAATTCAAAGTATGCCTAATTGATGGTTTGGAGTTTAGAAAATAGGGGTTTAGGGTTTTAGGACTGGGGGTTCGGTTTTTTTGACGGTGGTGGTCCACATGTCACTAGGTACGTGGCATCTACGAAACTATTTGTACTTCTGCAGCCACCGAGCAAATCTCCCGATACCTGGATCCCGACTGATGTGGCATGCTACGTGACTTCACTTAAAATTGACAGAGAGAGCATGACAACTTTCAAAATCAATCTGAAGGTGAGCTACCGATAATCAAGAAGCAAAATTTATCTTCAAAAATTGATTACATATTCACATATATAAAGTCAGAATCTTAGATCTGAACCTAAATAAATAATCATATATATCTTATTATAATAAGTTTAAATTCTTATTTTTTTATTTATTTTTCTTGTTATTATGTTAATTTTTGTTGTTTTACTTAACGCCATTTAGTTTACTTAATATGTCCGTCCATCACCTCTGCAAACTCAACCACCATTGACTCATCCAAATCAATCATGCAACCACCTCGTCTAGCTTCCAGACCAAGCTTCTCCTCCATTTGACCACCAAACATTAAGGTTTACAATCTCAGATGCACGGATGGTGGCTGAAAATGATACACGGTAAGAGAGAAAATAACCAAATAAAACTAAAAAAAAGAAGTGCAAGGGTTGGGGCTAAAACAAGGCACAGTTTAAGAAGAATTAAGGGGAAAAACACTAATACAAGATTTGAGAGGGAGAAAAATGGTTTAAGAGATTATTTCATATGGTGAGTAATTTCAATTTTTAGGAGGAAAACAGGGGCATGAAGGATGTGCGACCCATGGGAAGGACAAAACAGAGGCACGGATGGGGAAGAAATGGTGGTGGCACAAAGGAATCGCAACCAAGGCTGCCAGGTGAGGTTGGCTGGCGAAGGTGGCGGCATTGCAACTCAAAGACAGATAGAGAAGTCACGAGTTGTAGTAGGGGAAGAGAAACCAGCAAAAGAAAATAAATGGAAGAAATGAAAAGAAATAGAATGAGAGGAAAGAAAATAAAAAGAAATGGGAAGAAGCAGCAGCCGCACACAGATTTGCAAATGAAGAATAAACCGAGAAAAAAAAAAGTAGGACGCAGTGGTGCGGTAAAGGAGAAGAAGGAAAACAAATAAGCCCTAAGGGCATAAGCGCCAAAACGGCACTGCATAGAGAAGAGGCTGAAATGCAATAATGGGCTGGGCTTCACACACAAAATAGGCTAGGCCCAAAACAGAAAATAAAGCACATTAAACAAGCCTAATTCGAAAGGAAGAGGTCCAATAAAATAAAAATACACAATAAAATAGAAAAAGGTAAATAAAAACACTAAACTAAAAGTTAATAAAATAAAACAATAAAGCCCAACAATGAAATAAATTAAAATAGAGAGCAATTTAAGTACTAAACAATAATTAATATCAATAAAGCACGTCAAAATAAATTTCATAACTTAGTAATCACAAAATAATACAACGAAAATCATGTTAAATTTAAAACAAGAGAACCAATATTACTAATAAATAAAATAATTATTTAATTAAAATACACGAAAATACAAGGTATCACAAAAGAAGTGATTATGTTGGGGGCAACAAAGAAGCACTAGCACAACCCGTTGGTACAGTTTTCCTTGGACCATACTATGTTGGGGTAGGGATGGGCGACCATGTCAGCCCGTAGGGTTTTCTCTTATGGGTAACTCATAGTCTATGAATGGTCCTCTAGGCATGTTAGAAATAGTATATTTTTCCTCATGGTTTCCCAGCAAATTATTGTTGCACGTGAACTGACAAGAATTAAAGTATTGATTGTAGTAGTTAATTTGTTTGGTAAAGTTCATTTTTAATATTCTATTAATTATATTACTTGTATAAAAGTTGAAACAATGTCTTCTAAACTATATATGCCATCAACTATTTTTATAAGTTTCGTAAAAAAACATATTATTTTTGTAAAATAATTGTTTGATCCAACTAACCAAACGCGCTTTACACGTTACTTTAACCTAATATATATAAATATAAACAAATAGGAGAAGAGAGACCTACCATTAAGAAAAAAGGAAAAATCACTCATGAGATATTCGCAAGGTGAACGTGGGAGCTGAAGGGTATCGTTAGATTTACTTTTCTTTTTGCTTTTTTCATTTCTTAAAATTTTTTTTTGTAGTTCTACTTTTCGTTCGCTATGCGTGTCATGTGCGACTATGTCATCTCCTTAAGACTTGGCTTGAAGATCCTTCATTAGACTGAACAATTCACAGACACTAAATAATTAACTTATTGTGAGAGAGAGAGAGTTGTGAACAACTCCAACCAGCCAGACTTTAGGTTTCTTCATTTCTTAATTTTCTCCTCCCTAGGTTTTGGCATTAGCTTATTTTTTATTTTTTATTTCAACATGCCCTGGTCATTTATTATTGAAAAATACTATTTTTACATAAACTTCCTGCCGAAAGTTTTTACCGAAATGAATTTAATTATTTTTAATGATGAAGGCATTGTTTTTAAATAAATTTATGATTTTTTTATAAAATGTTTAAATACTTTAAAAAAATGTTGGAAAAAAAGTATTAAAAAAAAAAAACTGATCGATGGAGATTCTCTAGTGAATCATATGTGGACATAGCATTGTCCTACTAAAGGAGTCACATGGCCATGCCCACGTCAGTCGGGACGAAGTCTCGGGACATTTGCTTGGGGCCGTAGCTTTATTCATTTAAATAAAAAATAGAGATTTTGAGCAGATTCTTGTCATCAAAATAGTAGGGTCGCGGCAAATATAAAATATTTGTATGAATTTTATTTTATGAATTTATAAAGAATAATAATAGGTTTACCATACTCTTATTACTTATTCATTATTTTAATATATTTAAAGTTTTTTATTATTTGTTTTACATATTTTTTAACATATTTAATTATTAAAAAAATATAATTTTATTAATAGTTACTTTCTTAACTATTAAAATAATAAAAAAATAGTATAAAAGTAATAGGAAGACAATAAGGTTAACATTATTCTTTTTATCAAAAGATGTATTAACATAAAAAATAATCGTCTGAGTTGAATAGTTGTCTCTCTATTGACCTTTTAAGGTAACCTCAAGGAAACTCGTTTATCACGTTGCTTGCCCTGAGATTCGGGTCAAGTTTTATGCAACCCAACATTCGGACGAACTTTCTTCACCCTTGGCCTTGGGCAAGTAACGAGAAAAATTAGTGCACTAGCCCATAGGCACACTACGAAAGACAAAGTGCCAAAATTGCCCATACCCTAGACAATTATGATGAAATGCAAAGGGTCATTCTCCCGTGAAGATAGTAATAGGGTCAATTTCATAAAATAGACACAAAAAGTAGACTAATATTTGATTATCCCGGTTAGTCTTACAACCTTGTGTCACCACAAGCTAAAGTGCTTGACTTGACCTCCCCTGCTGATTCGAAAACTAATGATGTAATTGATCGGATAACCATAGATCTCGACTTCTGAACATGTTTCCAGCAACATTATGTAATTCAAGAAATTGTTGCTCGGCGTCGTGAGTGTACAAAAACAGTGAACTTGACCTTGTTGCTCGACAAACACGTGAAAACTTTGCTTTCAGAGCAATATTTGCTCATCCCGGGCTTCACAAATGTTTATCTCTTCATGGTGCTCAGTTAAGATAAATTTCAATCAAGCAGTAATACTAACAATAGGCCATAGCTTATTTTAATTTAGCATTACATTAAGGGTTATATAGTCATTGGTTCATGGAGGACGTAAATGTTGGAAGGAAACCACAATAGATTTGGCTCTGAAAATGCTCAATTTCAGCACCATAGCATCCAAGATGGCAAGCTTTTGGGTAGCGGTGTGAAGCACGTGGCGGCAAGAGTTGCATTAACTTGCAAGACTCAGCTGGAATGAGGCATCAATTTGGCTTGGCAGTAATGCGAGTACACGTGCTGAATTTTCAATTAAACTTACCACTGATCTCCTGCTGAGGTACCATTTGTTCTTGTTTTAGTAACCACTGAGCAAGCTACCAAAATGCACCTAAAAACTTGATCACGGTCCCCAATATATTAGAAAAAGAAATTATTGTTATAACTTGTAAGATACACTCTCCCAGTCGATCACTAGTCGTCGTCACTTTCATAGTTTTGGCAGAGCGATAGCAGTCCACTGGAGGTCACTACCGGATTGTTATCTCCAGAGGTCACACCCTATAGTTCACTTGTATTGGTTCTAGCCCCTTGTTTGTTCCCTTCCATTTTCACTAAATTACTATAATCGGAAGCTGGTTTCCTAACTGAAATCCTAACGGTTGAAGACTTGAATACAAACTTGGGATTGCCAGCAGCCTCTAAACCACCTAGATTTTCTTTCAACAATTAAACATGAATGTAAGTCTCTAAAGGAAAATACTGCAACTCAGCCAAATCAATGACCCCCTATTTCTAACTGAAAAGAAAATGTATAGCATATTTTAAAACATAATTTATTTTTTCCTTCAAATTGAAATAATTTTCATGTGACATTTTTTTAGTTTTTTAGACGCCAAGTGTGCAGTTTCGACACGTGTCCAAATATAATTTGTCGTGACGTGACAAACAGGTACCAATAGATCTATGTGAAGCATACCCAATATATATATATATATATATATATTTATTTATAGGTGAAAGTATAATTTTGTTGATATAAAAGGCATTGCCTAGGTATACCGGTAGTATACAACAAACATGCCTAATTACATCTAGGTACTAGTGAGTGAAACATACCCAATATATTATATATATTTTTTCTAAACTTTTTTATAACAAGGACTAATTAGTAATTAGTGCAAACCCAGGCACCAATAGAACTATTATCTCTGCAATAGATTACTTGAACAAAGAGAAACTGAAAAGTTGGAAAAAGAAAATAACATCAGTTAAACTAAAATAGTATATTTACATTGCCCTTTGGACAACAATGATCCCATTTAGGAACCTAATGGCTACTAAGATGTCAATAATAGTGATAGTGCGCTACTAGGAAGGGGGAAAGTATCTGATACCTTTGTTGGTGGAGCTGTCAACAAAAGTGGCTTTTGTCAAAGAATCTGTTGGGTTACCAAGAGGCTTTTCAGAAACCTTTCTCCTCTGCATTGAAATCATGTGCAAACACAAAGTTCAAATCTTTTCAGCATAATCCTAATTTCATACAACTATTAAAGCTTCCAAAAGATATTGGCTTACAAACCCTAAACCTTTTCTTCACCATCCTATAATCTAAAATAGTCCACTTAATATAAACAATTTAAATGTATGGCAACTCTTTTTCTTTTTTTCTTTTTTTACAAGTAAAATAGAATTTTATTAATAGATGTAAATATTCATAGACCAAGTACACGAGGTATACAAACAGCATACACCTAGTTACATAAAGATGTATATCAAATCTTTCTTCTTCTTTTTTTTAAATTTTATTTTAATTTTTATAAGTGTATATCAAATCTTTCCAGTATCAAATGACTCCTACTTGAAAAACTAAAAGAACCCATAATAAAATTCTGTTCAAATTATTTTACACTCATGCATAGGTATTGCTCTTGTATATGACCCGTGTACTTGGCTTCAACTATTTTAATAAAATTCTTATTTACTGATAAAAAAAATTTGTTTAAATTATATCATGAAGAAATTGCACAAGAGTAGATGTTTTTTATACCCTCAAAATGATGGATTTTTTTTTTTTTTTTCAAAATCATAGATTCAATCCATACTTACCAAACAAACTTAGGAAACACAAACCATCATTACAGCATCGCCATACCTTCAGATTATCACCAGATGTTTCACCATTGTCATTTGGAAGCTGAATCATATCTGCATCATCGTCAAGATCTTCATCATGAATTCTTCAAACATAATCTATTGGCTTCTGCAAAATATTTTCAACATAGTTAAGAGGCAAACATCTTGCATACAAAAGAAAAGGAGGAGAGGGAGGGAGGGGGGGAGGCTGACATTGGAGGTAACTAATAGAAGTAAAATTTCTGTACCAACATGAAATATTGATTTTATAAGTGCTTCATCCTCTTCTTCCAACCTTTTCTCCTGCCAGCATAAAAATCAATTAATACAGTTAGAACCAAATGATAATACTACACAGAGAGACAGAGAGAGAGAGAGGGGGGGGGGGCAAAATAACCTAGAAATATAAACTACAATATGAACATATATTTATGCGAAGACGCCAACAGTTCCACTTCTAGAAAAAGGACAAACTGTAGAAATGTTTTATAAGTAAAAGGACAAACAGTAGAATTAGTTTATGTGAATCAAAAGATAAGCCATTACAGTAAAATAGCCTTACATACTGTTTGAACAAGTGGATTTGACTAATTTGCATGCATGTGCCTTGTGCACATATAGAATGAAGTGAAGTAAATAGTTATGGATGTATGCGAACAAATTTCCCCCAAGAAGTTTACAGTATAAATAAAATTGTCGCAGTCAACTAAGAACTTCTCATAGACAGGAATACTGATGCAGTCCAGGCAGCTAAAACCAGTGACCCACAATTGAAGTAACATAGAAGAGATTTGATCCAGTGGGTGGTTGAAGAAAGATACTAGACAGGGAAATCAATCCATTTGTTTATTATGCTTGACCATGGATAAGTACTCACTCACAATATGAATGAGAAAACTGTTGAACATGCAACCCTACAAAAGAGCCCAACCAACACAATGAAAGTGACTGTGCAGCCCAGTGGAGTTTAGTAACGAGAGTGATTCGATATACTTTTGCACTTAAGGAGCAAAACTAATCTAAACACAGAGACTCCAGGGGCTTATACGTACGGATAGAAAGGGTTTACCTTATGTTAGGCATTAGGAGTATTGGGAGTTTTGGTGATTTTTTTGGGGTTTTTTATGGTTGTAATTATGGTGATTCCTCTGCCTTAGTGAAGGTTTTTGAATAAAATATGGAGGTGCTGTCCTCCTTTCTTAAAAAATAAAAAATAAAATAAAATTCACAGAGAGCACATTAATCATACCTTTTCCCCTGACGTGCGCTGCAAGGCCTCAAGCATGGCATCTACACTCACGATAGCATGTCTAGACTGCAAGACAAGAAAAAAAAAGGGGGAGAGGGGAGGGGGGGAGGGGGGGGCCATTAGCATCAAACTCATATTGACCTTAGGTTCAACCCAGGTGTTAATTGATTAATAAAGCAATAATGTTATACAACATGATGAAGATCTAAGGCAAAATGTTTACAATTACGAAAGCTATTTGAGCCCTGGATTCCATTCCTCTCACTGTTAAGTGGATACTTGATTAAATAAAACCCATTTACTAAAGAAAGTACCTTCCTAGACTTCATCTCATCTAACGCAGCCAGGATATCCATCTCTCTCTTTGAATCCAAGGTTCTGTTCTCTAATGATTTCATAGCATCTCCCATCTCTTTGGCATCCCTTTTCTGTCTTTCCCATCTCTGTTACCTGAAAAGAACAATTAATTGACAAAGTCACAAGTTCTGTTGATAACAATGACAGGGATCTGGCCACATAATATATAGTTGTGCACAGGAAGTTCTAGGGCATGCTTGGTAAGTGAATTTCTCTAATTGTTGAAAATTCTTCGAATGAAAATTGCTATAGAATGAAAAGTTCTTTGGATATAAATTTTATGATATGTTTCTATTGAGTTTGGTCAAAGTGGGTAAAGAAAACGAAAAGTTACAATGATAAAAATGTTTTGCAATGGATTTTGTATTGGATATTGAGAATTTGTGATTTTATGTCCCAAAACGAGGTAAATACTGGGATGAAAACAAATGTTTGGGTGGTAATTGTTTTTGGGATAAAGATATTTTAAATGAAAGAGAGAAGTATTTCTAAAACCTTTCTCAAACCAAACATGCTTGAACTTTTTACCTCATCCTCTTCACGCAAAGGTTCAAAATTCCGTGTGGCACCAGACTCAACAACATAGTCTGAATTTTTTGGATCTGTCTTCATTGCAAGCTCCGCAGAACACTTTGTACATTTGAAGTAGAATCGAAAGATTTGAATTCCTAAATATGTCTGCAACCGATTAAAGATAAGTGATCTTTGTTCATTAATCATCACATATTCAAATCTCAAATGAAAAAAACCAGCAAAAAAAGTACAAAACACTATAGAAAATCAAGAAGGAATATTAATCATAAAGATAGTAGTAAGGCTGGGGGGGCTCATGCATTCAAGACACTTTCTTTGCTTTAAACAAGCTATATCATGACTCAAAACGTGGTACAAAAAATTATAGATCCGTGGCTAATGTCCTGTATCTGGAAAAGGAAAAGCAACATTAACACATTTAAAGCCAGACAGTTCTTCACATTTAACTTTTCAACAGTGTGGGGGAAAAAATGTTCTAGCAACACAGCATGTTTCTTTTTAGTCCGCATATCCCATATAATTAATTCTCACTTGAAGGCACTAGACAGGTCTTATATCATCACACTTTTTTTTACAAGTAAAAAAACTCTTATATCATCACACTTAATAATGATGGGAATTGAAATTAAACAACTTACAACCACCAATGCAGAATACAGGGCATTTTGTTGACTTTCAACTGAAGCATACAAATAAGAAAAACCTAAACTTCAATTTCTTTGCTCAGGAAAACAAAAATATAAGACAAACAAATTAAGTGTTAACAAGTATAAAAACTCGAATAATATAAAATGAACAAACCTCAAGTTAACAAGTATAATCTGACATATAAGAGTAATGCAAACTTTCAATTTAGATAGAAAGCCCTAAAACAAAGAACAGGGATAATTACCTCGCCTATGACATCCTCTTTGTAGGAATTGAACTTGGTGCCCTTCTAGATGTAATTACTGCAGGTGTTGCAGCGAATGCTCATGGGGAGCATCATGCGCACCTTCATCTGCTGGTTCTTTGGCCTTCGAACCCTCGGCAGCTTCAACGGATCGAAGTCTGGCGGATAGTACTTGTTCAACACCTTTCTTTCTCCCATCCTTCAAACAAATTCCCCAAGCAGCACTTCTGATCAGACTTCGAGAGGACGACAATCGCCGTTTATTCCAAATCGCGACTCTATGTATACTGAACAAAGAATATCATAGAATCAGATAAAGTTTCAGATATCATATTCACATTTTAAGCAATAGAAAAACAGAGTAAAAAAATTGCTCATGTCAACACCAATCATGATAAAACGTTAGATTTCAAAGTTCAGATAGAGAGACTAGTGCAGAATATAACCAAGGTTGTTTTCATCATAATATGAAGTTTATTCAGAAAATCAACCTTAGTCAATTTTAGAAAAAATCTCGCAGGAGCACCACTTATCAAACTTTTGCAATGTACTATCTAAGCCTTAAACTCGAACAATAGCAATATTGCAATCTAATCTAGAAAAAATATCACTAACATGTTAATAACTCATATCAATACAAAACCAACCTAACAAAATTCTATAACCCGAACTATAACTCAATATGAGCCCATAAATAAAATAGTCCATCATGGCGCCTTGGGTTTATAATGGTCCAAGTACAACATCCAATGCACTACTACACCAATAGATTAGCCCAACTTCCATGTATTTGCTTAAAATTCAGCACAATGCACCTCACCAATAACAATCATACTCTCGAGACATCTGAACACTAACCCACATTTTACAACCATCCCACCTCCAACCACGAAATTACAACAAGGGGCCTTCCAAACATCAACCAACCATGAAATCACTCAACTACAAACTCCAACATACAAACATGTACAACTTCCAGCAAGCACCAATCATAAGAGGCATGAAAATTAAACAGTGGGTGCGACCACTGCCCCGAGATTGGTGCTTAGCGGTCTAGCCTCGATCAGAGGCGTGGAGGATGGTGGTAGTGGCGCAACCAGTACGTGTAAGGCGGCGGCAAAGATATGTATAACACCCCATTCCCGTAGGATAGAGATGTTACTAACATACATAATATAATGCCCGGTAAAGAGATTCATATCCTGAAACACCTCATTTATTGAAAACATTAATTAAATAGAATATAACTATTTTTTGAAAAAATAAAACTGAAAACGTAAAATAGAAACATAAACTAACCTTATGCATGACTTTTTATCCAAAAATCATAAAAGAAACTAAGTCCTTACACTAGATCTACTCTTGGTCCTCCAACTTTACGTCCTTACAATCATCTGTGATAGTTAAACGTAGAAGAGAATAAAGAAACAACAAACAAACAAAAAAAAATGAGTTGAAAACTCAGTAAATAGTACATTATACCGTAAATATAATTTAACAAGACTTAATTTTTTAAAGACTCTTCAAACAAACATATATTATTCACAGATTCTCATAACATGTTTATTCATCATCAACATGAGCGGAAACATACATAATCACAACGAACATATAAACGTGAATGCATAAATTATTTGTTTATCTTGTCTTTCACTTATTATATGGTAAACCACGCTTGAGTCCTTGTTTCACTTAATATAAGGTGAACCACGCTTGAGTCCGTGGCACCGCATAACATAACTTGTGGTGAATACACTTAGGTCCGTGTCATCCTTAACATAACTTGTGATGAACATGTTTAGGTTCGGGTCATCCTTAACTTGTGATTAACACGCTTAGGACCGTCTCATCCTTAACATAACTTGAAGTGAAATACGCTTAGGTCTGTGTTTCACTTAATATATAGTGAACCATGCTTAGGTCCGTGGTACCGTCTTAACATAGCTTGTGGTGAACACGCTTAGATCCGTGTCACCCTTGAACATCTTATCTTTCTTAATGCATGAGAATTTATTTAATATCATGAACTTTTCTAGCATGACATATACTTCTAAATGGCATAGCATAACATGGCATATTCTTGTACATGACACAATATGATCTAAATATAAACATTCATGGCATACATGATTTGAGATCTATATGAACTTTACGTAACATACTTGATCTAAATGCTTCATGACATTACATAGCATATATGATTTAATCATTACACGAACATGCCATACATGGTCTAGGTACTACATGAACATGCATACATAAACTGGCTATTTTATTACATGGCATACGTAACTTAAATTACTACATGAACATTTCATGGCTTCCATGTGATTTTAGAATCATTCACTCCATCAAACAACAAATTCATTCATACAAGCATAATGTCATAATTCATCAAAGATCGTTAAAGGAATCTAACCTTGACTTAACTTGTAGCCTAGCATAGACAAATATCATATTTTCATACACCATTAGAAAATTTAAAGTACACATACAATTTATATAATCATACTTATTACCTCTTAGCATTGCTTTCACAATCTCACGTCGTAACTCGTGACCTATACGAGGCACTAGACGTTACTAAACTTTTCCAAAAAATGTGTCGTAGCATTCTAAATACTTAAAAAAATCCTACCATAGAGATAATTTAATAAATATTCAAATATAAAAAGATTACATAAAATAATATTATTCCAAAACTCATATCATAATACTTAATATTCTGTGTAAACATATAACTTAATAATTTTATAAAAAAATCTAGTTAAAGGTTAATTGGAATATTAACTCAAATAATAGGCTAAAAAAATAATATAAAAGAAAACATTAAAAGTATACTAATATGCTTAAAATCCCTTAAATATTTTCTGATAAAAACAAGTCTATGATTACTATATTTATTTAAGTAAAACAACCCACTCAAATACACTAAAACAGTTTCTCGTAAAACACCATCAACGCACATTAAACATAATGCTAATTTATAAAATCAACCTACTTTAAATAATAAATATTTTCTGAAAAATAAATAGTAAAACAAGCCCACCCAAATTAAACAAGTCTAGTTAAAAACTAAGTCTAATATGTTTATTAAAAAAAAACTAGGCCCGACACCCTTAAAAGGAAACCGCTTGGTCGAATGGCTTAAAGCCCAAAGGCCATTGTAATAAAAAGAATCTGGCTCAACGGGGCCCGTATGGTTACCAAACTCTCCTCAACTCATTTCATTTCATCATTACATATTTTTCAAATTTCTATACACTTTTTCAAATTTCTATATAAAATATAATAAAAAATTTAAAATTTTCAAATCTCAACCCACTCATAATATTTAAAACTAATATTCTAACAATATTTTACTCAATTCAACTCAACTCAACCCAACATCTAAACCCTAAGGGTCAAAGGGCTTACATGTGATTATGAAAGCATTGAAGGGGCTTTTTGGGAAGTCTGGAACAAAACAATTAAAATGAAGGAAAAAGCTTACGGGAGTGGCTCACATCACGTATTAACTAAACAAGGAAAAAGAAAAACAAATGGTTGTGCGATGCTCACCGAGAGGAAGCTGAGGCGACGGCGGCTCAAGGGTGACTAGGAGTGACCGGCGACACAACTGGGTCCTCTGGGCAGTGGTGCGACGTGAGAGAGAATGAGAGGGTTAGAGAGAAACTGAGAACTGAAAATCACGAAGACACAGAGAGAGATCCTATCGGGAACTCACCAAAAACGGTGGGGGGTGCCTGATCGGCAGTTCCTGGGCAATCGGAATAGTGCTCCGATCTCCTTTGTGTGGTCGATGGTGGCTGGCCACAACACCCAGTGGCTCTGGTCAGCAACAACAGAGGGAAAAAAAAAACGACGGGAAAGGCTTAAACGGCGTCGACGTACGTCGAGGTGGGAGGAAAGCTCACCGTCGGCGGCCTCTGTGGTGGATTCCGGTGAAGTGGCGGCTGTTTGGTTGCAGGAGGTGGGTTCTTGGCTTGTAGAGGCTGATACGGTGCTTATGAATTTAAGGTTTCTTGTGTTTAATTCTGAGGGTCCGTGGAATTTTATAGATGAGAGAAAGGGCGATGCCGTGGGTAATCGGGAGGCGTTTGAATTCAACTAGAATTTAGAAAACTACTCCCACGAGGAAAGAAACACTGAGAAGAGTTTTGAAGTGTTTGAATTGAAATTAGTTTCAGACAAGAAAAATACTCACTCCGGAGACCACCAGACAAATAAAAGAGATGTATGGTTTAACAGTAGAGATATCCTATTCAAAACAAATTATTACCTCAAAATAAATATGATAAAAATAACAATAAATTAATAATAATAATAGTAATATCACTCTGGGTCTGGATATTACGATATTACAATATGTTCGAGAGTGAAACCGAGAGGGAGAGCAAAGACTGTGATCAGGGATACTTACCGGTGGTGGCATTGCGGAGGTCGTTGGCAGCGGCAGCAGGGATGGAGGCGAGAGCAAAGACTGTGATCAGGGGAATTGCGGCTTATGTCGCAGAGGCAACGAGAAGCACATGGAGATAAAGATACGGCGGAAGAGAGATGGATTTCCGGCAGAGAGAGACGACGTTAACCCGGAACGGAGGGCGGCGTGCGGCGTCCAGCGGAAAAATAGTGAAATCGCAAGTGAAAGAGAGAGAGAGAGAGAGCGAAACGTGGGCTGCTGTTTTGCCTGCACAGAGCAAAATAATACCGCGGAAAAAGAAAGGGAAAAGAATTTAAAGAATCCCATTACCGTTTGGCACTATATCTTTTGTTTTTTTAAACCCGGCGGGCTGGTTTTATTCCATGGGCCTGGGTCTGATCAGGGGCCGTGTAACCTGACCTCGTTGCTCGATAAACACGGGCAACTAACCATACATGAGCAACTTGCCTTATTGCTCGACTTCGGGAGTCTATAATTAGAAAAACTATCGGACTAACGTCCGCCTAATGTCAAACTTTCGTGCAGCATTTGACCAATTGTTTTAATTTAATTCCAAGGAAATGAATTACACACGATCAGTACTTGGGATTGAAACGGCATTTTATTGGTCTTCTAGCTAGGATTTTAGTGATGGGGTAAATGAATCAGTGGGTCATGAGTTCCACTATTACAGGTTGAGATCCATAGGATTCTCATTAATTAAACATTACTGTCCACGGTATTCAGAGATTCTTAGGAGAAGAAATATCAGCTGCTTGCTTTTGATTCATTTATTTATTATATGCCCAAAAAAGCTGTTTTGTTACGAACAGGGCAGAAAAGATGTGAGCACCGAGAGGGGGAAGCCTGCCTGATACAAAAGTAATATTCAATACTTTTCTATGCCCGTAAATAAGGATTTTTCATTCATATTGACGCACAATGACTTGTTAACTCTGTGGGAAACCAGCAAATTTAGAAAACAACCATTACTTGCGATGTTTATTTCTTTTCTCCTCCTTTCTCTTCTTTTTCTTATCCTTAGAATTATCTTTGGATCTGTGCTTCCTTGAGTGTTGTTTGCTGGAGCTCCCTGAGTGCAGCTTTTTTGACTTCTTCCGCTTTTCCTCGTTAGTCTCCTCTTCTGAAGAATCATCTGACTTCAGTGTAGAAGGTTTCTCAGGACCATAGACAACATGGCGTCTCCATACATCAGCGCTCGTTGACCGATCTTCTATGGAGTCCGAAGAAGGTGGAAGGTACGGACCCGTTTCATCCATCCTTGGGCCAACACCACCTCTGCGACGTTTGGCCCTGCCATCCGGAAAACAAAAAATATCATGTCAAACTAATGAAATCGACATATTTAAAGTTGAGTGATTCAAGAGGGCGCACACAGAGAGAGTGAGAAAGAGCATAAATTATGACCTTGAGTGTAGAAACTCCTCAAGTTCTTCATCTTCCCTCGAAGAGCCACTCTCATATACTCTTTCACTTGATGAACATGAAGCACTTGCATTGTTAACATGTACAAGGGTACTCTTACTTTTGGTTACACCGTAATTGTCAATACGGCTGCTGTATTACTGCTTCCATTTCTAAATTTGCCTTTACATCTATCATCCAGCTCTAGCTCTTTTTGTCGGGTTCGCCACATCTCATTCACTTCCACAGCTCGATTTGCTGTTTCAAAAACCCAAAAACAAACAAACAAATAAATAAATAAACCTTAAGCTGAAGTACACAAATCTGAACCATAAAATGTAATTTAAGAGGTAAACAAAACCCACCCACGCTGAAAAGATAACTTACACTTCGAGTGAAGGAACCAATTGATCGTTCATCAGAATTATGTTTTCCTCAACTCTTTGCAAACACCAGTTTTTGAATTCTTTTTCTATGATTAAGTTGTAGAGAAACTGAGTTGTATCAAATAAATATGAAAACCTATTTGGGTTAGTCAAGAAGGAATAAGGCCGTGTAAAGAAACTGAAGGTATAATGGGCCTCGATTTCCACGAAGGAAGGTACGGACCACTTGATATAGCAAACACTCATCTTTCCTCATGAGTCATGAAGGATTGAAATTCGTTACAAAAACTATCCTTCATAAAAGGCATCGCAATGCCAAATCAACGAAAAGAAAGAAGATATTATTATGACAGAAAATGTAGAACTAACCTTGTTGTACTCCAAGAACGGTTGCAGTTAGAAACCGTGAATTGGGCCGAAACCGTGAATTGGGTTGTTTAAGATAGGCTTGCACACCTTCCTTTTCTGCTTGTCGCCGCAATTCTGCTGCTTCTTTCATAAGCATTGCAGCTATTCTGTTCTCCGTCTCAAGATCCATCTGCTCTATTAGGTTGCAAATGGCAAGAAAAATAGGAGGATAACTCAAGCTACAAGAGGCAAAAGAAATCAAATATAAGCAAATCAATCAAATGAAATAAGACCACTTAGCAAAGCAAACTACAACCAACAAAAACTTTGAAAATGTAGCACCTTTTTAGCCTAACGTCAACAGAAGACGAATTATGGTCATACTACAATTAAATGATCCAAAAGGAGCAGACAAAGGCGCAATTAACAAAAAGTTCATCAATTTTCAAAAACCAATTTCAAATATCATCCACTACGTCAAGAAGAAACAAAACCTTTTGGATTCTATCTCTCATAAGTTTTCTCATCTACATACAGTAAATTATTCACAAACAATGGTTTTCAACTTAAATAAAAAATAAAAAGAAACTTCTGGGAAAAAATATTACACTATATATATTTAAAAAAAAAAAAGAGGCTTAAAGATCTCAAATTTTTTCTTCTCCTAAATTCAACAAAATAAAACATATACCCTTCTATTGGCAATTGCCAATGGCTAGATGGTCTAAATTATGACTAGAATTTGAGATTTTAGCTATAGCCAAAACTTTTGGAGAGGGTGATCCATGTTCGACTAACTATTCTAAAGTAAAAACAATAATATAATATTATATATTTTAATTATTTTTTTAATAACTTTATTTTTATTTTTTATATTTTGTAAAATCTCTATTCGGTAATTATGCAACTAGTAGTCAGGTTTTATACCTCATCCTTGTAGTCACACAAGTTTTAGAACAAATAAAACCTGCAGTATATATATGTTCAGTGTGTATATATCTCCACTTATTTAATCATCAATGAACCATGTAAAACCTCCATAATTGGCACTGGCATAAGCACCGAGAAGCTGTTCTTTTTGCATAAACATCAAAGAATGAAAACTCAGAATTTGTCTTTTCTTGAGTACTCAAAATGGAAGCACAATCTTGGCACAAAGAAAATGTTGATAAAGAACAAAACATATAAAAATATTCCAAAGGGACATAATAGATATGTTCTTCTGTATCAAGATTACATTGAACTCATCTACTTACACTCTTAAAACTGTCAAAGTGACTTAATGTGATCATTAATTTCTCAAAATAAGTTGGAAAAGTCATTTGAAAACTTTCTTCCTTATCTAAGACCGAAAACTCATGCCACATATTTCTACATCACAATTCACATAGATAATAATAATAACAACAAAGCAAGACTTTGCATCAGTTGAAATGGCATCACCCATTCCGTCCCAAGAAGTTGGAAAATTGCTGTCCCCAAGACCCTAGCCACTTCACAGTAAAGCAACAGGTATAGAATGCAATGTACTCTTTAATGTGAATAAGCTGAGACAACCAATTCATGTCAATTCAACATGACAGCAAGAACATGTGAGTGGATTAAAGAAATTCAACATGGACAATGAAATTAAACCAGCAACTCTTTCACATTTCAGTATCAAACCAGTACAAACCAGTCATCACATTTCAGTATCAAACCAGTACAAACCAGGTCATAAACCAACAAGTTTCTACCCAACTCATAAACCAGGTCAAGCCACATTTTAGTAGATTCACTGCTGATTTATTCATTACATTTCAGTATCAACATTTCAATAAACCACCAACTCATAAACCAGCAGTAGATTCACATTACAGTTCAGTATCAACATTTCATAAGAGTGCACTAAAACTCTATTTGCACTAAAAACAGTACAAACCAGTGTAAAGACACTATGATTTAATTTTCAATACTAACTGTCACGACTCACACTGGCATATACATCTATATAAATAATGTGTCAACTTGGTTGTGAATGTACAGAACAAAGCAAAAATGAAGCAACTTGGAAGGAAAAACAAGCAGCTTGTAGCTCTGTTCTTTATCATCAACAACTCTAATGCCATCTTTAAGGCTTATACTCTGTCTGTAATTTGCTTACAACTTGGTGATTTGATATTTTAATTGTAAATAGCTCGGTGCTTTATTTTTGCAAATTATTTGGATTTTTTATGCAATTCATTAAACATTGCATGAAGGAAGAAAACATCATAAACAGTAGAAAAATGCATCACAAAGTTTCCTGCATTTCAATTCCCAAATCTATGCCCATTGTAGATCAGATCAGTTTTACCCATCTATGGTAAAGAACTAACAAACTAGTTTGATCATCCCTTCAATCTAGTTTGATTTATATATAAATTAACTACATAAATTTGGAGTAGGTCATGATCTCCATTGTTCATTAGCTGTCTTTTGCTCATATTGCTACTTCATAACTTGCAAAGTTTGTAAACAAAGAACTTTGAACACCTTGGAAAAGGAAACTTCCCAACAATGTGCCACTAGCTTTGGGTGGTACTTTGTGTTCATGAATTAATTCGTCAGGTAAAATTGTCGTGGATGTATGATTATTTGGTTCAATCCGAATATTCCATTCAATATATAGGCCAGGATGACACAACACAATTATCCTAGATTTAATGACAGATCTTTAAGCTTTGAAACCATACTTGAATATATACATATATTTTTTGATGTCGGGGAACCTCTCTAAGGCAGGGCCCTTTAGACCCACCCCTACAGAGTAAACCTTGGTCCCGTGCACCACACCCTAGAAAGTTTCCTTACACGGAACTGATTAAATCGCTGGCTTCTCACCAGGTGTATGGCCCCAAAGGATTGTTTGCATCCATGAGGTGTTGAACCTTGTACCTTGAAGGGAGTGAGACCCTAAGACCAAGGGCTTCACCACTTGGGCCAACCCCTTGGGGTTAACCACACTTGAATATAGCAAAAGTCAAAACGAAAACCGAAAAAAGTAAAGTATAGAACAGCAAGCAAAACAGAGAGGAGAGCATGATGTATAGAAATAAGTCAATCAACTGCAACAAGTTGAATTCTTCCACCAACCAAAACTTAAAAAGCGAAGCTCCAAAAATAAAAAATGTCCAAAACAATTACACAATCTGTATTCATCCAAAAACGAGAGTAAAAAACGATTGTATATATCAATAGCACGAAAAACACTTACTGTAACAGTTGAGAGGGGGACTGGAACCCTAAGTCTTCTGTGTTGGAGACAATAAAGGGAGAATCGATTTGCCTGTGATAATCGAGAACGAGACCAGCGTTCAACATTAGAATCGCAAAATACATAATGATTTAATCACTTGAGAAACCAAAAAATGAGAATCGGAGAAGTGGGAGAGAAGAGTGAGGAAGATGATGACACATTGAATGCACATAGAAGAGGGAGAGAAGAGCGAAAAAGAGAGGCTTACGGTTGAGAAAAAGTAGACGACGACAACGAAGACAACCACTGGAGAGAAGGGGATGCTTGCGGGTTGAAGAAGAGCGAGGCAGGTATGCGAGAATGGGGCTGAAGAAGAGTGAGACGGAGAGAATGGGCCTTGCTGTTTAAAATGATGTTTTACACCCACTAATAACATTAAGACACGTAGAGATTCTAGAAAGATGAAAAATAGAGGTGCATGTAGTGTATCCGATATTCACTGTGTTGAACCTAAGGTTTCAAGTTTTGTGTAATTATATATTTACACATGGATTTTGATGATAACAAATGAATTCAAAGAATGAAGGAGTCTCAAGCTCAATTTGTCCACACAATGGAGTCAAGCACATCAAGGAACCAAGCATGAGCAAGAAGGAAACAAGTTCACATTAAAGTCATAGAGAAATGTTGTAAATCTCTTAAAATTCGAAATTAGGATTAAGGCTCAAAAATTAATATTTTATCATAAAGCATTAAAATACATTTTCCACATGTGCATGAATATTTTGAAAATTAAATTTGAAAATTTTGAAAGATAATTGATTGTCATCTTTCACATGTGCATGCCATGATTAAAGGTTTGAACTTTGAAAATATTAAAGATGATTGATTGTCATCTTTCACATGTGCATGTTTTATTTGAATATTTTCAAAAGTGATTGATGCTTTTCTTGACTTATGCAAAAGGAAGATGCCTTTGTTTGAATATTTTGAAAAGTAAAGTGTGCTCCTTTTGTCATATGCAAAAAGTAAAAAATTAGGTTTGAAATTTTTGAAAAGCAAAGTGTGCTCCTTTTGTCATATGCAAAAAGTAAAAAGATTAGGTTTGAAATTTTTGAAAAATGAATGATGATGTTTTTGACATGTGAATCTTTTTAAATTTGAATATGAAGTCTCATATGCCTATAAATAGATCATTTGAGAGCTTCACATTCACAACACCAAGAGCATACAACTCTCATTCAAAGCTTTCATTCTCTCTTCTCTAAGCATTGAGCCTTAACCCTTGTTCATTTTGAGAGATATAGTTTGTGCTTGTATTGTTCTTATTTCACTCATTGAGGAGTGTTTTCTGATATCCTACCCACTATCAATTCTTGTATCAGTAAAAGGGTGTGTACAACCCTTGTGCGTGTAGAAAGTGTTCTACACAGGGAATCGTTGAATCACCACGTGTAAGGTGATTGCAAGTGTAGAGGGTGTTCTACACAGATCCTTTGTAGCGGTGTTGTTCAAAGGTGTAATAGGTTTTTATCTCCACCTGAAGGAGATTGAATAGTGAATTCGGGGATCCTCAAGGGGTAGCTTGAGGCGAGGACGTAGGCAGTGGGGCCGAACCTCGTTAACATACTGAGTTTGCTTCTCTCTTACCCTTACTCTTTATATTTATTGTTATTTCATATTTTGTTTATATTTTATATTGTATATTTGATTTATAATTGTTAATTTTTAAATACAACTTAATTCACCCCCCCTCTTGTGTTAGTCATCTGGGCAACACACTGTGACAACAATCGTTGTCCCCACCCCCAACCCAAGCCCCACCAACAAAGCAAAATCTGTTCCCCTATCTTCCTCCTCCCCTTCCGTCGAACCCATCTGAAAAAGCAGTGGTTTTACACAACACTACACCTAGAGGGGGGGTGAATAGGTGTAAACCGATTTTTCTGGTCTTTTAAAAAGATTGTTAAACAACAATTAATCAAAGGAATAAATCACATAAATAATCAATACAATATTTTGTTCACGGAGTGGAAACTCATTTGAAGAACGTCTTCAAAATCTAAAACCACTCCGGGTGTAAGACACCACCTCAAATCCACTATAGAAAATTTAGTTTGTTACAACCAATTTAGAGACACTCACAAAACCTTTGTAGTAGCTAAACTTGGCTTGCAACACCACGAGCGACCCACTCGATCTCTACACGCATGTAGTGTCGGAACTCCGACCTTTCTATAGCTTCCCACGAGAACCTCTCGATCTCTGCATCAACAGCAGATCCGGACTCTTCCGGCCAATGAACTCGTCCACTCCAATGGACTCATATGAAGATTGATGTTGAATGTAGTGTGGTGGAGAGGTGTTTATCCAAGAGAGAATCAACCAAGTGGGGGAGAGGTTGTTCTAAAAGATCTTGGAGGCCCTTAGGGTTTTTGCTCTGATTCTCCACACCTAGAACATAAGAGAAGTTGTTCTATTTATAGTTCCACTCAAAGGAGGCGCATGAAAACCCTAGGTTTTAAGTCATCTGGAACATTCGCTTGAGCGCAGTGTCGAGCGAAGGTCGAGCGCCGAAATCTATTTGAGTTCACTCGAGCTAAGTGTCGAGCGAGGGTCGAGCGGAACAATCTGCCTGAGTTTGCTCGAGCTCAGTATCGAGCGAGGGTCGAGCGGTGCAATCTGCCAAAGTTTGCTCGAGCGGTATGTCAAGCGGGTGTCGAGCGGCCAACTCTGCCTGAGTTCGCTCGAGCGCCCTGTCGAGCGAGTGTCGAGCGGTGACACCTGTTTTGTCCAGTGATCAGCACACTTCAATCCTTTCCCTTCAACACTTGTTACAACACTATTTTACACAGGTTTTCACAAGAATATGCCAATCAACTCATTTTTGCCTCAACAATCTCCCCCTTTGGCATTTCTGTGACAAAACCTCTAACCTATACATATGACCTAATCCTAGCACACCCATCACTAGATTCATATTCTTGAACACGTTGAAATATTTCTACACACACTTAGCAAACGGTTAAACATATCGCACAAAGAATTGTTTGCAAATCACAAACCACAATTCATGAATAGACATGACAAGTACAGGCTTTAGAGACAAAATATTCCATTAAACAATTAATCAGAAAATGAGTTCAAGAACAATTAGTCACACAGCAGCAGTAAACAAGAGATATAAAACCAAAAGATAAAAACCAAAAGCTGTTGTTCCCAAAACAAATGTGTTGCTAACAACTAACACTCCCCTTGAGTTAGTACTAAGCTCCCCCAATCTCCCCCTTAATCAGTATTGCACTACTCCCCCTTTTTGTCACAAGAGGACAAAGGGTCTCAATCATCTGCAGGACTGCCACCATCTTCATCATCGTCATTAAGTAGCTCTTCAATGTCATGGAAATGTTGTGTCACATGCTGCTGCAGGCTATCAAACCAGGCATCCAACGTATCAAACCGGGCAGAGACTGTAGCATCGAGAGTATCAAACCGGGCATCTAGAGTATCAAACCGAGCATCAAGGCGGGCTAAATACTCAAGAATCTATTGAAGACTGGGCTCGGTCGAGCCGGGTGCCGAAGAGAATGGTGCCGAGCTAGATGGCTGAGAAGTGGATGGCCGAGAGCTGGATGGCTGAGAACTGGAAGGCCGAGAGCTCAAAGGCTGAGAGGAAGGTGCGGGAGGATGCTCAACACGGATAGGCTGTGGGGTGGTGTGAGCACGACTAAGCTGCACCGTCCGACGACCAATGGGAGCCTTAAGTGCTATTCTAGGCTCTTGTGGTAGAAACGCAATCGATTGGGAGAGGGCTATTCGGGTGATGAGACAGGCAAACGGCAAATCAGTCCGTTTCTTGGAGGACTGAAAAGCCTCAATAATGACCCGACACATAAGAGACCCTAGATCAATGAAGACATCATTGATCAAGGCATGTAGAAGAATGGCGCGGTCAAGACCCACGTCACTCTGATGACCCGTAGGGTAGAGATTGGTAAGAACAATCCTACTCAGAATGAGATTGTCAGGTGTAAAAAGAATAGTTTGGAGAGGGCTCTTCCCTTCCCAATGACTGGTCCCACCACAAAGACAGCTAGCAATAACTTGTGGAGTAGAAGGAGATGTTCGTGTATAAGGATAGTCTGGATAAGGCACACGATGGGCATTCAGCAAGTTTGCTATCATGCCTGGAGTCACCCGGAAGGAAATGTTCCGGAGACTAACCCCAAAGGAGTCATCAATCGAAATAGCATGAATGTTGGAGTAAAACTCCCGAACCATCTCCACAGAAGGAGTGGGATGACCAGTGGTCAAGGCCTGCCACTGGCGAGACTCAAAAATATGAGGGATTATGGTCTCAGAAAGCTCACCAAGAGAGACATCACGCTTAACAATGGGTGTACGTTGAGAAAAATTCTGAGTGTACAGCTCCTGAGCTTGTGCAATATGGAACTGAGTGTGAGCGGGTGCAGGAGGATTTTGGCGAGGATGAACACGTCGAGACTACATGGCTTTTGGCTGTAGACAGAGTCAGTGACGTTAGACAAGGCTAAAGGTGATGTGACGACTTGATGGATGCATGTCTAAAATGCCAAATGCATGAGGATGATAAACTCACCAACTAACCATGTGATGAACATGCTAACACGACAATGCCAATCAAGCCGACCATGACAAAACAACAATGCCAACCAACCATGCTCATGAAAAAGAGACAAAAACCATTTTGGTAATCCCAACTAAGTCAAGGTTGGGAATTTTGAACTCAATACACAACCCATGCCCTTTCTAACATAAAACACATTCAAACCCAATGCAATTCCAAGACAAATGACGACCCAACACTAGGATATGCATGAAATAGGTATATGAACAATGCTATGCCAATGCATGATGAAAAAAAATAATCAAAATACATTGAGGCATTTCATCAAACACTTGGAGTGCATCCAAGTGGGAAATTCGGGCAACACCCCATGGGAGGTTCAAAAACCTCCTAAATACAACCAAACAACCAACAAACTCCATAGGAGTTTCAATCAAGCCAAAACAAAGGAGATTTTTCCAAGAAAAACACTCCAATGAAACCCAAACCGAACCCAATGAAAATAACCAAGAAAAACCAAAAAAATGCAAGAATCCGAAATATTAATCAAGAGAAATGTTTTTACCTTGATTTGGAATGATTTCGGAAGAGAAACCAGTTGAAAAACCGAAGAGATTTGAAAGAGGGAGAGAAATCGCATGGGAGAGTTTTGGGGAAAAACTGTGTGACTGACGCTCGAGCAGCACTGGGCTTTATACCAGATATTCGCTCGAGCAAACTTAAACCCTCGAGCGGCCTATCGAGCGAATGTCGCTCGAGCGGAGTGTCGAGCGAGACCTCCAGATTTTGTAATTTCGCCCAGTTTTGAAACACACACCACTCACATGACTCACATGACTTTGACAAACACTAGGAAAGTCAATTTTCAACCCAAGAATACATATCAAATGAAGAGAAGCATCATATTCTCACAAAACACGCAGGTAAAAACAAAGTATCTTAAGTAATGTAGATATGCGTGTTTAACTGGTCCTTGCTCAATTAAGAAATTTCAACCGATAAGCGTGAGCGGGGTTGGGCTGAACAAGAAATCATAAATGCTTGGGAAGCTCTTCCAAGACACAAAAAGTCAAACCCAATGCTGCTAGGACCTGAATCCTTTTGTTTGAGTACTTGTTTCAGCATGTGCAAGAAACAGAAAACTTATTCTGTTTTTCATTTCATTTTTTTTTTATTTTATTTTAACAACATCACTTTTTCTTTTCCTTTTGATGTGCCATATTTTTGCACAAGAGAATCATGATGAGGTCATCTAGCCCATGGTCAATTCTGTGTGCAAGTAGANTTCTGCTGCTTCTTTCATAAGCATTGCAGCTATTCTGTTCTCCGTCTCAAGATCCATCTGCTCTATTAGGTTGCAAATGGCAAGAAAAATAGGAGGATAACTCAAGCTACAAGAGGCAAAAGAAATCAAATATAAGCAAATCAATCAAATGAAATAAGACCACTTAGCAAAGCAAACTACAACCAACAAAAACTTTGAAAATGTAGCACCTTTTTAGCCTAACGTCAACAGAAGACGAATTATGGTCATACTACAATTAAATGATCCAAAAGGAGCAGACAAAGGCGCAATTAACAAAAAGTTCATCAATTTTCAAAAACCAATTTCAAATATCATCCACTACGTCAAGAAGAAACAAAACCTTTTGGATTCTATCTCTCATAAGTTTTCTCATCTACATACAGTAAATTATTCACAAACAATGGTTTTCAACTTAAATAAAAAATAAAAAGAAACTTCTGGGAAAAAATATTACACTATATATATTTTTTAAAAAAAAAGAGGCTTAAAGATCTCAAATTTTTTCTTCTCCTAAATTCAACAAAATTAAACATATACCCTTCTATTGGCAATTGCCAATGGCTAGATGGTTTAAATTATGACTAGAATTTGAGATTTTAGCTATAGCCAAAACTTTTGGAGAGGGTGATCCATATTGGACTAGCTATCCTAAAGTCAAAACAATAATATAATATTATATATTTTAATTATTTTTTAAATAATTTTATTTTTATTTTTTATATTTTGTAAAATCTCTATACGGTAATTATGCAACTAGTAGTCAGCTTTTATACCTCATCCTTGTAGTCACACAAGTTTTAGAACAAATAAAACCTGCAGTATATATATGTTCAGTGTGTATATATCTCCACTTATTTAATCATCAATGAACCATGTAAAACCTCCATAATTGGCACTGGCATAAGCACCGAGAAGCTGTTCTTTTTGCATAAACATCAAAGAATGAAAACTCAGAATTTGTCTTTTCTTGAGTACTCAAAATGGAAGCACAATCTTGGCACAAAGAAAATGTTGATAAAGAACAAAACATATAAAAATATTCCAAAGGGACATAATAGATATGTTCTTCTGTATCAAGATTACATTGAACTCATCTACTTACACTCTTAAAACTGTCAAAGTGACTTAATGTGATCATTAATTTCTCAAAATAAGTTGGAAAAGTCATTTGAAAACTTTCTTCCTTATCTAAGACCGAAAACTCATGCCACATATTTCTACATCACAATTCACATAGATAATAATAATAACAACAAAGCAAGACTTTGCATCAGTTGAAATGGCATCACCCATTCCGTCCCAAGAAGTTGGAAAATTGTTGTCCCCAAGACCCTAGCCACTTCACAGTAAAGCAACAGGTATAGAATGCAATGTACTCTTTAATGTGAATAAGCTGAGACAACCAATTCATGTCAATTCAACATGACAGCAAGAACATGTGAGTGGATTAAAGAAATTCAACATGGACAATGAAATTAAACCAGCAACTCTTTCACATTTCAGTATCAAACCAGTCATCACATTTCAGTATCAAACCAGTATAAACCAGGTCATAAACCAACAAGTTTCTACCCAACTCATAAACCAGGTCATGCCACATTTTAGTAGATTCACTGCTGATTTATTCATTACATTTCAGTATCAACATTTTAATAAACCACCAACTCATAAACCACCAGTAGATTCACATTACAGTTCAGTATCAACATTTCATAAGAGTGCACTAAAACTCTATTTGCACTAAAAACAGTACAAACCAGTGTAAAGACACCATGATTTAATTTTCAATACTAACTGTCACGACTCACACTGGCATATACATCTATATAAATAATGTGTCAACTTGGTTGTGAATGTACAGAACAAAGCAAAAATGAAGCAACTTGGAAGGAAAAAACAAGCAGCTTGTAGCTCTGTTCTTTAAGGCTTCATCAACAACTCTAATGCCATCTTTAAGGCTTCTACTCTATCTGTAATTTGTTTACAACTTGGTGATTTGATATTTTAATTGTAAATAGCTCGGTACTTTATTTTTGCAAATTATTTGGATTTTTTATGCAATTCATTAAACATTGCATGAAGGAAGAAAACATCATAAACAGTAGAAAAATGCATCACAAAGTTTCTTGCATCTCAATTCCCAAATCTATGCCCATTGTAGATCAGATCAGTTTTACCCATCTATGGTAAAGAACTAACAAACTAGTTTGATCATCCCTTCAATCTAGTTTGATTTATATATAAATTAACTACATAAATTTGGAGTAGGTCATGATCTCCATTGTTCATGAGCTGTCTTTTGCTCATATTGCTACTTCATATGACTTGATTTTATAATCCTTTAGACAAGTTAGAAGTATAATCTTGCAAAGTTTGTAAACAAAGAACTTTGAACACCTTGGAAAAGGAAACTTCCCAACAATGTGCCACTAGCTTTGGGTGGTACTTTGTGTTCATGAATTAATTCGTCAGGTAAAATTGTCGTGGATGTATGATTATTTGGTTCAACTTGATGATGACACATTGAATGCACATAGAAGAGGGAGAGGAGCGAAAAAGAGAGGCTTACGGTTGAGAAAAAGTAGACGACGGCAACGAAGACAACCACTGGAGACAAGGGGATGCTTGCGAGTTGAAGAAGAGCGAGGCAGGTATGCGAGAATGGGGCTGAAGAAGAGCGAGACGGAGAGAATGGGCCTTGCTGTTTAAAATGATGTTTTACACCCACTAATAACACTAAGACACGTAGAGATTCCAGAAAGATGAAAAATAGAGGTGCATGTAGTCTATCCGATATTCACTGTGACAACAATCGTTGTCCCCACCCCCCAACCCAAGCCCCCACCGACAAAGCAAAATCTGTTCCCCTGTCTTCCTCCTCCCCCTCTGTCGAACCCATCGTAACCCTTGCCATCTTGAACTCTCTCATTCAAAAAAAAATATTAACTATAAAGCCTATATGGCATAGGAACAAAATTAGTATCGAAACTTGATGAAGAAATTTAAGTGCAAGTACAAGGTATTTGAATGTTGCCTACCATGGAAGATTTAAATATGAGATAGGACCTGTTTGAGATTGTGTTAGAAGTCTTAAAAAGTGCATAAATATTGTTGAAAGCTCTTTAATGAAAAAATAAAGTTGTTTGGGTGTTACATATTAAAGTACTTTTAATCTCAAATAAGTTAAAAAGTACGTTTGATGATTTTGATGCTTTTTCTCAAAAGTGTTTTTCCGAATAATGCGGAACGAAATTTGAATTTAAAAAAAAAACTGTCAATGGACGAAAATATCCATGCAACTTTAAGATAATTACAACTTTCAAACTTTCAAAGATATGATCATAATTTTTAAAAACTCAAATAATCGTCATTTCTATATCAGAAAGTACTTTTTTAATTTGTTTCCAAACAAACGTAATATGTTTAAAAGTGCTTTAAACATATGATTACCAAACAGTAAATAACTTTTTAATAGTAGAACTTATTACTTAAGTTATAAGTCCTAAAGTTATACGTTATATTTCTCACCGTAATCCCAAACATGCACTTAGTACCCTAAAACATTTCCCTCATGCACTTTTTTAATTTTTATGCACCCTCAGATAAAACCCAACCAATTATACTGAATTTTTCTTGTTTCTAAAGCTCTCCTTTAGCAATGTAAATTTTTTCTTGCACTAATTCACACTTTTCCCAGGCACCGTTGCTGCAATGCTGATTGGCTTTCTTGCACTAATGCTAATTGACTTCCTTTGGGAAGGTTTTTAAAGCTTGATCCAGTGCCCTTTCTTGTACACCAGACCACACATCTTGCTTTGAACTCGATGAAACTACATTTGCCACAGAGATGGAATGGGATCGACGGGAGAGAGAGAGAGAGAGAGAGCTGTGTAGTTTCAGTAAAACAGATAAAAAAATAGAAAATTCTTCTTGTAAGTATACTTTGCGCACCAATTCGCGCATCAATATTGATTTATAAGATATATGTTTAACAAAATGACGTGAATTGAAGGCAAAAATAATTTTCATGAAATAGAAAATTTTATTCTTCTCTTAAAATTTTTTTTATATAAAAAAATATCGGTGCGCAAATTAATGCAAAAAATCTATTTATACCTAACAAAGCTATAAAAAAAATACCCAAAGTGAGGGCTGAAGAGGAAAAGATGAAGGTCTGAGGGAGACTTGAGAAAATGTTGAAAAAATTTCGTATGATTATATAAGAGCAGTTCTACGGTAATTATCATAGAAAGCTAACGTGTAGTTCTTTTATTAGAGGGTGTAAAAGTGAGTTTAGCACTCATCATGTTTGAATATTTTCTCAAAGAGGAAATTGAGAGGTTTCGAGACGATGAAAGAGAATAAATGAGGGAAAAGTTAACTGGAGGTTGAGAAATAATAAAATATACTTTTGATTCTAGCACAGGACTTCGCCAGACTTGGAGAGAAGCTAACAAATATTGTAGTATAAATCTCAAAGTTGAGAGGTTTAGCCAAGCCAATGCATATGTTTTTCTCACATTTGCTTTTAATTTAGACTTGCATTGGCAAATGGCTAGGCTAATTTCAATGTTCTAAATGAGGGAAAAAGAGAACTCACCGAATTTATAGATGAAGTAATGGAACTGTGTATACAAAGGTAGAGATCCAACACTAAATGGAGCAAATACGTCAATTTAGAACCCTCTCGCGGCTTCGGATCGGAAAATTGCTTTGCAGAAAACCTAACCCTAGTTGGCAGAGGAAGAATAAAGTAGCGCGGCCATCAATGCATGTGAAATTCAATTTAGAATTACTAGTGGGAGGAAACGTGCAAGGTGGCTTTTGAATTACATGGGGAGTCCAATCTTGCCATGGATGTCATATAAGCTGCCCAAGCTCACATGCATAATTCAATTGGTCGTGGTGCGGCGATGTGGAGTAGAGAACAACCCTAAAATGGAGAGAGAGAGAGAGAGAGGAACGAGAACTTACTGGGGTGATCAGAGGTGAAGAAAAGGGATTACGGCGGCGGAGAGGTGTGAACGCAGAGGGAGAGATTCAGGGGCTGGGGCGCTGGACGGGGGAAGGGGAAAAGAAGTAGGGATTTGGGACGAGCAAACGCAGAGAGAGGAGGAGAGTCGGGGACTGGGGCGCTGGACAGGGGAAGGGAAAAGAAGCAGGGATTTGGGGCTGGCTGGGTTATCTTTCGAGCATGAAATGGGCTGTATTTGGTGTTGAGCTTGGGCGTCGAAGAACTTTGGTTTATGACAACACAAGGCTTCTGAATCGAAAACTTGGAAATGAGTACACACTTTGGTTTATGACAACACAAGGCTTCTGACTCGAAAACTTGGAAATGAGTACACACTTTTCACGGTCACAAAAAAAAGAGAAAATCTACTCAACCTCCCCTTTATCTCATCTATACCGCACGAATCCACGTGTTGGTTTTTTTATTATTTCTTTTAGATATCCGTGCGCCCTCTTCCCTTTCCATCTGCTTTCCCCGCTCCCGCTCCCACTCCCACCATTCTCCTTCCATCTGCTACTTCCCTCTTCCACCCACCATTTTCCCGTAGCGCTTCCCGCTCTCAATTTTTCATACGCCCCATGAAGTTTTGGCATGCAGTTTTGGATCATCTCTTTCCATGGGTCGCTCCTCCTCCCCGTGCGCCGCTTCCTCCCCCATTTTCGTGTAGCTACTTCCCCCCTCACCCACCCAACCCATTTTTCGTACTCCACATGGACCGCTCCTCCTCTCTGTGCCCTGCTCCCTCATGCGGTAATTTACTTGCAAAAAAGAAATGCATGCCATACAAATCCATTCATGCTAATTAGCGAGCTTTTGTCCAAAAAATCTGGACTAATTTTCCTGCACAAAATTCCCTAATTTAACATATTCTATTGTAGATTCTGCACTTCAATAATGCCTAATTTCACAGCCCACAATAAGCATAATTTGAAACCATTAAATCTGAAAAAAGGCTTAAACGGATTAAACGAAGGAACTAAACCATACACTAACAGATTATACAAAGTTCATCTCCTTTCATTCACAACAAACAAATCCCTTTCCATTCACAACAAATAATCATCTACACAATATGGAGTTCCAGACTTTTTTTCCCACAACATGCCAAATATTCACA
Source organism: Carya cathayensis (assembly GCA_011037825.1). Lineage (NCBI taxonomy): Eukaryota > Viridiplantae > Streptophyta > Magnoliopsida > Fagales > Juglandaceae > Carya > Carya cathayensis. The sequence goes on along the minus strand of QGSO01000257.1, from coordinate 1,221,754 downwards.
ACCAAACATAGGGGTATAAACTCTCCAACAACCAAAAAATTTAACAATGGTACAAACTCTCCCATAACTACAACTGCAGGGGGCTTCCGACTAAATGCAAGGGAGGAGAAAAAATGAGAGAAGATAGGGTGGCTTTCGTCTGACACAGGGGAGGGGGGCTTCCACGTTGGAGAGGGGGGAGAAATGCAAGGGGTGAAAAACGCCGAAGGTGCGGGGGGGAAAATGCCAAGAGTGGGACGCGAGGTGGGGGGGTGGGTGGGAAGGGGTTTGTGGGCTAGATGGGAGGGAATTCGAACAGGTAACGAGGAATTAAAAAAAAAAAAGGCTGTCAGAATTTCGTGCGGTGTAGATAAAAATAGGAGGTTGTGTAGCTACACTCCAAAAGGGGGGGGGGGGGAATGCCAAGAAGCCAAGTGGTGGCATTTAAAATCTCACACAGGAAGCATATTTGTACGAGGATGTCTAGACTGATCAATCTCATTACTGTCATATTGAACATGAAAAACAAAATCGTCCCAGCAGGCTTAGTTAAAAACATCATCATGAGATGAATGAAAATGACAGAATTCAAACGAGTAAAATATTGGAGAGTTGCTGTTTCTAATTTCTGTCGTAATACATGTCGGCTTTTGTTCATTGTCGTGCTCTACCTTAAGATTCTCGATATAAATAGACGTTTATAAAGCAATTGGAATACGTGGTTGCTCCATGCTTTGAGCTTGAGCTTCTTGATTGGAGTTTGATTCCTTTTTCCTCATCTCAAAGTGGCTTCTGGCTGTGAACCGGATCTACTACATTCACTAATACAAATTTTGTTGGGAATTTGGACCTCCCAAATTCACCCCCCCTAGGATCTACGCTTTGCAGGAATAACAAGAAAAATAGAGAAATAATAACAACACAAGAAATTTACGTGGAAACTCCAAAATAGGAGAAAAAACCACCAGACCCAGAGAAGAAAATCCACTATGTGAAAAATTATTACAATCACACAATTTTTCTCCTCATCCCAAACACACTCACAAAGCTACCCCACTAGTAAAACTTTAACTTTACACCTCTTCCCTTTTTACAAAAGGCTAATAGAGGAATTTAACTAAAGTCATAAGTTACTAGATAAACTTTCAACTGGTGCACTTAAACTAAAAGGCTAAGCCTCTTATTTATAATTGAGGCCTAGGCCCCTTTCATTTAATCCCACCAATGTGGGACTAATTGAAGGAGCACAAATAGTCAACAAATTTTTTATGCTGGACTGCACTATTATTGGACCTTTCCGCGAGAGAAAATTATTAGAACATTTGCTTCAAATTGACGATGAATAAAATAGAGTCTAGATCACAAAGTACACTCGATTTCTACAACTTATGAAATAGGATGTGCAACCTGCAAATAAGAATCCCAAATCTGAAACTTGTTTGGGTCTAACTATTTGCAGAAATAGAAGCAAATGATGGTGGGAGCAGGTGTGTCAATTTCTGCTCCAAAAAGAGATCATGCGGTATAAACCAGTTGAATCCAGCTTCACTTGTTTAGCTGCTTGAATCTTTTACAAGCTTCCAAAATATTGCTCCGGTGACCAAAGGCACTAACCCTGACAAAACCTTCGCCAGCAGGTCCGAAACCACTGCCAAGGGTGGTAACAACTTGAGTTTTCTCCAGTATCTCACTGAATACATCCCATGAACTATCGCAAATTATTACCAATGGCAGGCAATTTCATGCAAAATTAAGCTAAACGAATAAAAAAATACTATCACAAATTATTACGAATAAATAAAACCTTAAAAATATGACCAAATGAATACTTGTAAGACCAACCCAAACTTTTCACTTAATATATATCACAATGAAAATAGATAATTATAAGAGAAAAATGGGGACAAGTCAACTGGAGAATAAATTTTATTCTTATTTTGGAGAAGAATAAATTACAGGGTATGATGGGTCTTGCACTGCCATTGTAACATCAGCCCCAAAAACAACGTGCCAAGAGTAGAAAGAAAGCAAATTTAGATAGTGCTACAATTAAAAAAAAAATTATAATGGAATACTTTGCTGGTAAACAAAAATCATCAGTACAAGCAAACAAATATAAACAGAGGCAAAGTGAATGCAAGGAACTCAAAACCAACGTGTAAAACTAAACAAACTTGAAAAAGTTGAAGCAATTGTTGCTCTCAAAGACTGCAGATCAGCAACAGTGTTAGTCTTCAGCTATCATGAAGTTTGTCATCAGGAGTTATAAATTTCGATTGTCTCATATGAAACTTCAAGTAATCCACTTATAGGTGTCTCGATTCTATGTTCGATCGTATCAATTTGAACCTAGAGGATGATTGCCTAAGGTCAACAGCCAGAGTAGAAACTTCAGCCGTACCTTTTTTGATAAGTAAAACTTTGGCTATAGCTTAAATCAGCATGAATTCTAATACTTAGTTGAATGGCAACTCAAAATTACTTTTGTAGCATGTTCACAAAAACATATTTTGGTCATTGATGTATTGTGAATAGATTAACAACATGAAGCACAAAAAATGTCTAACCATATGAAATGGTTGTGTAACCATTCACAATTACTTTCTAAAGAAACAACATGAGTTTACATTTAAATCTATAGACTTGATTCTATATGTGGTGCTGAGGTTACGCATGTCAGTAATTGAAATGGAGAGGAGGAGAACACAGAGAGCAGTACACGAAGGATGAAGAAAAAGTTCTGTGTATATTCTCTAACATGTAAAAACACTGTACATCAAGGCATGAGAATATATAATCCTCCCGTGTAACAAACTAACCGATTCTGTAGAAGCTAGCTAATAAAAGGAGATATATTTACAAATGAATAAAGAAAATGAAAAGCAGGAAACTAGTGAAAATACAGATTTAGCCCTTATCTATATTCATGCTCAGACGACTTGTAGCTTGATTATCTGTATTGTGTAATAGCCCCCCACAAGATGGAGAATAGAGATTAACTATTCCCATCTTGGACAAATGTAACTTAATGATGAAAGATGGCAAGGCCTTTGTAAAAATATCAGCTAGTTGGCACTGTGAAGCAACGTGAGCTGTGATGATGATGCCCTCTTGGATCTTGTCTCTGATTAAGTGACAATCTAACTCGATATGCTTGATACATTCGTGAAAGACCGGATTGGCAGCAATGTGAAGTGCGGCTTGGTTGTCACAGTAAAGTAAGGCAGCCTGAGGATGTGGAACCCGAAGATCAAGAAGTAAGTATCTAAGCCAAGTGAGTTCAGAGCATGTGGAAGCCATGGATCGATATTCAGCCTCAGCGGAGGAGCGGGACACCACAGATTGTTTCTTGGATTTCCAAGAAATAAGGGAATTGCCAAGAAGTATGCAATACCCAGTAACGGAGCGACGTGTGTCAGGACACGAGGCCCAATCTGAATCACAATAGGCCTTAAGTTGAAGTGGAGATGAGGATGAGAGTAATATACCCTGTCCAGGTGCTGCCTTGATGTATCGAAGAATTTTATGAGCTGCAGCCAAATGTGAAGTTGTGGAATGATCCATAAATTGGCTAAGAAGCTGGACAACATATGATATGTCAGGCCGAGTGATTGTAAGATACAACAAACGGCCAATAAGTCTTCTATAGAGGCTCAGGTCTGGTAGTGGATCACCAGAAGACTTGCTAAGCTTAAAATTCTGCTCAAGGGGCAGTTGAAGTGGTTTGCTGCCAAGTGTCCTTGTGTCGGCCAAGATGTCCAAAGCATATTTTCTTTGACACAAGTGAATACCTTTGGAAGACCTGGCAACTTCCAAACCAAGAAAATAGCGCAAACATCCAAGATCTTTGATCTTAAATTGAGTGTGAAGAAAGGATTTGAGTGATGCAAGGGAAGAAGGGCAATTACCAGCCACAATTATATCATCTACGTAAACTAGTAAGGCAATGAAAGATGAGCCATCTAGTTTAGTAAAAAGACTGTAGTCAGCTTTAGATTGTTCAAACCCAAAATCAATGAGAGAAGAGGAAAATTTTGAATACCATTGTCGAGAGGCTTGTTTAAGTCCATAGAGCGATCCTGAAGATCAGAGCCAAAGGTCATGGGCATTGTCTACGAAAGCAACGTCTGGATTGGATGAGGGGCTGATAGTAGTTCTGAAGCCATGAAACCACCATGTCGTTGCACATTCCCATAAGTCAAGAAGGGGATCATCAGGGTCTGTTGGTTGAGAAACGGAACCAGTGATGAAGTAGATTTTATTTTTGGCACGGAGAGCTCGTCTCATCGCACGAGACCAAGTGGGGTAGTTATCGCTAGTAAGCAGGTCCGTGACCAGAACGACGGCAGGATTGTCGCCGTTGTCCAGCCGAAATGGGTTACTGGGATCGGTGAGGTTCAAGTATGAGGCCATGTCTGTGGCACGGAAGGTGTTTGACAGGGGGTTTGAGTGAGCAGAGGAATTTTTGGGGCTAGTGGAGGAAGAATGATCGGAACCTTCAATATCCTCCATGGGTAGCTCTCAGGCTCATGATACCATGTCAGTAATTGAAATGGAGAGGAGGAGAACACAGAGAGCAGTACACGAAGGATGAAGAAAAAGTTCTGTGTATATTCTCTAACATGTAAAAAACACTGTACATCAAGGCATGGGAATATATAATCCTCCCGTGTAACAAACTAACCGATTCTATAGAAGCCAGCTAATAAAAGGAGATATATTTACAAATGAATAAAGAAAATGAAAAGCAGGAAACTAGTGAAAATACAGATTTAGCCCTTATCTATATTCATGCTCAGACGACTTGTAGCTTGATTATCTGTATTGTGTAATAACGCATAGTGACCATATATACTATGAGTTCTCATTTCCGACAAGATATGAACAAGAAATATCAAATCTCCATCTTCAGCTCATAATTTTGAATCAGAAGGAGGATCCGGACAAAATGGATGAAATAGCTGAATGTATAACAATTAGCAATCAAGTTCAACTCCATGAAACAATCAATCACAAATCAAGAATGCCCCATACTTTTTCACCCTGCTCAGCCCCATAACCGCTGTAACCCTCTAGTGTTGATAATTCCTCTGATCTCTGTCAAAGAGAGAACAATTTGATTCAGTAGTCAACAAAGCAAGGATCTACTTAATCATAAACCAGATAACAGGTAAAAATGTGCAAGATTTCATAAAGATATGCAATAACATGACCATGGAACAGTTTAATAATGCCAGGCAAATAGCAATCCTAAAAATGTTGTTTGGGTCAGCATTTAAGCAAGGATTCTGTAAGTTGTAAACTATAACTTTAATTTTGACTTTTGAGTTGGCAATCAGGATGGACAGAGTTAAACTTCATAAATCACACCTCTCCCAAGTTTCCAAACTGCCTTTGTTGTTGTTTCTTTTTTTTTTTTTGTGGTTCCATTTGCTAAATTAGTTAAAGAAATATTTTGAAGGAGAAAAAAAACATAAGGAAGCCTAAAAACAGAGGAGAACAACGCCAGGAGAGAGGTGCAGAATAAAACCAGGAGCACCAAAAAAAGGAAATGAAACAGTTTCCAAGAGGGTAAAGAAGTCATACCACCAATTCCAAGGCTTATCACTTGTGCATCAGGGTACTTCAGCAGACGTGCAACCCTCCTCCCGCCTATCTATTGACAAGAATTATATGACAAAAATAAGATTACTAAAACATCGTTTAAAATACAAATGATGAAACAGATGCCTTCTGTGGGTTGGCTGAGGACCAGAGGTGGAGAGGGCCAAAGAGAGATCATATCACTAGGACTTCGGGTGTAAATACAACAAACAAAACAATCTCCTCCGAAGCCCCAGCTTTATGCATTTTTTTATAAGTGACAAAATTACTAAAAAAGGGAATAAAGAGGGCTTAATGCACACACAAAGTATACTCAAAATCATCAAATCACCAAGAAGAGAATATCATCAGAGACTTGAAACATTTGAAAGCTCCAAAAAGTAGAGTTAAATCTTGGATGAACTAAAATCCAAGAAGAAGGTGAGTCAAGAAGCTGATAACATAATTCTATGGTTCTACCAAAAAAATAATCATGTACCATAAGGTAATCACCGTCAAGTGAATGAAGTTTTTTGATCAACGGTAAGAGTGTAATAAAGAAAATAGACGGACATGCATTATATACCTCTGGAAAAAGGTAACTTGCTTGAAGTTTGGCCAAGTTTCCATTGCAAGAGACATTTGTCTTGTAAGCTTCAAAAGATACAGAACATATTCAGCATTATTAAATATCAAATATCCACAACGGGCATGGTAAGAAGAGATGCTTATAATTCCGTTCTGGTTTAAATAGATTTTTCACTAAGGTGGCAATTTTGTATGACGGGGCACAAATTTTCCATGTCCAATAATTTACATTCCAGCAATGACATTAGGAGCTAATATGATCTCATTTCAACTCATCTCATCTTATCTTATGTTATCATTATAATTTTTTCAAATTTCCATACAAAATATAATAAATAATTTAACTTTTTCAAATTCTAATTTAATAATAACAATGTTTTATTTAACTTTTATATTTCATCTAAAACCATATCATCTCTGAATCTAAACTAGGCCTAAACTTCCTTGAAATCGGCAAGCTATGAAAGTCATCATCCTTACAATACATATGAACGGACCGTGCAATATAAAAATATTATATTTATTAACTTTTATTTATCTAAATCTAAATTATCTTATCCCATTTCATTATTATAATTTTTTTTAAATCTCCATACAAAATATAATAAACAATTCAACTTTTTCAAATCTCAAAATAAAACTAATGTTAAAAAATTATATTATAACAGTATTTTATTCAATTTTTAATAAAATATCATATTTCATCTCATCCAAATTGTGTAACTTAACAAGGCCTTAATCCCAAAAAACCCTTTCTTTTAAGTAGAATCCATAACCACAAATATAAAAATTTAAACATAATAATCATTCATGATATCCTCCCAAACAAGATAAATTAAAAAGAAATCCTTTATCAATAAATAAATTCTATAAAAGTAAATTTATAGATTTGTATGATACAGTATATTAAATTATAAAATTATTTTTATTATAAAATAGATTTAATATAGTATATGAAATCATATCAGTTTGTAAATTTACTTTTGTAAAATCTATTTATAACTGTAACACTTCTCTTAATTATCGAACCTCCAAATACGGGACTTTTTTGTCACTTACACACATACATATATATAGATATATAATCATCAAATTATCAAAACTCTCATTTTAATCCCAAAATCATAATTTCTCCTGTAATTTATATATATATTTTAAAGAATAATGATACTCTGTCATTAAGTTATACCATTCACCTTATCCCATTGACGTGATATTACAATGTAGCGTTACTTGATTTATTAAAAAAAATTAAATAATATATATTTAAAATAAAATGATATCTAAAAATACAAAAATATGAAAATTAAAACCAATTTTTATATTTATATTCTTAATTTTTAATAAGCCACGTATTACGTCAATATAACAAAATGAACAATATAACTTAGGGAGGGTCATTACCCTTTTTTTTTTTTTTTTAATTCTTCTATTACGATTAATGTACCAGACTAGCTACCGGTACTTTTCTTAATATTTTATCTGTCTAATAGTCAAACTTTAATAGAGTAAAGCCTTATTTATTTATCTAAATTTAAATTATTTTATTTTATTTTATTATTATAATTTTTTTAAATTTTTATATAAAATATAATAAATAATTTAATTTTTTTAAATTTTAAAATAAAATAAATATTAAAAAAATTATATTATAATAATATTTTATTCAACTTTCGATAAAACATATTATCTCATCTCATCTTATCTAAACTATATAACTAAATGAGTCATTATAATTGTAACTTATAATTTAGGCGGTAATTTGGTAACTCAGCATGATAGCTTTTATATTGTTACGGTCAAATAAGAACATATAATTTGGGGAAAATATTTTTCCTTACCGTTTTGTCTTTTATACGAGTGTTTCAGTGGTGTTGTGTTTGTCCACGTCTATTCTGACTTTTATTAAATATAAAAGTTCCACAAGATTTTGAAATAATATGGATTAAACATGAGAATAATAATCCCAGGCCATTTTAATATAAATCCATGTTTGGATGCATTGATTAGTATATATGTCAGATATTTTATTTTATGAATAATAGTAAAATAGTTTGACTAGTTATATTTTATTAAATTTTCAAAAAATAGATAGAAAAAATTAAATAAAAAATTGTATTAATTTTTGTGTTTAAATAATAATTATATGAAAAGTTAAAATTTTAAAATTAATCGGTTCTTATGTTTAAATAATATTTAAAAATAAAATTATGAAAATTTTTAAAAATTCTTATATTTGCCAAACGTACATATCTCTACGTAGATTTTCTAAATGAGAAACGATTCCTATAAATCCAACTCAAATAGACATGTCTCGTAAAAGCCCCATGGCGTGCAATGCAAAAGCTAAACGTACACTGCATGGGTACTTACGTAGGGGAAGGGAAAGCTGAAACTTGCAAGATTAGCTTTGATTCATGTCGAACTTCTGCAAGCAGTAAAGGCTGGAATATTGGAATTGCTTACGTCTAGAAATAAACTTTTACTTTCATTTCTATATAATTTTGCTTACTACTACAAGTTTGTGGGAAACTTATTCCCATATAAAAGAGCATATATTACGGTAATCCATAATACAAGTAGATATAATAATATTAGCTGTTGCCTGCCCGGAATTCCCCTCTTTGTTCTTCTTGAAGGGAGCGTGCTACTTTTACAAACTAGTTAATTGGTTTCTCTTGATTGTATAAAACTTGTGCTAGTTTCTAATTTCTTCTCCTTTCGTCTGCATTAACATATATGTTAATGATCAGGAGGGGCTCTGTGATAGGCTGGCACGGTTATAGGGAAAAACATCTGTCGAACTCCTTCAGCCTTGATTATGGGGAAAATGATTCCAGATGCACCCTGGAAAAATGAGAAGAATATATATGCATGATGTAAGGATACAGTCTTACAGATCAGAAGTTTGTAAATGAAATAAAAAAGTAAGCAGAAAATTTATAAGAGCATGCAATATATGGAATGATCTGGAAGATAAATGCATGCATGTGGATTCTGATGTTGAAAACACAGTGGTAAATAGAAATACGTACAGTAATCAATCTAGCTCCAATCCACATGCGTTTTGGTGAGGGAAATGGAAGTAACAAGCGGCAGACACCATAGACGGCCACTGCGAAGAAATGGAGAACCAAGCTCAACGGTCGAGGATTTAGACCAGAGAGGAGAGACACAGGTCCAGTCGAAAAAACACCTCCGAGGCTCAGATAGTCGAAACATGCTTGGCGCATCTCCTTCCTTGCCGGATCCGGTGATGCACAAAACACCTTGTATAAGGCACCTGCCAAAGTGTTTATGGTAGATGCCACTGGCTGGAAAACAGTACCCCATCTGTTAATTTTCCAATACTACAACACGATTTGTATGCTGAATTCTCTTTTTTCACATTTGAATAATTACCAAGTAAATTAAGTGGTGTGATATCAGCATTTTTAGAAGATATACCCCTATATAAAGTCTGAAACTTCGAAGGTTATAGAAGAAAATGGCTTATGTAAGATTCTTGGGCCTAACTCCATAGGAATTAGGATACGTATAGACATATACATTAATGCAGCATTACCTTGCGTAGGGTGTAGAAGGATTCAAGATAGTTGCAAAGGCTATATGCATCATTCAGATTACGCAGAGGACTAAGAAGATCCCTCAGTACAGCAATGTCTGATAGAGCTACTGTCATTCCTCCTCCTGTTAGAGGGTGTCTCATGTTGAATGCATCCCCCATCAAGAGTGCCCCTGGAGTGGGATGGGGAGCTGCAGGCATGCTTCTATTTGGCATTGATCTTATATTTCCCTTATCGATTGCAGATATGAAAGCATTGTAAAGTTCTGGGGGAACCTGAAACACATGATCATTTTTTATTAGTAACAAAAATGGGTTAATTAAATATTGAATTGCAAAACACTAATTGAAATAACATGTCAGGAAAAAGGATTATGGATACCTGGGGAGCCACCACGGTTTTCAAATACTGGCTCATCTCACCATTAGCAACCGAAGGTACTTTTTGGCCAGGAACATCAACCAAGCAACGAATCTCAGTGCCACTAATAGGATAGAACAAGATGGGTGAAGGATTTGCCAGAATAACATGTCCATGATTTGCATATGGAAGGTCACAGTTTTCTAGAACTAAACCAACAAAACAGGAGGGGATATCAACCTGTAGAGATGATGATGGATCTACGTTAAAAAAACCTTTAAAAGGTCCTAATACAGAGTTACTTCTTAATTCACAGTTTAATCGATGAAGTGAAATCTTGATATATAGATTTAAACAAGTTTTTTTGTTGTTTCTAGAACATCTTTACCATGGGCTTGCACAGGGACCGCCGTAAATTTGAAAAGCATCCATCACATACTACTGTGAGGGGAGCATGGGCAGTCAGCTCTTGACCAGTCTTGGTTTTGTAGTGCACCCCTTTGACAGTCCCTTTTTCTTCAAGCAGAGCTGTCACCGTTCCTTGTTCCAATCTTACACTGTATAGAATTAAGAAATAGAAACGATTCAAGCCATTAATATAAAAGAAATTGTGGAATTAATTGTACTGCCATTCCATCTTTATGAGGCATTGAATCGAGTAGTCATATACAAACAACAGAGCAAGCACCTTACATGCATAGTTACTTCAAAACCAAAGAGTCAACACATAAGGCAGGCTAAAGGGTAATGTCGAGAATTTAGACTTTCAGTCCAAGTTTGGCAAAAATTCATTGGCTCATAGGTTTTAAGATTTTATATTTGTCAATTTCTTCATTGTAATGGCCAATCACTAGCATTGGGAAATAGGATTGACTTTAAAAAATGAATATGTTTCAAGGGAAATGAAGAATACTTTGTAAGAGATGTAGCTTTTTCTCTCAATCTTTGTATGAAGCGTCCATTGTGAAAGCTTCTCCCAGCCACATCTGGACTGAAATTTTCCAAGGGATAAGACAGTCTAGTATTTCTCCCATCCTTGAAAAGAGCATATCCATATATGTTCTGAGCATCAATTTCATTCACACAATCTGCAGCCAATCATGCATGTAATTAGTTACCAATTAGAACGAACAACTACTGCAAGACAAGAGCAAGAAGCAGGGTTCCATTAATTGAACAAAGAGAGAAACACATCCATTTATATATAGAGCATTCTTGAAACCAAACAAATTTCCAGGCTCATATAAGGTGGTTCTGCACATTACTTAGTTACCTTCAAGACCCAACTCAACCAGTTTCAGATAGCCCCCTGGCTGTAGCAGCTCACCAACAATTCTGTCGGGCTCAGTCAAGTCTCTTTCAATCAAATGCACTCGACGTCCGTCCTACAATCACCAGCATAATACTAATTTTCAGTTCACACTCAATACCAGAATTTAACGCAGACAAAAAAATAAAATTAAAAAAATTACAGGATCTAGCTTTATTCAACGAGACAATCAAGAAAATTACCAAAAAAACAGAAAAAAAAAAAGGAAAGATAAATCAATCAATTGTTTTTATGCTAAATATACTATTAATTTTATTTTTAAAGTTTACATATGAATTGATAGTTTATTTGATTGATATATCATCAACAATATAATAAATATAGCTTTGACTTGTCTTTTGATTTTAATATGATTTGTAACACGTCGTTTGCAAGTCATAGGTGGGATTTTTCAAGTAGATATCGTGTGAATGCATGTAAACATGCAGAATCAAAACAAGAATAATTCTCAATAAATTCATAAAGTCAAGATCCGTTTAGTTGTTGATAAGCTTAAATCATATTCAATCCAAAATAAAGTCAAGTGAATAAAAACTATCACCATGCTTAATAAGGCCCAGTGCAGTGTAGATATTACTACAAGAAAAACGGCCTTTTGTGACCAATTTATTGCGGCGAAATTGGTTGTAAATACTATTTTCGCCACAATAAATTGACCACAAAAGGCCGTTTTTCTCGTAGTGATGATCGTAAATTAATCTACATGAAGATATACATATATATATATATATATATATATATATAAATAATATATATGTATATAGTGCAGAAGATCGATTCGGGAACTGTGAGATCCTAGATTCAAGTCAAGATCCTTCAGAAAAAGGTGGTGGGATCGGAAAAAAAATCAGTACTGCATAGAGATGAAACATGATAAATTAAGAATCACCTTGCCAAGGGTGTAAGCAAGAGCTGCACCGGCAACTCCGGCTCCAACAATGATCACGTCCGTACTACTTCCGGTGATCTCCGGCCCACATGTGCTGTTATCCAACTTCTTTACAAACCCGTTTCTTGTTATCTGATCCATTGAAGCTCTGGTGGTTATCTTCTTTCCTGATCTGAAACTGTAAGACAAAACAAAACCCAACAGAGAAGCTACAACGGCACCGACTATGTACTGGTACACCATCTTCAAATTCGACGACGATGAAGAAAAGGACGGGCTAATATCTGATCTCGCGGTGCAAGCGCTCGCTCTTTTACGTGCGTTATGTCTTGCGTACTAAACATGGATACATCTATGCTTTTATATATAAACTAAGTAGTAAAGTCTATAAGGTAGCTTTAAGTCTAAGAACGGAATGTGTGATTGCGTTGGGGATTCTTTTGACTTTATTTCGATTTTTAGCCCACCGGTATTAATACTACTGTACGTATATATGCAAGCGTGAAGCAGTCTACTATTAAAAATTAATTTCTTTTCATAATTACAACTATCATTTCTATTTTCATGCAGATCAAGAAAACAAAATAAAACACAAAAAAAAGGAAGAAAAATAAATTCTTTAAACTCTAGTTTATGCAGAAAAAGATTATAAAAAAAAAAAAACAAAAATCCAGACCGGCCTCATCATGTGTACATATAAACTAAGTAATTATCAATGTTTTTTTTTTCCTAATCAAGTAATTAATGTTATTTACATAAGTTTTGTAACTAAGTTATGCCAATGATTTTAGATGGGAAAAAAATAGAGAGGAAAGTAGTTATATGTTATCACTTAATTCGTCTAACAATTAAGGTATATAGGTGGTCATCACGATGCAATATAAGACTTCATGCACTTTCTTTTCTTTTTATTTATTTATTTATTAAAAAAAAGGGTAAAATGAGATCTCGCATGCCCACCCCATCAATTAATGGAGGAAAAACATTGAAAGAACAATGATAACTTACCATTGATGTTTATTAATATATGAAAGTATTTTATGAAGAAAATGAGAGAAAATGAAAGTATTTTATTCTGTTGAAAAAGAAGAAATTAATATGTATGTAATGATCAGTGTGAATTAACTAACTGGCATATATAAGGTAGTCAAAATAGTTGCTCTGGAATGGTTCTCCAAAAGGAAGACTGGATTGGTCAAAGGGAGTTTGGTGATATAAGAGGATATATATGATGATGATTATATATATATATATATTTAAGGTTCAATGTTTTGAATACAATGGGAAGAAAACAGGGGGTGCTACACTACTAGAATGGGTACACATCTGTTTGTAACAAACTACTAAAATGAATTAGTTTGGCAATATTATAATTAATTGGTTGGGGAGATAATATTTGTTTAGGGAGATGATATTAATTGGCTTGTCATGCATACATATACCAAAGGTAAATTGGTTTTTCAAAAGCAAGTCTCTCCATTTTACCATCTTAAGCCTTACCTTGGCGACTTCTGTATATTTTATGAATAATACTATATATAATTGTGATATACGCAGATTCCATGTAATCACTTTGACAAAAAAGTAGAATTCACTATTAAAAAGTATTTACTTAATAGATGTCCCGTATTTATTCATTTTTTTCAAAGTGATTGCACGATATTTGTACATTTACGACTGTAACTATCACTTCTCAAGTTTTATATGGCATGAGCGCAAAAACACTTGAATGTGTAACTCTAGCTCATTTTAATTTATATATTTGGGACTTTCTTAATAAATTTAACTTGAAAAATAATAGGTATATTGACAAAGTGTATCTTTCATTTATAATGTGTTTAAGATTTTTTTATTTTATTTTAGGATTTGTGTTTGTTTATCTTTTAGTATTATGTTTTTAATTTTTTTTAAATACATAAAAAGATGATTTAAAAAAAATTAATACAATTTCTCAATAAATTTTCTCGATGTCTAGCATTGTCCATTTAACTTACCAAAGGAAGAGTTTGGTATGCGAAATAATAGGTAGGGTGGGGGGTCAAAGTCAGCACTCGATCGGGAGAAAATATTTTGCCAACTTCAAGTAATTCGTCTCTCCTTAATTTACATTTAATTTGTCAATGGCCCGAAACTTGGTTTGTTGACTTTGATGTTACGTACATTGGTGCTAGTTTTTCTTTTCTTCTAATTTCTTTCTCTTTTTCCATTTTTTATATGCTGAATTACGTACTAGTGCTACCAAACCGACCCCATAAATTAGTCTGTCGATGGTACAAATATTCTGTATCTGAATAAGTCGGAGTGTTCCAACTTGGAATTTGTTTAACTAAGGCGATAGGAATCATGACCTATATGCATGAGTAATGCCATATATAACTTTAGAGAGTATAAATCTTGTTCACACATGCACTAACCTAAAAAAAAAAAAAAACTTAAAAATTATGTAAATATCCTCTTCATATATATATATATTGAATGACGCGTACAAGAGCAAAAGTCAGTACAAGAAAAATGGATAGTACGTTTTGGTCGGAAATAATTATTTTGATTACAAATTTTTGATCGAAAAAATCCATTTATTTTATAATGAGTAGAAAGATATTTAATATGACAAGTATAAAGGAGACAAATTATCAGATACAATAATATCAATCGATCTGATGAGCAGTAGTAGACAAAACTTGTATATCCAATATAAATGCCCATCAATTTCTCGGTAGTAGTTGAAAGCAGCTAGTCCGGTGCTTGATCTTTTATATATTTTGGGTACACGTTTAGTTAAAGACTAAAACTTGCAAGACAAATGATGCATTAAATTAGCAAGAATAAATTAAAGAGAGATGTTGCTGTTCTGTTCCATGTGTACCGCTACAGTGTATCGTTATTTTTTTTACTTAGTGATTTTAAGTGTATTGATATAATTTTTTTTACTTAATGATTAAAAAAGTGATTAAAATATGTAAAATATAATTGAAAAAAAAATTTTGAACGGTAGGTCAGTGGTATGGTGGAGGCGGCATAGTAGCCGCTCCCTAAATTAAATTCATGAATTAATTAATGACCTAATATTAATTCGTTGTTCCTTTCATTTCATCATCATGTATTATTAATTAATTTAATTTGTAGTAGTTGTCTATATGCATGCATGCCATATCCATGGCTGTGCGGTTCTTGAACAAAGGTATTTTCAGTACTGATATTATCCATGCAAATTAGTCGTCTGTGGTGTGCTTGTTGTCATGTGGAAGTAGAAGTAGCAGTAGTGCCTTGCGGCCAATTTTCATTGAAATCAACCTCAAATGATCAGGAATATATAGCTTTCATACTATAAGATACTATATAATAATTAAACGTACACTACTTGACAAACTTAGCCGAAGAAAATTGTTATCCTCGCCCACCAATCATATTTTTTCTTTGTTTTCACACAACAATATCAACTGTCAACATATATAAATATATGCATGGTGGTTTTGGCAGTCGCATGCAAGTTCTGACCGGAAAACAAATAATAAAGTCTCACTCTTAGAAAAAATGTCTCTTTCTGAGAAGGGTAGAAATTAATGTGTATATATATATATATCAAAAATTTTATGTAAAGTCATTTTTACATATTTATTGCGTATTCTATTAATGTGATTAATTATGTCACTTTTTTAATATAAAATAACTAGTTTGGCCACATCTATTTAATTAATGAATACACAAAAATAATTATATATAATAGATAATTACAGTGTGAATTTTTTGTTACACGCAAGTTAATGCATTAACATATTATTTATTGTGAGATCCAATATAATTAAAAAAAGTCAAAATATTAGTTATTTTTTATTATAGCTAATATAAAAGGTTTCATATCAGTGATATATTGAATGCGTAACAATAACAAAAGAAAACAACCATTTTTAATTTTAAATTTTAAATTTTTAAAAAAAAGGTTGGGCTTGGGCTTCTCCATTCCATTCCGGTTCCCCGCAATAGCTACTCAACTGGACTTGTCCGACTTTGACATCCGGTTATTTCGGGTTGGGGCACCCGCAAAGACGAATTTACGAAAACGGCCATAAGTTGCCGTTTCTCTTACAAAACCTGTCCGAATCTGTCATCCGTCCTCCAACGGCTACTTCCCAAATTTAAAAATCTCCTC
Organism: Carya cathayensis; assembly: GCA_011037825.1. Lineage (NCBI taxonomy): Eukaryota > Viridiplantae > Streptophyta > Magnoliopsida > Fagales > Juglandaceae > Carya > Carya cathayensis. The sequence continues at coordinate 1,205,309 of QGSO01000257.1, read as the reverse complement.
CCATCCCCAAACCCCCGTAGCCCAAACCAGTAACACTTTCCGCGCTCCTCGTCTTCTCGGTTCTTGAACCTTAGCTCTCTCTCTCTCTCTCTCTCTCTCTTCCAGTGGGAAATGGAGGTACCGCAGACAATGCAGATCAGCGGCGAAGAAGAAGGCGACGAGTTCTACGAGAAGATCGAAGCTCCCAAGTTCGTGGACTTCACCGCACCTGATCAGAACCGCCCCGACGACTGTTACTGGTTCTGCTTACGCGTAGGTAAGATCCTCTCACCTTTAAGTCAGAGATACTGTTCTTTTGCTGAACTAAATTCCAGCCTTTCCATCATTAATTTGTGATTAATGTACCAGTAACAGAGACAATATTAGTAATTTTTCTTGTAAAATTCTTCTTGTCCATGCCTGGATTTGATTTTAATGCTTATATTTTTGCTAAAATGAAATTATGATTCAGCGTTTGCCTCACATTTAACTCCCTTAGTTTTCAAATATGCTTCTTACTTGTTTGTACAGGTTAGATTTATAATCGTCTGCGACGATTTTATGATTTGTTGTTTATATGCATTTTATAATTTTTACTAGGAGTACATGTTGAGATGAAATGATCTGATATGATATAATGTTAGTGTTCGTTAATTTATTTTTCAGTCAAAATTCCAGAACTACTTCATGTGTGCCCTGTATCATTGCTAACTAAACTGAGGGAAAAAGAATAGGAAACTGAGTTTGGGGTTTTGGATTATTTGTTTCTGATTTAATAAGATAATTGAAAACCAAACTTGATGGATCCCACTACTGCACAAGCACAAGACTCCTATAAAGATGTGTGGATCCAGTGGATAAATCTGTACTAGGTTTCTGCATAATACATTGTATGTAAAGGATTTCGTCAGAGAAAGGATGGATCGTGCATTGAAGTTCCGTCCTTTGAGTGCGTGTTTATTGATTTTTGTAATTCGAACTGATTTTTGAACTCAGTGTGTGCCCATCAGCCCTGAGTAATCCGTGAGACCTCTCATTGCTAGATATTCTACTGATTTGGGTTCGTTTTGTTGTGTTAATTTTTTTTTTTTCAGGATGTGACCAGAAGCATGAAGAAGAAATGGATTCAGAAGCAATCTACAAAAATTTTGTTCTTCGGGTTAGTGGCAGTTTGGATTCTTCCTGAAATTGGTTTGAGTATTGGACCAGGTTACAGATGATGGCTTTTAATTATACAGGTCATGGCAGCAAGGAGTCCCAATGTACGGCTACGGAAAGCCCTAAATAGAAAAGCTCCAAGGTACAGATGCAAAGCTTTCAGTCACTCATCTTCTGTTTTTCAAAAAAAAAAAAAAAAAAAACTTTTAAGAGTCCTTGTCGCTGTTGATTTTATCTTATTTCTGTACTTGGGATTTTAATAGTTCAACGTTTTTTATTTTCTCGATATTTTTTAGTGCAAATGTGAAATGCCCACTTACGGCTCCTCCAAAACCATCCAAGTCTAGAATATCAAGACTAGCCCTGATTTCTTCAATCTCTCACAAACTGGTTGATACCAAATTGAAAGCCAGACCAACTCCTAAGCTCAGTGCAACCCCGGGTTCAAAGGCAAAACAATCTTCTGATGTGGCGAAGGCTCGTACTACTCCAAGGAATCCAAAGCGCCTCTCAAATCCGAATTTTAGGAGTGTTCGGAATCCGAAAGTAACAACCATTGTTGTGCCTAAGAATAGAGTGGTAGCTAAGGCTCTAGTCTTTAATTCACCAAAGAAAGCAGTAAAGACAAAGACTTCATTAGAACTGAATACCCCCGTGAAAACATTATGTGCAGCAATGAGGAAGCTTGAGATCACCAGTGAAAAGAAGCATGTATTAGGGTATAACAAGTCATTACCTATAGATGCTTCAAGAAAACAGCTAAGAGGTCGAGAGGTTAAAAGCCGGGTTTATGAATCCTTGCATTCTCACAACCGCAAAGTTCAGGAAGCCAAAACTTCAAGATGCTTGAAAAGAAAGATTAATAAGGACATAAAACCCCCTCGTGATCACAAGCATCATGAAGGGGATGATTCAAGTGACATGGATATAGACGAGAAATCAAGGGATGGTTCTCTTGAAGGCTGCTCCCTACCAGGTACCTCTCAGAGTGGTAGGAATGGGCCGGAAGAATGTTCGAAAACTAGGAAATCACAGGAAGGTGAGTATTCTGTTGAACCGGAGTTGATCTCCCTATCAAGTTCTGAAGAGAGGGATTCAGGAGAAAATGATGGTCCCGACTCCCAAGTTCGAAGTGGAGTGGCGGAAGGGACTAGTGAAGGAAGTGAGCAGGATGAAAAAATATTATCAAGTCCAGAGAGGGGAAAAATCCCTGAAGTCGAGGAAAGTGATGATAAGGAAAATGCTCGGGCTTGTGAGGATACTGAAAATGACAGCGAAGCCAATGATAATGAAGAGAAGGAAAATACTGTAGCATCAGATGACAAGAGGGGAAAAATCCCTGAAGTCGAGGAAAGTGATGATAAGGAAAATGCTCTGGCTTGTGATGATACTGAAAATGACAGCGAAGCCAATGATAATGAAGAGAAGGAAAATACTGTAGCATCAGATGACAACAGGTTTGGAACTTGTGCTTTCATGGTACTTATTATTTTCTTGATGCTCATGATGTTTCCTTCCAGTTCTTTTACTAGTAAGTTTTTGTGTTAAATGTTTGTAGGTTACAGAATCGCAATAATGGCCACCAAGAAAGGATAGTTCTGGGGGAGCATGACACTTCCAAAATTTCACTTAAGGTGGCTTCTCAAACACAACCTCATATTTTCTTTTTGTGACGTCTGCTTCTATACAACATCATATTTTTCCAATTGATCAAAAAAATAAAAAAATCATATTCTTCCATGCTTGAAAAACTTATGCAGACTAACCGAGTAATGGGCAAGGCCATAAAAGAGGGCTCCCTCACTGCTACCACCGGTGCTCAAGGGGTGAAGCACAGGAAACCAAAGCCTACCAATCCCAAGCCTTTTAGGCTAAGAACTGATGTATTGAAACTTTACTTAGTTTACTTGAAGAAGCATTTGAAGTTTTTTTTTTTCCTTCATATCTGATGTCAGCTAGATTGTTTCAGGAAAGAGGGATTCTAAAGGAAGCGAACTTGGAGAAAAAACTCATAACACCTCTGACAGAATTTACGACAGCTCCAGGGCTCCCCGGCACAAACTCACAAAGAAAACATCAGAATGCAAGTCAGGTAAGTTTACAACAATTAAACTCAGACATTTCCCCCATGGGACTGGGGGGCGGGGCATGTTAAGTGGGGCTCCGAAAATTAATATATATATTTTTTGTTTCCTGACCGCAGAAGAAAAAAAAACGCCTAGGAAAAAGTGAAAATGAGTGCCATATGCATGAAGGTGTTGAAAAGAAACCGGACAGAACAACACTAGAGGATCAATCTGTAAGTCTCTAATGCATAAAGTACCGATTAAAAAGCAAGTCACTAATGCAGAAAGTGAGAAAACGATAAGAAAAACTTGTCACTGTTTGAATATTTTTCACGGAGAGATTGTGATCAAAGGCTGCCCTTACTTACAATATGCAGATTAGGGTTGGAAGTACTTGCTTGAAGGTTTCAAAAGGAAAAGTGGAGCAAAAATTATCACTCATGAGTCTGCATAGACGTAGTGTTTCTGTACACCACAAATCCAACCTTGTGACTTCACCGTCCGAAAAAGACAAAGCAGGTCAAAAACAACAAAACAGATTGAAAAATATCCAATCACCAATGATGCAACAAAAACTTGCAAGGCCTCGTGGGTAAGTAGTATATTGCCTTTTTTATCAAATATCCAGCTCTTGATCACCAACGATATTATGGACAAGGTTAATTTCGGTGGATCCTGTTGCAGAGTTATGTCAAGTCGGAAGGAAGCGGTTTCCCTCGTGACCCCTGGTAAACTCGGTGTCATTAAGGAAAACCCGTCAAAGATTTTAACAACCAAGCAAGTGGCAAAGCCATTCTGTAATACTGTTTCCCCCGGACCTAAAGCTTCCAGTCGTATCACTCCCCGGTCGTTGTCACGGGGTAGAAGGCCTACGACAATTCCAAAGGAGCCAACTTTTCATAGAATCCATACACCGAAGAGCTGCACAAGGAAACTGGCCTAGGTGATATCACCCCATGAAAATTACCTCATTGAGTGTATGATATCTTCTTGTTCAATAGCATCATTGAATTATTCTTCTCTTTTTTAATTTAAGTTTCATTTTGGCAGCTTATCCTTTGTTTTGTTATTATTATTCTTATTTTATTATTTGTTTTTGGCTTTTGGGAGTTGGTTATTTTCCCATAAGCAAAAATGCGTGAATTGTTGTAACATTTGAGATTCAGAACTGATCTCTATTCATTATTTAAAAAAGAGAAGCAATATAATTGATTTTTTTCTCTTGTCCATGCGTATATTTTTATTTTTCCGAAAAACAATTTTTCATTTCAGTAGTTTTTACAAGACAGCTAAAATAACATACTTCCTTTGAAGACCTTAGTTATAGTTATATTTTTTTCCTGACCAACAATGTAATGTAGTACGACATAAACCATGTCGAGGATTCGTTTATTTCACTGCATTAAAAGCCTCTTAAGACAGTTTTACAGGAAACTTCTTTCTTATCTTCTCGTGTTATTCCGGTCCTCTCAGAGTACATTCTTCTTGAAACTTTTTTTCAGCATCTCGTTTGCAGCTACAAGTTCCTCAGCTATTCCAGGTTCATTAGCAGAATGTCCAGCATTCGGAACAACCTGTTAACATTGGCATTATTTAGACAAATTTTTACTTGTAGAAAAAAAGTGAAACAGAAACCAAAAGATTATGAGAGATTGGCTGCAAGTAACTGTGCAAACATGACATAAAAACAGTTTCATTCCCTCGATCTAATTAGCTATCTGCAGATGCAGAACTGTAAAGGGTTCCCACCCTTCTCTTCATATTTGGACTATTGAGTGGAAAACCATTCTACATAAAAAGCAAAGAGACAGAGAGAACAACCATTATAAAACTATGATGTCGAATTGGCCATGCACTGTCATATGGACAATAAGATCTTAAGAAAAATTATATTCATCATCCCCTAAACTACACAATATGTGATGAGTCATTTTTGCCCTTTTATCACATCAATAGAAGGACAAAAATGATAAATCACAAGTATATGTGCAGTACGAGGATGATGAGTAACATTTCTCATATCTTAAATATATGAATTATTTTGGTACCAATGCCACACAAATCAAGGTTCCTTCGAGTTGTTGCCCAAATTTGAGGGCCTTGAGTAAGATAGAGATACACATAAAGTGGGCATTACAATATTTATTACTGTCCGTACAACTATTCCACTTGAGGCTCTCAAATTCGGGCAACAACTTAAGGAATCTTTTTCCATGCCACACAATCACCATCAGCTCATTCGAAGAGAAAAAACAACAAAAAAACACATGTTATTTTTCATCTTCATAGCCGTTGGAGACTTAATGATCTTGATGATCTTTAGGGTGACATATACCTTGCAAGAAACCTTCTGGTTTTCGGATACCCACGTTAAAATAATCAGATTTAATCACTGATCAAAAACAAAAAATCAGATTTAATAAAAAATAGCCAGTCTTATCCTCAAAATAAGTCCATTAAAGGACCTAAACCTATTAGAAGAAAACCTATGGTGTTTCTGTCCACAATAGTTAGTCAAAGAGCTCAAAGGACTCCACTAATGGCTTTTAAAATTGCTCTTTATCAAACAAATGCAATTAGATGGCTTTACAGCAGACTGCCTTGATACAGCAACTTTTAATGCACACAAGGGCTTATATGATCCATACTACTGCTGTGTTGTATTCCTTTTCTGTATCTGGGTAGTCTGAAAGAACATAATGACAGCACAGGATTCTCTATAGACAAATAAAGGAGTACCCTTGTGAAAAATATGCAGGACATGAGTCACTATTAACTATTAGCATCTTAAAGTTTTTGCCAAGCACCGTTGGATTGCGCCCCACTGCGTTTCTAAAAAAATTGCATTCCTTATCCCAAAAAAAATATATTGTCGGCAAGCCAAGGCAGCCCACTTGCACCAACTGCTTGTTTGGATTCCCCCTAATCCACCTTATCTCTCTTCAAAATGTAGAAAGTTGTGTCCAACTAGATTGTCCAAAGATCAAAGACTAATGTCTTCATAAACAGCAAGATAAATGGTGTTGAACGGTTCTCTTACCTTCAAATCTGCCTCTGGCCATGCTTTATGAAGATCCCATGCTGACATCATAGGACAGCAAACGTCATATCTTCCCTGCAAAATCATAGATAAAAATTCATTTGATATGGTCATCAAACTTTTTTTTTTTAAGCAAGAAGATATTTTATTGATATAGAGATAGGCATAGCCCAAGTACACACGAAGTATACATGTGATTACACCTATTTAGGAACTAGAAACGGTTACAAGGAAATCATGGAAGCTGAGACCTGATCTGGTCATCAAACTTAGATTTCTATTGAACCTTCACGTGCTTAATGCCGTACAAGTAATACAACATGTGACATGCATTTTGCTCAATGCAATATCAACAACTCTTAAAGTTCCCTTGACACCTTGAAAGATGCGACAAATATGTAAATAACCAAACTTTGACAATGTGATCACTTAATTACGGATGTTAAAAATAATCAGAAGCAGAGGCAGAATATCAGGCAGGACGCTATATATAAATATATATTATATATATGGGTAAGTAACCCAGGACCTCACATATAAATGTGCATGTAAGGTATTCAAAAATTTGAGTTCAGCTTTCGTAAGAAACCATTTCATAACATGCAGATTGTTTTAGGTTGACACAGTTAGTTGGAGTTCAGGGATTTTGTAAGTAAATGTCCTCATAATCAATAATTTGCTATTGACGTCAGAGAGAGTTGTCCCCAATTCTCAGACATTCTTATAGAATCTAACCGTTAATAAAAGTTGACGGATGGATCCATTTAGCTCATCCCAATATTCAGAAGTTCTTAAAGAAACCATTGAGCAAATAGTCCTTCATTTAAAGTATAATAAGCACCGATCCATATCAGAAGAGCATACGTGTGCCTCTGTATAAGTTAATACAAAGGCATTCCATGTTAGCTGATTAGTGATACGTTGACAATATGATGGTATGATACACAAAAATCCTTAGCCACTAAAAAATGCTGCTTACTTAAACCAAAAGGAGAAAAAGGAAGAGATTATCAAACTTTTCCCCAGCACATAATCTATCATTCAGCATATCATCCATAAACATCATGCATATATAATCTAAGTAGATTACGTTAATTCAGTAGTTTCTCAAAAATGACCCTAGCATGTGAGATGAAACATTTACCTGTACAATAGTAGTGTTAATATGCCTTATCTTATCAACATTATCTAAAAGGAACGAATCTGTAGGAAAGAATCCCCGGTTCACGAAGTAATGATTTTCAATTCTTGCAAATGCCTGGATAAAGCCAAAAAAAAAATTAATACAAGAAAATTTTCAATCATTCACATATCCACAGTTCAGAAGATATCAATGTGAATATCATTCATCTGCCTGAACATGAATTGCAGATGCCAAGAAAATATAACAGAAAGAGAGCCAAATACATTTGTTAATATGATGGGAAAATGCTTAATGTTAGAATTAGCAGATAACAATCCAAAAACCATAATATTGATCACTGAATCAACTTACCAATGAAAAATTTTCATCATCTCCTTTCTTGATGATCTCTTCATTAGGGAGGAGATGGGCTGTCATCATTTCCCATTTGGTCCAAGCTCTTGCAGCTGCATGCTAAGAGATTCAAATAGAGTTAAGAAAACGGTATCAATCTTTCAAATACAAGTATACAACAGTAGATTCAGAATCACAAGCAATGAAGTAAAAAATGGATAATGCATGGGAGGTCATTTTTACTCGACGAGAAACATAAACGCACTTTGGCAGCACTTGGCCGTGGTAGATTTAAACCAGTAACAGTTCAAAGCTATTCAACTAAGACTGCTGTAAATAAAGAATATTAACTTGTTTACAATGAACTGGCCTCCCACAGTCCAGAATTTGTTGGGTTACATGAGCTTATCGTTCATGGTCTCTACTTGGACCCCCACAGGCCAACAATGGATAAACTGAGGATAATCTACGAGTTCATAAATTATTTTCCATCTTTTAGAAACTTCAGAACTCTTAAATAAGCAGTTTTAGAAATGATGTAAAAGATCAATTTTGTAAAATGGATAGGTTAAAGGGAGCTCAAGATCTCAATGGACACCACAATAACACAACTAAAATCCACTTAGCCAACTAAGCCTCAATCCGTGCTACACTCAATTGCCAGGACCTGCAACTATTGTAATTCGAGAAAATAATCCAAAATTTTCATCAATAGAAAACACAATACATGTTGATGCAGGAGGTCCGAGAGAGACAACAGAGATCTTGTAGAAAATACAAGTCTATTAGAGTTCAACAACCATTAGAGCTAATGACATATGGCAAACATCCAAAAGCAGAAGATAAAGCTTACTTGTGTTTCCATATCATTAGAGTTTAACCTCTTGTTATAGGCATCAATGAAGCTTTCCCTCTCATTTTCTGGTATAAGATCTCTAAATGGCTCCCAAGCTGTAAATGAAGAGGAAATACACAAGCATTCAGCCACTTGCAAAATTTGACGCCAGTTTAATCAGTAAAAGGCAATACATCAAATCAATGCATTGTGAAATGAACACCTTCCCCACCAGCAGGAATATAAAATTTGGTTTTCATGAAACTACCCAGTAGGCTGTAGAGCTCCCAAGCAATACTCCCTTATGTTCTATCATCTCTCAAAAAACTATTATCTATTAAGGCTCCAAGCAACATTACACAAACCTCATACAACATTATGCAATATCCTATATCTGGAAAGTGATGTATGTCCTGAGGTATTGAAGCACTTCAATAGGTTTGTCGATAACATTCTTAATTTTGAATAAGTGAAATTAGGAGAGATTGAAACCTAAAGTGCTTAAATACTTTCCATCATCAACCATCAAGGAAATTATTTATATCACACATACAATAAATAATCTAGTAGTAGACCACTGAAGAAATTGTACAAAGCATACCATCAGGGTATATGGCAGCAGCACCACCCTCATAAAACCAATCAATCTCTTTCTTTCGCAAAAGAAATATGCCTCTGAGGACCATGCCCGTAACCTTGTATAGAAATCAGACAGATGAAAAGTGTACAAAATGCGATATATTGTTCAACAAGATTACGTTACACACCTTGTCAGGGTGTGATTGGCTGTATGCAAGCGCAAGTGTACTTCCCCATGATCCTCCAAACACCTGCATAAAATCACAGAAAATAAATGTATCCATTTGTTACATCCGCTAATAAGTACAAGATTTTATTTAGGATAGAATCGACTGAACTATTTACCTGCCATTCTGGAATTTCCAAGTGTTCTCTTAGCTTTTCGATATCATCAACAAGGTCCCATGTCTTGTTTTCTTCCAAGCAAGCATGGGGTGTACTTTTCCCAGCACCTCTCTGAACTAAATGAAATATTTCCTGATCAAAAAAAAAGTTCAAATGCGATGTAACATTTATCATAAATGTTGGCAGACTAACCTGATCAAAGAGAATGATCCGGTAAAAATCAGGATCAAAGAATCTCCTATTACTTGGTGCAGTTCCACCTCCTGGGCCCCCATGAAGAAAGACAACTGGCTGCAAAGATTCACATATTGATTAGCCTTACTTTTTTTCTTTTGATACTCAGAATTAGAAGAACAAACATATAAATCAGCATAAAGATGTAGAGAGATGCAGCATAGACATTCAAGATCTTTGAGACAATACTTGTGTACATAATAACAGTTAGTGCCAAACATTCGTTACTCTGATACTGTCATGTTCGAACTCATGCAAAATAATTTAAAAAAAAAATGCCAATTTTGGTGGCTTGAAAGGCCCAAAATAGTCCTGCCATTAATTTTTTTACGCAATATAATCATTAGACATTTCATCAGACCGACTGAGTGTTTTTTTTTTTTTTTTTTTGAGCTCAGAAAAAAAGGTGAACCCTTGGCAGGACTCGCACTCTATAAATTACCAACATAATATTCTTCTATGAACTATTGGGTGAAGTACGGATGTATAAATATTGAAGTATCCAATATCTACAAACTGATTGATAACCAAAAAAAAGTCTAAACCTTGACGATTTGCTACTCACATGCCCATTCGGGTTTCCGGATTGCTCCCAATAGATAGTGTGAATGTCTGAAACCTTCAAAAAGCCGCTACTATACGGCTCGATATCTGGATAGAGGTTTCTGTTTAGTTCCCCAGCTTCCTTTTCAGAATCCATCAAGTCAATTAGCTGTTGCTCACCGTTATATCCCAAATTCTGCGCACGGAGCACTAAATTCTTTCCTCCTGCACGACTTAAATATATCAAAGCAACTTCAGCAACCCAAATGAAAAAAAAAAAAAAAAAAATCTTCAAAACCGTAGTGTCTATAAATACACACGTAGAGGCATGTATGCGTGTCTGCCAATCTGTGATTGCAGGTTTGCGTGAGTACGAATACACAAATCAATCAACATATATGATATGTATGTATATAACACATAAAAATTCTTCCGAGAGGCATATGTTAATCAAGAACAGAAATTAGTAGAAATTGAGAAGAAAAAAAGAAAGAGAAAACCTTTGCAGGCGTCTCGGGTTAAAACGGAACCCAAAATATTCTCTTTAGGATAAAATTTCAGAAGAATTATCATACATCTGGACACCCATAAAACACAAACAATCAACCTGTAAAAAAAAAAAAAAAATACTCGCAGAAAGAGAGAGGGGGAGAGAGACCTGAAGTGGTGAAATTCTTGGAGAAGGAAGGATTGGGAAGTGGAGTGAACTGGGGAATAATTACTGAAATGGCGAAAGGTAATGAGGGAATAATGGTAGTATTTGGACTAAATCGTAACTTCATTGTTGAGGATGCTCATGCTCTATGATTGGATTATGCTGTTCCCCGCTAATGTATTGATACCATTCGAATCGCATTGGTCTCTTCGTAGTACTGATTATTCTGTGTCTTATCCATGATGTTAATTATGGTATGCCATGTCTCTCCATCAAATCCATTGACACGAAAACAAATATTTTGGCATCGTTACTTTTTTTATTATTTAGTATACAAAATTTGAACAAGAAAAGTTAATTACCAATTAAATATGCTTCCAAAATTTTATTCTGCATGACTATACTTTGCTTCAAACTTTTCTTAAAAAATAAAGAAAAATTCTTTTAAAAAGCTTAGATAACACACTTAATAAATATTAAATATTTACGTGGCGTAATTTAATTTATAAGATGTAAATACCGACTTGAGAATAGAATACCGATTTTATTATTTAAATGATGTGAATATCGACTTGAGAATAGAATAAACAAGTTGTCTCAAATTGAAACATAAAATCCAAGTAGTTGGTTTTCTATTTTTTAAATATAAATCATGCATTTAAATACATAAATATTCAAAAGGGGTTAAGCCGCATGATTGATTTCCCCCTTAATTTATGCCCTTTGTCTAAGCAGGTTATAATTCCAGAACCAGAATGTGTAGAAGGGTCTATTTCTAGGATTCTTACTGAAAAATCAGGTTAGTTTTCTCCGCTCAAACTTTTTTTTTTTGGTTTTACTTTCCAACATACATTCTATATATATATATACTAGGAAGGTCACAACGTGCACTGCACGTGTGCCCAGTTGAGAAAAAAATAGTACTAAATGATAAATGAGAAGATAAAAAAAAAAAAAGAATCAAATAGATTTAAAAGAGGTTATAAATTTACAAAAGTTATATCAAATATAATAAAAAGGGAACAAAAAATATGAAATTTATATACAAGTCACTGTTCTATTTAAACATATAATTACAATAGTTAAAAGTTTGACAAAGAGATATTTGAACGTTTATGTTGTTGCCTCAGTTACAAGACTGATGGAGAGGATGCTTAGCTTCTTCTGACATAATTGTCCAAGTTGATTAATTTCTGCGCCTAGATAGATGATCCATTCTTTCTCTAATTATTACATATCATTGATCTAAATTAATTAGTACGTCTAAGAATAAAATGAATCTATTAAAAAAAGTAATTTGATGAGAAATAAATTACGGGAAACAAAAATATATGGTGTAAACCATCTTTGTTAAATACATGTGTATTCATATCAATATAAAAGAAAAGATTTTCTTTTAATAACTGGGTTTTTTTTAACTGTTCTTAACAAATATTTAACAAAAATATGATACATATGTATTTTATGCATTTCTTATTGTTACAACCATCAAAAATATATTTAAAGACCTAAAATAATGACGATCATAACATATAATAACATTGTTGCCAAACAGATAGAATAAGAATTTTTCATATGAGGAAGAGAACGTACCAGAAAGTATAGGACAAATAAAAAAAACGAAAATAGAGAAAATTAACAAGAAGTAGAATGAGAAAATGTGAAACAACAACAAAAGCAGCATATCTTTATAAAGAATACATTAGAAAAAAGCAACACAATAATTGTATGGTGACATCTGTTAAATCACACTATATTAACATATTGAGAATAATAAGAGATGTAACTATTAAATTCAATATTTATATAATCCAAAATTGAAGGAAATAAAATGCTGCATGAAATAACATAAACAAACCATATTAAATTAGAAATTATAAATCTACATGAAATAATGTTATTAATATCAAATTTGTTATTGAATGATTAAATTTATTCAACAATCCAAAAATATTTAGATTTGGAAGTGATGTATCTAAAGAAATCATTAAATGAAAGCCATTAATAAAAGAGAAAAATAATATATAAATAACTCAAAATGAAAGCAACTGAAATGCTATAAAACATTAAACTTTATTTTTTCAACATTTTATTTCTATCAGATTTTTATGAACACTTTGTATTTATTTAGAAACGAAGAAGAAGAGACTATAGTCCAATTAATAAGCCCAAACTCATTTATAACATTATTTATTTTTCACACCTAAAGGCCAAAAGAAATTAATATATTTTTAAAAAAATGATACTACTCTTCATAAAGTGTCCTGATCTATAGAGTCCAAAAAGAACCACAAAAACCCAACCTACCCATTCCCTCATGTCATGCCCTTTAAACAAGAGTTTTGCTACATACAAGTAAAGCTACGTACTAATTTGCATACTAATATTAAGTACTTCATATTCAAAATTTAAATTAACACTATTTTCAATAAAATCTACTTTTTGACCAATCACATTAGATTGGTGTACATATTAGTGCACAGTTATGCTTGCAACTAGATTTTTCCTTAAACAAAGCAATTAGCCCTAATTTATTTTTACTTTTTACATTTTCTTCTCTGTCCTTCCCCTTCTTCACCTGCTACGCCGAGACAGATTTTCATTTGTCAACATCCTCTCTCTCTCTCTCTCTCTCCCCCCTATTTTGCCCCAGTTCTGCTACAGGTATACGGGGTCAAGTACCTTTGAGGGAATCGACTGACGTGGCATATTAAAAAAATACAAAAAATACAAAATGAGAGGGAATCGAAATGAAATGAGGGGGAAAGGAAATGAAACCCACTGATGTCGACTACAAGCTTGACGACGAGCACTCCCCCACGCCGTCTCATTCTCCCTGCCCAGCAACCACAACCACATTTTCCTCCCTCATTTGCCAACCTAACGACGAAGCCACTGCACCACCCTAGCGCTAGAAGCACTACCCTTGTGAAATAGCCAAACCATGAGCCCAAAGCCCTAATGAAGATTGAATATGGATAGAATCTTTGTTGCTCACAAAACAATTGTATATTCACACACTAATTGATATACGGATAAGTATACAGGTTTTATTCTAAGTAAGAAGACTAAAACTGTGACTGAAATTTCTGTTGGTTACAGAGTCATAAATCCTTCTTTGGAGGAGAATCGGACAAGACCACCCAGTACTGCCGAAGCTCCTCCTTGCCGTTACCACCCTGCACCAAAAACCACCAACAACCGCCTAGGGCCTCCAACTCACACCGTTACTCGATGCTGCAGTCGACTGAAACATACTCTGTTTTTCTACTCTGAAACATAGCATTCTGCCAACCACCATGGAAGCCCATTCCTCCACCACCCTCTCAGCTGCTCGATGTAGTGCTGTGCCGCCGCATATCCTCCATCCCATAGTCTCTATCCCCGACGACTTATGCTCTAACCACTAGCTCTCTGCCCCTCTTGGTAAGACCCCCAAACTACCACCTCTCCTCCTCTTCTCTCCACCGTTGTGCCCTAATCTCAGTACGTCAAGGGGGGAAGGATGAGATTTGAGGAACGAATGATCTGTGCTCAGGGGGGGGGGAATGAGAAACGAAGGGGAAAGAAATGCGGAGGGGCTTTGCACGACGCACCGTTTCACTAATAAAAAGAAATGGAGAAATGAATGCGTACAGCCTTTAGCACCAAATCGCCACGATTTCCCCTTCTCAAACCCTAATCTTAGTACGTCAAGGGGGGAAGAATGATTTGACGAACGAAGGGGAAAGAAATGGGAAGGGGCGGGGAGGGGAATGAGAAACGAATGGGAAAGAAATGGGGAGGGGCGGGGAGGGGAATGAGAAACGAAGGGGAAAGAAATGGGGCGGGCAGGGCAGGGCGGGGCACAACGCACCGTTTCACTAATAATGCCACGTGGGACGCGTGTACGCAGAAGGTACCTAACAGCGTGTGCAAACAGCATTTTTCATTTCGCCCTCTCTCTCTCTCTCTCTCTCATACCCAGTGTGTTTCTCGAATCATTTGAAGAATTTTTTTTCTTTATTTTTTTTAACATTTACACATGTATTTTTTTATTTTTTTTTACATTTACACGTGTATTTCAAATTGTGTTTGGATCTAGTTTGCGTGTATATGGGCATCATTGTTTTGCTGAACTTGTAGAAACTGAAGATAAAAAACCTGTGACTGGTATACAATGGAAACCAGATGGTAGTTGCTATCAGTTGGGTTTTTCTCTTGTTTAGCACCGTGTTAGATTTTGTTTTTGAATTTGGTTTCCTTTCGTGTATATGGGTATGATTTATCTAGTGAATTTGTTCAAATTTCAAAGGATTGTTCTTGGATTTGGTTTCGTTTCGTGTATATGGGTATGATTTATTCAGTAAATTTGTACAAATTTGAAAGCATTGTTTTTGCATTTGCCTTGGTTTCGTCTATATGGGTATAAACTTTTTTTCTAAACCTGCACAAAATAGATAGAAACGTACAAATGTAGAAAGAGAAAAAAGTAAATCGGCGGTGGGTGACGCCGGAACTGTCTGTGGTGGTCCAAGGCGGCACCAGAGGCTGGATCTCCTCCAAACGGTCGTTGGCATCTCAATGGGTCTTCTTTATGGTGATTGCACGGTGAATGTGAAAGGGAAACGTAGGAGAGATCGAGAGAGAGAGCCGCGACTGCTTGAAGGAGGGCTGTTGTCTGGCCTGCTCCGTGGCTTTTGACGGCGGCAAGGGACGCGAGGTGGAGAGACAGAAAAGAGAGAAGGTCCGCTGTCTGAGTTGAGAGAGATGCCATTTTTTATGGTTTAAAAGAAAAGCAACCCAGAAGGCAGATAGCAAATTTGGAATAAAAGAAGAAAATGGGAAAAAAGTATTAGACAAAAATACTGTTTTAAGTGGATTCGTATAAGTATAGATACACACTTGATTTCTTTGATGGATGCTTTTATTTTCTATGAAAAACAGTCATACACCCAGCTTGTGATATGTTGAGAATAATCCCCTAACTTCTTTTCAGCTAGTTTTGTACATCTGATTTACATTTATAACTGAATTTCACCTAGCAAATAATTGCCAGTGATACTCATGTTGGTAAACATAAAAGAGACTAAGTGCATGTTTGAGATTGCAGTAGAAAATATAGCTTATAGTTTTATAGCTTATACCTTATAACTGCAATCATAAGCTCTATATTTCAAAAATTGTTTATCAAAATATTTATAACACTTTTAAAGTTAGTTACATTAATTTTTTAAAAATATATAGTTATTTGCAGGAGTTTTTTCATAAAAGATTCAATTTGGTATTTTTAAAAAAAGTTTACTTTCAGCTATTTTACGTGATTAAAGCACTTTTTATAAATTTATCAAACATATCATTTTTTTGTAAAAGAATTTTAAATAATTAAAAGTATTTTTTAAGTTTTCAAACTCAATCCCAAACAAGCTCTAAAGGAAGGGAATTGGTCTGGAGCAGTGCCATGTCCAATGGTTTTTTTAATGTTTGGAGCAAGCAGGTAGTTGCAGTCGACGGCACACTTGTACTTTGCCAATCAAACTTTCAAGCAGAAAACACATTGATGATATAATTTGCTTGATGTGAGGCTGATTATTGCATGTATATACAAATGTAAAAGCCTTCCTCTCTCTTACAAGAGCAGAGATAAAAATAAATACAATCCTTTCTTAACTTGTTGTTCGGACTTTCTTACCTGGTTTAAGCTCATTAATCAAGCTGCATTCTGACGAAGCTGAACTCAAAATTGATAGCACTGCTCCAAATCCCAGCTTTCTGAGCTTCATTGTTCATTGAGCAGGGAATATCAATTTCTGAGTAAATTTAGCTTTCAAGTTCAAGGGTTCGGAACCTGCTTATATTCTTCCTTCTCCCATCTGAACTATCTTGGCATTCTTTTTTGACAATGACGTTGGTAAGTTTACATGGCTCAGCCTCTTCTAGCATCTGAACTACCATTCTCATGGAGGGTCTTAGGCTTGGAAGTCTTGCCGTGCAATGGATTGCGATTCTCAACACCTTTATTGCATCTTCCTTTAGATCCTCTGATATGGTTGAGTCCAGTAAGTAAAGAAGACTCTCTTTGCTATTCATTTGGCTGTATACCCAACAGACTATGTCCCTGCTCTCTCCAAATTCTTGCTCAATCGGCCTCTTCCCCGTGACCAGCTCCATAAGTACTACCCCAAAGCTATAGACATCACACTTCTCATTTATCTTGTATGCGTATGCACATTCTTCACCAAAAAAGTAAAAGGAAAATAATCAATTATCAAATGAAAAATCAGCAGTGAAATTAAAGCTAGAACTACATTGTTTCTGGTAATTTCCAATCCTAGTAGTCATCATCCTAAGCTGACCAATTAAGTTTGAATCCACTAGCATTTCATGAAACAAAACAAGAACAATGGAGAAGGAACTTACCAGGAGCAATGTATCCGAGTGTCCCAGCAACGACATGGGTCCAATCCCCTCCACCAGGATGCACAATCTTAGCTAAACCAAAATCAGCTATCCTTGGCCTCCAATCCCCATCCAGCAAAATGTTACTTGATTTCACATCGCGGTGTATCACTGGTCTGTCATACCCATGGTGGAGATACTCCAATCCCCTAGCAGCCCCTAATGCAATCTCATACCTCACCTTCCATCCTATCTCAATCTTCCTGCAAGCATGCAGCTGATCCCACAAGCTCCCATTCGGTAAGTACTCGTAAACCAACAGATTACTATCCTCACTTGTGATGCTGCAGTAGAGCTTCACCACGTTCACGTGCCTCAGTGAGCTCAATGTGGCCACCTCAGCTTCATACTCTGCTGACCGGAAACTCCTTTTTCTCAGCATAGCCGAGCTGCTCTGGCAATTTTTCTGGTCACATGGATCGGACATCCAAATGTGCTTTACGGCAAGTTCCTTTCCGTCAGATAATACTACCTTGTACACACTCCCTGACCCTCCTTTCCCAATCAGATTTTCCTTTTTTATGGCATCAGTGATTTCATTCTCTACAAAGCCTATTACTCTATACGGCTTCATATCCCAAGAATTTGACTTCAATGAACGATCAAGGTTATTATGTCTTAGCTTAACATATAGGAAACATGTCAGCGAAACAAGCAGAATCAAAGCTCCGGCAATAAAACAGGAAATCAGAGTCCGGATATGATGGCTCGTTGTTCTGGAACCCGATGAACATGGCCTGAAATGCTTGAAATTCCGACTGCATAAGCCTGGATTTCCATCGAAGCTGTCACTGAAGACTTCGATGGACAGAGCCTCAGGTATTTGGCCGATCAACTGGTTGTTTGACAGGTCAAGAAGGCTTAGTTTTGGTGATGACAAACTGGCAGGAATTTCACCAGAAAGGTTGTTATTGGACAAATTCAAGGAGTTGAGAGTAAGCAAAGATCCAAGACCTGCTGGAATGTTGCCTGAAAGTGAATTTCCTGAGAGGTTTATGTCGGTGAGGGAAACACATGAGCCTAACGAATCCGGTATAGAGCCAGAAAACTTGTTTCCATCTAGACGGAGACTGTTTAGATTCTTCAACCCACCAATTGTTGCTGGGATCTCACCAGAAAATTGATTAGAACTCAGCCGCATTGAGACTAAAGCCGAGGTTTCGGAAATCGTCAAAGGCAATTCACCAGAGAAGCGATTGTTTGATAGAAATAATTGCGCAAGAGATTTTGCTTTATCAATATTGGATGCCACCGGACCTTCGAAACTGTTCATAGAAACATCAAGTATGGATAAGTTGGGCAAGCCCCATATCCCTGCCGGAACAACACCCGAAAGAGAATTGTTTGCCACCCGTATCCGAATCAAAGACGAGCAATTCGCATAGTTTTCTGGGATTCCACCGGTGAAACTATTCTGTAACACAAGCAGTTTAACCATTTTGCCATTCTGGCACATGTTAGGCGGTATAGGACCGCTCAAGAAATTCTCCGAAACATCAACGTAATAGAAGTCTGACCACGAGCCGAGCTTTTGAGGAAGAGAGCCGGTGAACTTGTTCCTGTAGAGCGACAACTTAACGAGGTTCTTGAACTCCCCAATCTCTTCAGGAACCTCCCCTGTGAACTGGTTCTCAAAGAGATGTAAAATAGCAAGCCCTGTCAGGAATCTCACCTCCGAAATATTGCCTTGGAGGTTGTTATGACCCACATCAAAATTTACAAGACTCGTAAGATTTCGTAATCCAACCGGCAGTTTTCCGGTCAATAAGTTATAGTAAAGATCAAGTTGCGAAAGATTCTTGAGCTTTAGAATATCCGTCGGGATTTCGCCGGACAATTGGTTCCAGGAAAGCTCAATATTTGTGAGCTGAGTAAGGTTTCCTAGACCCTCCGGAATTAGTCCTTCGAGGCTGCAGTTTGAGAGGTAAAGCCAGTACAATTTCTCAAGCTTCAAGACTTCCACAGGAAAGGGACTTGGTTCAAAGATATTGTCACCCAGGCTTAATAAAGTGAGACTCGTGAGATTTCCCAGTGATTTCCATGGAAATGGCCCAGAAAACCCGCTTTTGGTTAAATTCAAGAACTCCAATTGGCCTAAAGAAGACAAGTCAGGAACTTCTCCAGAAAATGAATTGTAACCCAAGTCCAAATGTTGCAAACTAGTGCAATTTTTCAAGTCTTGAGTGATGGTACCGTACAAGAAATTGGAACTGAGAGAGAGTTTCTCTAACGACTGAAGGGTGCATATTGAATCAAATCGAAGAATCCCACGTAAATTTTGTTGGGAGAGATTGATTTCCGTGACAAGCCCATCAGAGTTGCATATAATTCCAGTGAAGTTGCAAGTGGAGTTACCTTGTGTCCAGGAACTGAAAACATTGGTATTTGACTTTTGGAGAGCAGACTTGAATTCGAGAAGTGGCTGAAGCTCATCGGATTTGGAGAAAGATATCAGGCTCAAAAAAATTAGAAATACAAACACTACTGGAGGCGGCCGCTGCTGCAAACATTGGTTGGCCGACATGCCGGTGAAGTGTGAGGGTGGTGGAGGTGGTTTGCTTTTCTGGTTCTGGTTCTGGTTCTAGTCTTGGTTTTGGTCAGTTTAGCAGCAAGTGGTAGAGGGAGACGTAGGACTTGGGAGTCGGAGAGTTGATTGGCATGATTATTGTCGCCTTCCAAATTAGAATGTAAGTTGGAAGTTCTACCGTGAACAAGAGTCGGGAGATGAGAACTCTGATACGCAAAGTTTCGTATTGCTGGTTTTCCACTTACAACTACTCATCAACAGCAAGTCGTTTCGTAGGATGTTTCCAGCAAACAAGACCACCGGCTAGATGTCAAGATTAGTAATATTACGGACAATTCTGTGATGAATAAACTTTATCACAAGCTTTTTTTTTTTAAAATAAATAAATAAATAAATAAAATAAAAAATAAAAAGTAAAGGCAAAGAAAAGATAATTTTTGGACGGACCTATCACCACCACCGCTAGGAGCTCCCGAAAAGATAATTTATAAACATTATTTTTACAGTTATATTTTTCATATTTTTAGATATTTTTTTAAAAAATTATAATATGACTAAAAAAATATTTACTTAATTATTAAATAAAAAAATAAAAAATACTAACAATTACTCTATAAAATAAAAAATATTTTCCCACGTTTTTACGAGTCCACTTTTTTTATACGTATATATTCTGTGAATCTGGCCGGACATCTTTGACTTCTTTAAATCTGTACGTCTTGTCTGTCAGGAAGTAAAGTAAACGAGGCGGAGTAAAGTAGGGAAGAAAAAGCCAGTGAGCCACCAAGTTTGACCGACTTTTCCGTGGCCGCCTCGGGTAACTAACCTGGTGATTACGTGGTAATAGAAATACTTTCCCACTATGCATGTCTTTCAACACGGAAAATACTAAAATTGATTATGCTGTCAACCTTGCACCATCGTGATCAGACTCCGTCACCCACCTTGATCACGATCCTCTTGGAGTTAGCTTGTAACCCCAGGAGAAAGGCAAAAGGCTCACGGTAGCCAATCTTTAGGTCTCCTTGGGATACAATTTTACAAAAGACAAAAGTCCCCCATCAACACATTTTAATTTATATTATCTGATTGTTATAATTTTTTTTAAAATATAACGTAAAATATAATAAATAATTTAATTTTTATAAATTTTTAATAATAATATGAAAAAATAGTATTTTATTTAATTTTTAAAATTTTTTTATTGATTTATTTAACTTAAATTATTATTCAAACCTCTCACATGATAGGTGATAGATGGTATAGATTATTATAAAGAAATTCAAGAAAAGAGAAGAAGCGATACTTTCATGAATATTTTTATAGGAATTGAGATGTTTAACTAACTTGAAGGAAAAGTCAAAGTTTTAAAAGTCAAAGACCCACATGCCCCTAGTTGCAAACTACAAGGACATCTCCTTTAAGACTTTAACGGCCAGCATTGAATGTTGAGAATGTACTTGTAATTTTAATAAAAATAAATTTAAAGAGAGTTTTGAGAATGTCCTTCCATTTATTATTTATGTATCTATATATAAATATATTATTTATTATAAATATTAAAATAATATGTAAATATATTTGATACCTGTTACTATGTTTAATGGATAAATATATGTTTAATTATTATTAGCGTGTTTAATGGTTAAATAAATATTTTATTTTTATTTTTTTGTTGAAAAAATTATAGTTGATGCAATGTGTTGGCACATAAGAATGAGAAGAGTAAATTATTAAAAATGCCAGCGTGGAGGACATTAATATATTTTTGTTTTTTATTATTTATAATAAATATTATATTTATATATCAACACATAAATAATATAGAAAAAAACAAGGATGTTTAAAATTTACTTGTAGTAAAATTTTGACAAAAATCAACAAATAAAAAATAAATCAAACATATGGCTCTCCAACAACATAACTAGCACCCTCTTTTTGTTTTTAAAGATGCAACAATAGCCCTTGAATTTTGTAACAGGAGATGTCTTGTTCCTTTATAATTCATGTGCCTGCCTACACCTCACCAAAACTAACAATACTCTCCAAATTTTCTCTCCGTGCGCTATTTGTCTTCCACCAACTCACCCTCACAAGACGCAGAACTCCACCCTGCCGGAAAGAAAAATTAATGTGGAGAGATATTTTCATGCTTACTTAAGTCATTGAGGCGAGGGAGAGTGCAAGTGCGATAGTGGCAGCGGCCAGGTTTAACTTCATGTTTCTCCAATTGTTGGGTTATCGCTTGAAGATAAATGGAGACGGATGACATGGGTCTTGTGAAATTGTCTGGTTACAACAAGCCGGAAAGAGAATTAATCCTCAGAGTCTCAGATATAGAAATTATTCTTTTATTGGAAATGATTGTGAAAATTGTTTACAACAACAATAGGTGAAAAATCCATATTTAAGATTTTGTCCTTCATTTTTCTTCTTCAAATCGATTTTTTTCCTCATTTATGGGTGAAAACTAGATTTGAGATTTTGTCATTCCATCTTTGTAGCAAAAACGATAGAGAAAAATGATAGCAGTAGTACTAGTGTGTGCGAGATTGAGAAAGAGAGTAGAAGAGAAATCTTTGAGATCGACAATAGAGTGCTGCCAATGGAATTTATCAAAGAAGAGTTTGAAGAGTGTGTTTTTTGTTGGATGTTCAGAACTGGTTTTCATTTGAAGTTAAGCAAAATCGATGGACTATTGGGGTGAAATCTGACTGGGCAAAATCGGCATCGAACTGGTAGTGATGGACTGGTGGATGCTGACAGTGGAGGTGGATGGTCGGCATGAAACTGGAAGCACAAAAATGGGGAACTCGTGCTACGGGTTTCTTCTCTCATGTGAACAAGTGTAGATTAAATTTCGTGCAATTTATGAAGTGTCAGCATGTGAATGAAGGCTGTTATTTGGAAAAAAGTAGACTGACGGCTTAGGGGTTCTCTATTCAAGTTCTACCCTCCTTCTCTTTGAGAGTTCTCAAGAGAGCATGGCCCCGCAAAGGGGCTAGTAATAAGTCGACAAGTGGCATATTTCATGCACAATAATTCGATACGTATTTCGAAAGTGAATTTTCTGATCTAAGAAAAAGATAGAAGAAGGTCATAGTCAAAATCTGGTAACTTGGGAATTCCTAGTCCTTACCAGCCCTGGGAAAGGAAAATACCTTGGAGTAAGTAGATGCACTGATGCAGTGCACTTCATCTAAACATCCAGCCTAGAGTCAAAGCTGGACCTAATTTGTGGAAATCTTCGACCCTGAGAGATAAGAGGAAATGAAGCATGTGGGTGTCGCGACTAGCACGAATTGGGAATACTGGATCAATTAAATACGCATTATCCTTGACCACCAGCTTCCACATGTGGAAGTCACCTAGAAGTGAGGTAGAGTGGTCGAAGATAGAGGTGGAGACGTCAGATGTGGCAGGGGGAAAGACTTAAGGGATGTCGGGAAGCCATTGCACAGTGTGTGCATTTATTAGTACTGAAGACAACGAATAAGGTGGGAAGGGAAAGGGGAAGGTGAAGTGAATTGCTCAACATAACGTTGGGAAGTAAATTTGGAAGGGTCTCACCCCCATCATAGAGCAAATTAAAAAAACTTTCATATTATAATATTTTTTTACAGTTTAGGGATGATCTCGTCTATTCTACCTCATCACATTTTATATATATTTAAGCAACCAAAAAAAAAAAAAATGCTTTCATCTTACACTTCCTTCCCGTAACACAGACAAAATTAAACCCCCTCCAATTTACAAAGTGAAAGGGTCGGGAGGGGGATGAACGATAGGGGTCTTTGACATAGTCACATTCCCCACAACCAGATTTGGTGCCATAGTGTCCTCCACAAGTACAGGGTTAACTTGTGTGATTTTCTCCGGTACAACCTTCTCACCATCCACCTTTGCCAAAACCTCAAAATGCATTCTCACTCTCTCCGGCTTCGTCCTCCACGCAGGGAAATCCACCAAATCAAACCCATCTCCTTCTTTCAACTTCTTCTCAACCCCAAAACCTATCTTTAGAAACGTCTGAGCTGACACGTCTGCCTTCAACAACCTGAAGGAACCTTTCTTGTGGGCCTGAGGACCCAGCACAGAAGAGAGCAATGCCTCAAAACCAAGCAAGTTTGAGTTTGAGCCGTTGACAGAAGCAAAAGGCCACATAGTCGTAAAATGACTTGGAGTGAGAAGGGTGGCTTCTTCTTCAAGATCAATAGTGGAAAGGGCCTTTGATGGTGACGATAACTCCACAAGACCTGGCGCAAGACGCTTGAGCTTGAGCCTGTTAGTGGAAGAGGATGAAGATGAGGCAGGGCTTGTAAGTGAGGTCGGACCGACAATGCGAAGGGAAAGGAGCGGAGCATCTTGAGTGCGAGAAGCATGACGGAGCTGCTCCGCCAAGGTTAGAAGACCAGAGGCAAATCCATTTTGGGTTCGGTTTAATGGGAGTGGGAGATCAAGTGGGTGACGTAGGCTTACTGACCTAGCACCCTTGACAGTAACAACTGCACCATCTGCTAAAACAACTTTCTTCAAGACACCGGCTTCTACATCATGCTGCAAAAATAAATCAATAAGAAGATCAATGGTGCATTTCCAAAAATTGTGTCGTTTGTGATAGGGCTATGCCTATTTCTCTCATCAATCAAGTTCTTACTTACCGATCAAAATACAACATTTCCAAAGATTGTGTCAGAGGACTTCTTAAAGATCCTAAAATGAACTCACAATTATTTTTCTATGAATACGCAACTACGGTTTCCTTTTTATCCTTTATTTATTATTCGATGTCATCTGAAAAGTAAGATACATATATATATTTTTTGAGAAGTAAGATAAATATTATTCATCCGAATGAAATAGGCATAGCCCGTGTACAAAGGCTATGCTATTTTACATTCTTCATCTTAGAAATAAGATATTACAGTCCCCTAGATAATTACATCCATAAGATCCCAGTTCCCAATAATATACATGACGCACATGCAGTTCAAAGCCATAAATAATGAAGAGAATATGAACCAAAATGAATTTCCATTATTTGACAGAGGAATTTTAAAGGCTATTCATGCAATGGAAATTTATTTTATCACATGCAGGATTGAATAAAAGGTCAGAAGTCCATTCAAACACTTAAAAATCAGAGATGCATATTTGATGTATGGCCGACAGGTCCGAATTTATAAACACCCCAGAACACCAGTTGTTTCGAATCCCTTCTATACCAACTTGCAGGAATCAAAATGTGTTGAACAAACTTCGGTCAAGCATTTGATCTACATTTTTTCCCTATTCAAAACTCCAAAAATGACTAGAGATGTTCTCAAAAACCCCATTCATCCATATTGTGCTACAGGGTGGCGGAGCTAGGAATTTAATCGCTGCCCCCCGGGGGGGGGAGGGAACAAAAAACTAGAACAAAATACATAATTATACAATTTTTTTTACAATATATAATAATTTGATAGGAAGATTTATAATAAAAATAAAATACCTTTAATACAACTTATATATTAAAAAAGTATTTGATATGACAAGAATAATATATCATTAAAATAATATTATAAAGACATTCATATAAATATATTAAACAAAAGAAATACAATATTTAAAATTGTAATTTGCGTTCTTTTAAACAAACAAAATCATTTATAGTTTCTCGAGATCAGGAAACTGGAAATGGGTCCGTTGCGCCTCACAATCGAGCAGGTAAAGCATTTGTTTCTTTTCTTCGTTTTGATGTTGGAAAATGGAGAAAATAAAATGTGAAGGATGAGATGTGAAGTATGATTGTTGTGCCGTGTGTGAAAGAAATGCCAGTATGTAAATGTGGTAAGCCATCACTTGGAGATTGAAATGTTTTGAAAAATAAAAAAAGGTTAGAAATACTACTGGTTATAGTTAGAATTTTTTTAATTTTATTTATAAGAAAAATATGTATTTTATTTTATATGAGATGTGTTTTATTTATTTCATTTTTATATCAGATTAAATTTTATAAAAGGACCAAAATAATTTTTAAAGGAATGGCCAATACATGATAAATTAATATTATTTTATTAAATGCCCCCCACCCCCCGGGGGCATGATTCATTGGAATGTCTGGCTCCAGGCTGAACAGAAATTGCAAAAATATGACATTTTTTTTTTAAGGAATGCAATAATAGAGCACAACTTCTCATGATAAAGGCTCTCGAATTTATTGAAGTCCGACCAACATACTCTAGCGGCCTAGCCTATTCCACAAATGACAGATCATACCGCAAAAAAAAAAAACAAATCGACATAACAATGCAAATAGAAAAACTAACTCACCGGCAGCGAGAGGCGCATATCTTTGGCGTCTTGAATCCAGAGCTCCATGGGTCCAGCCAATTGAAACGGAGCGAGAACCGGCAACCCGGGATCCGATTTCCGCCTCTCCACCAGCCCGTTCTGGTCGGCAACAGGTCGGCCCGGCTCCTCCACCCGGAAGATCGGCAAATCCACGTACTCCCAGCGGTTCACATCCTCCAAAAGCTTGAAGGGGAGGACCTTGTTGTCGACCTCCACGTCGAATTCGTACGCCACCGAATGGCCCACCTGGGCATCCCTCAGATCAAACCCGGAAACCTTAAAATCATCCGCTTGAAACCCTAGTCCCTTAATGATCGCTTCCTTCAAGTCCTACAAGGATTTGGAATAAACAAACAAATGAATAAAATTCAATCTTAAAAAAAAAAAAAAAACAACTCATTTCTGTAGGGGGGGTGTTTCACTTACAGCGATTGCTTTGGGGTAGGGAGCATTGAAATCCGGCGAGGCATGCAGAGCCGAGGACGACGAAATTGAGATGGTAAGGAGGAAGAAGAGGACTGATAGGAAAGCGAGGGATTTGGAGGCCATCGGAGAGATCGATCGGATTGATTCTCGAAGACACCGGAGGATTTTTTCCGGTTGCGAATTATGGCATAGCATATAGGGTTTTATGTTTAGGAAAGTTTTGACAATAAGCAAATAAATAAAATTAAAAGGACAATAATGGGAGGCCAGTGATGGTTCTGGAAGAGGGGTGGAGGTTTGGGGTGGTGACGTGGCCCAATGGGAAGGGAGGAAGTGATGCGAGAGAGGAACGTGATTGGTCGGGACTTGTTGGCGGGAGGAAGTTATTTTTGTGGTGTGTGATGAAGATTGGTTAGATGACGTGGTAGTAACGAACAAGGTGGCCGGTGAGGGAAGACCATTAAGAAAATTTAAGACGACGCCGTTTGATGCGTTCGATTGATTTGTGTATAAAAGAAGGCCATAAAAAACGGAGAACGTGGCGTCGCCCGGGTTCGAACCGGAGACCTTCAGTGTGTTAGACTGACGTGATAACCAACTACACCACGACACCGTATGTGCGTTTGGGTAAAAGCTATATTTATTTCACGCTATTTTAATTGATGCCTCAAGGCCCGTTTGGCAGTAGATGGGCCTTAAGGTCACGTCCTCTTAAGCTCGATATCTAATTTTCAGGCTCATATAGCATTCCTCCCATTCAGGAAAAATATCGTTTGCGATAGGCCCATCTACAGCCATATGGGCCTCTACGGTCACTCCTTCTGAGGCTCGATATCTGACTGTCAAGCCCAAATATAAACATTCCTCTGATTCGGAAAATATTGTAAAAATTACAATAGCATTGCATTGGTGTTAATATTGATTTATTCCCACTTTCAAGTATTTTCTTTTATAGAAATATCATTATCTTCATGAATTTGATCATCTATAACACAATAATTGATTTGATATATTTTAAAATAATTTCTATAAAAAAAACTAATTAAAATGCATAATATCAATCAATAGAATTAAAGATTACATAGAGAGGTATCGTATTGTTAATTTCTTAGCTCTAAACATATTCTCAACCAAACATTTTGGCAGATTTCTATTATCTATCCTATTTGTTCCCTCTAACATTGAAGGGGAACAAGTGTGCAAAATAATAGACATTGAATTATCGAAATACTATAGCTACAAGTTATCTATCATATCATATCAAATCACGTCAGTTTGTAGATTTACTTTGATGGGATCTATGATAACATTTTTCATTTTTGTTGCTTTCGGCTGTTCAAGTTTCATGCCTTTTCAACAATTTTATACTTTGGCTATTGATTCTTGGAAGACATACAAACCCTTCAAATGAGTACATTTAAGCACACTTGCAGCTAAGAAAAACAAGAGAAATCTAATATATATATATATATATATATATGTATATGTATATATGAAAAAATATATTTATCATCTATTTTTTCATCATCTTCTGATGTGATATTAGATGATAAGTTCACAAGTAAAATATAATAAATAGTCTCAAATTATTTAATGTCATATCATGAAATGATAAAAAGATAATGAGAATTGAGATGATGAGTAGCATTTCTCTCTATTTGTATGTATTTTACCACATAAAGACCAAGCCAAGATTTCTTCCAGCTCCCAAGTAGAGCCATGAAAATCAACACGCTTCCAGCTTTCACCCACTCAATTTGCCGGTGATTTGTTATGAATATATCCATACGTACAGAAAAATTAATTATTTGAAAACCAGCTAAGCAAAGCTTGATGATCATTAACGTCCACAATTAATATTCCTCAACGTAACGCAACACATGACCAATTATTTCCAGTACTCAAAGAAAACTGGAAATTAAGGTTGATAGTACTAAATTAATGAAGATTCTTGATTTGAAAACCCATTTTAGTTGCTTCCTTAATCAGTTATGAATACTAAACGATCTAGTCTAGCTACCCAATAAAGTCAAAAGAACAGGTGCAGGTAGAATTCAAAGCTAAAAAGGCCGTAGAAACGAGTGAGACAGGCCTTCGATTTTCAAATCTTTGAAAACGATCGATGGCACTGCTCATTACCCTGAAATCAATGGAGTTTTACAGTGCTACTTGACCTGGAACTCGTATAAGTACGGCATGCAGCAGTACTGTCTAACATCTATGCTTCAAGGTCAAGGTCGAATATCGCATCTAACTTCAATTTGAATAAGTAGAATACACACACACACAGAACAGACAAGCTTCAAGGTAGAGTCAATGCTAACATGGCAATGTTTATCTTTTCTTCTTCTTAGTTGTAAGCATTATATATTTATATCCAGTAGTGGCATGGCATCATGTTCTGCTTGATCCTCTTGTCTTCTGCATGCTTGTTTCCAACCAACAGGGTCCCATATTCATTCGGATCTTGCCAATTCCATTGAAAAATATTAAAAGCTAGCTGATAATGTTCAATAAGTCTCAAATAATAGACATGCATATTTTCTTCTTGGAATTATAATCCTATTGACACCACTTAGAAAGGTATACTTTTTTCTTAATTTTTTCTGTAATCAATCTATATGACAGTACGGCTCTAGTATTTTTCTATGTATTCAGAGAATCCAAAAATATATCTCTTCGGAGACAGGCAAGAAACATTATGATCTCCAATTAAGGAAAACATAATTCTATTTAGTTAGAGAGAGAGAGAGAGAGAGTCATAGCAAGATCATGATCTTGTGTGGGGACTGAGACAACACAAAATGCTTTGTTGATGCAAGCAACAGTCATTCCCGTTTTGATACCCTTATCATATTCCATATTTTCATGACTGTCAATTCTTTCCAAGTCATTATCAGATACCAACTCAGTTTCGTTTCTCTCATCATGGTAATAACCCTAGTTCTCAACTTAATGGCATGAATGATTCAACTGATCCTTGGCCTAATAGTAGGTATGTATATGTGCAACTGTTATATCTGTGATTACTAGAATATCATTTCATTTGTTTTGTTGCCCAAGTAGCTTAGTCATCACGACAACCATATTATAAAAAAGAAGACACAAACTGAAAATAATTGCAGAGAGATTTAGTACAAAGGCATCTTCTAGCCCACAGGACAAGAGATGTCAATTATAAATATAACCTTGAAGTTAGAATGCAACAGTTCTATTTTAAATTTTAGGTGCCCCTTGTGACCTTATAGGCTGAATTATGTCCAAACGCCAGTAGTTGGGGAGAAAAGCTTGTTGTGTTTCCTGTATTTTCATTACTTTTCCACAGAGATGATGACCTTGGTGTGATTGATACCAAATTAATTGCTTTCATTCTCAATATACTCCAAAAGTTGTCAAAATGAGAAGATGTTCTTTCCTCAGTATGTCATGCTTTTGTCCCTCTCAATTATGAATTAATGGATTTTCTCCTAGTTATTTCGTTTATTTTACCAAGACACAATTTGTCACACAATGAAGCAGGGTGTGAACCATCATCGGCACTAAGTACCACGACAACACTTGCAAGCCAGAAAGGAATATCTGCAAACATTTGCAATGATCACTGAGATTTTGAAGCTCAGTAAAGCTTTGCAACAATTTGAAGAGGATCAGGAGAAAGAAGTAGAGCAGAAGGCAGTTGTGTGTGATTTATAGTTCTGTCAGATTCAACAGTTAAAAACTAACTTGAACTTAGCGGCTGAAATGCCTATCATTTCAAGCATTTAGCATTAAAAAATCTTAAGACCAGTTGTCTTCAAGTTCATGTTTATTCCACAATGGCCATTACATAATATTTCGAGTTTGTGTTTGACATTCTTGCATATATATGAATACAAAAATTTTATGTGCAATCACTTTTACGTATTCTTTTGTGCGTATGAATAATTCACGGAAGATGCATAAAAAGTCACAATTATTGCATTATATCAACTGAACTGTTACAATCCAATGACATTACAGCATTACAGGGAGAAAAGAGGTCCAAGAAGATTTTTCTTTCAAAGGTACCCCTAAAACATGACAAGGCAACAACTACTGAAACAGAGGCCTGCTGGTCTACACTAAAAAACCATTTTCCCTCTTCAACCACTTCAGGAGAGAAGGGGGCACAACACAGTTTCAGTTGACATTCTTTCAACATCACACACAAAAAAAAAAAAAAAAAAAATGCCCAGACAAGCTGTCATGTCACTCTTTTGATACAGGTGGGTCATTAACATGGTCAAGAATTTAACCATGCAAAAATTAACCAAAAAAAAACCCACCCGATAAATGGACCTAACAGCAAACAAGCTTAAAAAACGATCTAAGATGGTAAACCATTACAGGCCCTGTAAGCAGAAATTAAGTAAAAAGATAAGACAAGGACCGATTGTATATTTGAGGATTATTCCTAGTCTTCTGAAGCTTCTAGCAGCAGCAAAAAACCTATGAAAGTGTTTATTCCACATCTTAGCTGAAATTGCAACTTCGTTTCACAGGATAAGTTCAAAAGCTGAGCGCAGATTCGTCACAAGATCCTTTACTGTCAGGCAGAATCCCTCATCCATCTGCACAATGTTAAGAGGACATTCATGGGGGAGAACTTTTTAAAAAGAAAAATTCTGGTTGCGTGTCGTGTGTGTGAGGCTTCATTTAGTGCAATTATTTTCATTTTTAGAGACCTATGAACAACAACAATCTTTTCATTGCAACACCAAAATTAGGACTTACGCCAGGAGCACGAAAACGTATTGAATTTCCACTCTAAGAAGCTACTATACTTTAAAAGATTTGTGGTTGGAAATTCCCAGATTCGGTCCATGGAAGAATTTAAGAAATAACCTGAGCAATAATAGTGATATCAAGAGCAGAACTCCCAAATGTCATGACACTGCTATTAATGACTGTTAGGTGGAGCTTCTCAATTTCAGTGACCGATTTCTCTAGCACTCCTTTCCTTTTCTCGCAGTGAATTCTGATGAGGACATTTTTGTCACAGAACCTTCCTTCAATTTCTGGTAGATGCTCATCGAGCGGTTCGCTGCCTGAGATGGAGTTGTCACATTCAACGAAGAGTTGAGACTTCTTTACATAGACCACTGATTCTATGTTTTTCTTCGTAGTTTGTTCCTCAAGTGTCTTCACTCGCTCTTGCAGTTGTTTCAGGTATTTAATAGCATCACCAAGAACAGAAGCCTTGTCCATCTATCAACAACATGAAAATTTGAGTTTGCATTGATAATTCTTTAGCAGAAACACTTATATTTGAATTATGTATTACTAATCTCTTGCCTTTTTTCAGATGATTTTGATCGAACAATTACAACTGAAAATGACAGAGAAGTAAAACAAGATATATTTTATACAGAGGAGGTTTAACAAGGCTGGCAGATAATTTAGATAAGATACCAAGAGGATGTAGTCAAAGAGATGGTATACTCCAATTTCAGCTTAGCAATTATATATATATATATATATGTATTGTTTTAAAGCTAAGTTTATATTTTCTAATCTCATTTTCTTTTGTGCTCTATCAATTCGGGGATAATAAAAATATAAACAAAAGAACAAAATAATCCAAGAGGCAACATCAAGAAAACATAATTTTTAATGAATCTGATACCTTCTTTAGGCCAGGAACTATAGCCGACAAAGCAATGAACCGCTGGCTGAGCTTCTCTCGCCTTTTCCTTTCTGCTATAATGTGATCTTGTGTTTGAGAAAGTCTAGTGCTTGTGCTAATCCTCTTACCACCATGGCAGGCCTTAAATACATAATTTTGGTTCCCCAAGGAACCTTGAGAAATTAAAATATCAGAAGGAAGGGTATTCATGCTCTGGGAACATACTGCCTCCTCTTTAGGCTTTACAATCCCCATTTGATTTGCATAGTTCGCATTGGCAAATGATAGAACGTTTGGAGTAGGGGGAAGTTGGGGATATGATGCATCTTCAAGTTTGTAAGAGTTCCAGCCGTTGGATTTGAGCTGTTTCATGGGTATGTCAGTACCAGTCTGAGGAGTTGCCATGGCGTTTTTGAGATTGAAGTTTGGTTGAGTGAATGAGTGTTGCAGACTCTCTCCAAATGTAGCTGCTAGTGGTAGTATGCTGAGCTCATCAACAGAGTTCATGTGCCACTGATTGATGAACCTCGGATCCTCCATACCCTGCAAATTTGATATTTTCCTCGTTATCATTATCTTATAGTAGGAAAATGCTCAAATTGCTGCAGAGTTCTTGAATTACTCATAAAACCATGTCAAAAACCAAAGTAAGTTCCAAATTGTTACAGCACTCAAAGTATATAGAATACCAACAATATTGTTCAAAACAAAAATTTTAGTAACATCCTTATTCATAGAATTCCATCAAGGTTGCAGAAGTGCTTCTAGATTTCATGGATAATCATGATTGCAGAAGCACATTACCCCTTACCAGTTCAGATAACCCTCCTATGGAAGAAATCTCCATTAGAAGAACTCCTTTATTGATCAAGAGAGCTCAAGGGAGAGTCCTGCATGAGAAGTCAACAATTAAAGCTGGTTAGTTGGGTTTTCAATTCTAATAATCCCATCTCCGAATAACAACAAACAGGCGATCAAAAGTGTTGCTAAGAATGTAGTCTTGGTAATAAGAAAGCTCACCCTTCAGTAATGACCAAAGCTTTCCTTTTTCCTTGCCCACTAGAGGATAGAGACCGTCAGCTTCTTCAACATTGGTAGTTCTGGTTCATTATATAGAGGATTATAGTTGCACGCTCTTTATCACGGGTTGTTGTTGTTGTTAATTGGCCATAGACATTCTGATACTCATTGTTTATTGCAATTATGCATAGGAAAATCACTTATTATATCCAAGCGGGTCACTTCAAGCTGACAAATTGGTACTCATCATAACCCATAAGTAAATCACTTTTGTTGTTTTGTGGACTTTTAGGAGGAAGCTTCACCAACTAGCCGCTGAAATTTCATTCAATCCTTCGCTAATCTACACACTAATCCTAAACATGTGGCCCCTCACAAAAGTCTATCATAAAGCTGCCGACCCCCCATCTTATTTTCTTCCTTCGCATTCAAAATCAAAGCCAGTATGTTTACACAAGCTGGTAACCCAACCCATAACAGTTTAATCCCATGTGAGTTCAGACGTGTCATCTATACAAATAGGTTACAAAATAATTGGTTTTAATTCCAAAAGTTTCGTTTGACTTTGTATAGTTTGAACCAATACAGTGGTGATTCGTGGCCAAGTGCACAGATTGTTGAGCCACTGTGGCCTGTCAAACCGACTCATAAAGAGGTCGGCTCATGATTAAACGGGATGACTCGGTATGCAAAGTAATAGTGGTGTATGAAGAAATTCAAACTGAAACAGGGACATATATTCTTTTGAAAACAATCCGAGAAACTTGGAATCAAAAGTTGCTGACGTTGCTTATGTCAGTAGATCAATGGCAGAGGCCTTTGACAACGTTGATTGCAAATGCAAGATCTGCTATATGGGTGCCTATCGGTCTCTACACCAATTTACAGTACCTCCACAAAAGTAGGCAAAAAGTGGACTTGGCAAAGTGTGAAATGGCTTGATTGCAAATGCAAGATCTACTATGTGGGTGCCTATCGGTCTCTACACCAATTTACAGAACCTCCACAAAAGTGGGTAAAAGGTGGACTTGGCAAAGTGTGAAATGGCTTGATTGCAAATGCAAGACCTGCTATATGGGTACCTATCGGTCTCTGCACCAATTTACAGTACCTCCACAAAAGTAGGCGAAAGGTGGACTTGGCAAAGTGTGAAACGGCCGATCATTTCATTTCTAATTTCTACGCAGCTGCATTTTGATATCAAGAGTCCTGACCAATTACACTATCAGGATACATACGAGAAAGGGGTCCAGCCAGCATTCTTGGAAGTACTTCTTCCATGCATGATACCTAGATTCCGCCAACATCAACCAAATTTCGAGACTCTTGAGATTAATCCACCCATAGCTCTCTCATTACATTTTGAGGGCATGTTTGGAACTTTCTACTTGTGTTGTCTCTCTTTCGATTATGGTAATATATAATCTGTACTACATTTTGGGCGAAGACGTCAAGAGATCTAGTGGTCATAATGGTAATGTTAAAACTATAGTAGCAAATGCTGAAACAGAAATAATTAGAAGTCAAAAAGCTCGGGGAGACAAAAAAGCAAAACACCTGCGAGTTCAACTACAAAAGAGTTTCCCAATGGAGCTTTGTTCCCATCATTAATGAGAACTTGTATAAACAGGTTCCTCGAAGTCAATTTTGGAATACAGGATAGAAGATTGTACAGGAATAAAAAATATTCTATTTCTTTTCTATCTGATGGTAATCAATAATACACATGGGTAACTATAAATTGGACTGTTGTATCCCTAACCGATCAAGGGTTTATACAACAACAGATACGGGACCATGATAGGGTGAGACGGCCACCATGATCGAGACTAGGGGAGAAAACAAGAAGCCAAGCTTGGCTGTAAACCTGCACATCATGGCGAGAACTCTACCTAGCAACTTGCTGTAATGGAGGCCAAGCAATTTCATCATCATCTGTGTAGCCTCGAATAAGAAAATCTGCACAATTCTTTTGGCACCCATGGTTATATGGATTATGAAACCACCCATCTGGACCACGAAGATACCCATAACGGATGGCATTTGCTAATTCATTGGTGGTGATATTTCGAGCTATCTGCGTTACAAATATAAACAATCCATTAACAATTAATCACTATTCGGAAGTTCAGAAGACAGTAACTGAAAACATCAGGATGGCATAAGATTCATATTTATGAAGGCTTCAAGGCACAGCTTTTGAGAGTTACCAGATATCTTTTTAGCATCTTACATGTATGTTTATATCAAAAAAAAAAATTTATTTGACGTTAATATAGAAATGAAGTTATGCATCAGTGTTCTACTTCCCCAAAATTAGATTGTGGGGTGCAACAGTAAAAAATGGCATGTTAGAACTCCCAAATGTTAGATAATTCATGAATTTATGCAAGTACTAGAATGTGCTATTTGTGACATAATAGCTCACGCCTTAACTGCACTGCACCTATTTTTTATTTTTATTTTTTTATAAGTACTGCACCTAAGATTTTATAATCCCAATCTTTCTATTCATCCCTTTCTTCTGTGCAATAACATAATCAGACATCCCTTATTCAACTAATCAGTCTCCCAATCTCAGACAATGCAGTTGGTCAATTTTCCACAGCCCCACATACCGTGGCATACTTTGGTCAACATGAACAAGTGTGTACATACATACTCCCAGGCAGCGTACTTGAGAATATATATATTTGTTATAAACATTCTTCAAGAATCTGTTGGTAATGGTTTATTAAATCACCTGCGTGGCCTGTGACACAGTTAAGATAGTGGCAGCAAGTAAAATAATAATGTCCACGAGCAAAAATGCAACACCACCAGGATGTCGAACTACCACATGATGAATCCATGTTTCTTCAGCTGATAAGACTGGTGTCTCCGTCCAAATCCCTGTGACAAAAACGAGGATGCTATCTAGTCCAAAAATGAAAACGACAAAACACATACCAAAATATATGCACCAGCTAAGATTAAACCACCATACTTTGAATTCCAACTGCTGCAGCAAGCAATGATGTCAAAGTTCCCAAGCAGAGAAAAACAAAGAAGTCCCTCTTGTTCCTCTGCAACATGCATCATCAAGGTGATGGTGAGGCTAATTGAAAGAAAAGGGATTAAAAAGAAAAAAGGAAACACTACTGCCGCAAATTTAGTAGCAGAATCACATATAGCTTCTTATTTTTCCATTATAGCACTATTTATTCAACAGAAGAATGGGTGAAACTGAGAAGATGTAAGAAACCCAAAAAAGATGTTTCAACGACAAAATACGAATAGTT
Source organism: Carya cathayensis (assembly GCA_011037825.1). Lineage (NCBI taxonomy): Eukaryota > Viridiplantae > Streptophyta > Magnoliopsida > Fagales > Juglandaceae > Carya > Carya cathayensis. Next base: position 1,168,726 of record QGSO01000257.1, on the reverse strand, counting down.
TACTGATACAATTGTTAATAACATGTATCTTACCCATTTTACAAAAAGACAATCTTATGAATCCAGCACAAGGTTTTATTTTCCTTTTTTTTGGACTAAATAGTTTTAGTACAACTTCTTACCTTCCCAACACAATTAGAGATCCATGGGCAATGATGGTCAAACTGTTCCACGCATCGCTTGCATGTGGGGCAGTGCTTGGATCGAACAGGCCTTATTATCTGAAAAGAAGGAATTGAGAAAATTCACTAAAACTATTAAAGACAGCAACTCAGTCGTTTATATGCATATAGAAGAACATTTAGAGTATTATCTAAAAAACTTGGAAAAGAAAAAGTTCATCAAGCAAACCTTGCAGGTAGGGCATAATTGAGACCAATTACCAGTCCATATAGGGGAACTGTCTAGATCAATATTCAACAAAAGATCCTGCAGAAGATCAGAATATCATTTGGAATACAGTTACATCTGCATGCAGTCCCACAGCACAGAATATAATATAACTTAAAACTCTTATGTATAATATGTTTCAGTTGTATCATTTACTTTTTGGTGGACAGATTGAATTGGACAACAGGACAGGACGTCCACTAACTAATAGATTCAGATTTCAGATTTGGGTGGTGAGCTCTAAAACCCGAAATATTATTCTTTTTTTTATTATCCAATTAAACATATCTGAATAATCCACATATAACTCACATAACCTGACTTTGAAGTAAGCAATTTTATTGTAATAGGCCGCACAGTACAATAGGTAACATGTACTACATTAGAGATAGAACACACCTCTGTATCTTTATGACTACCCACATCTCCCTGCCTTTTCACATAACCGGGATCTTTACTGTACCAAAAAACCAGAGAATGTCACAGAGGTAATTTAGATTATGGTATAATGACAAGCTCCATGTAGCAGCACTCTTCTAGATATATAAAAACGCATTACACCATAGTCTAGAAACAGTGCTATGATATAACCACCAAAGGCCAAAAACTACTAATGGTAAAACAGATGTATGGCAGAGCACAAGATTACCTACTACACTTGTAGAACATAATCAGTGAAACAATCGCTAGAGAAACAGCAGTCCATCCCCAAAGTCCAACAACAGCAGTAACCTTTGTAAGATTAGGAGCTAGCACAGGTAGTAAAAGTCAGTCATGATTGACAATATAGAATACCTCCATCTGCAACTGGTAGGAAATTGCAAAAAAGTAGCTTATTTACCTGCAAGAACTGAGTTGATGAAGAGAACCATGAGAATTATTATAATGCAGAATAGAATAGGAGCATAACCTATATCCGCCATCTTTCCATGGCAAAGTTTGTTTACACGGTTGTTGTTGCTGTGAGTCCGCTGTGCATTAGACTGCCCCCCAAAAAAAAAGATTATGATCATGTGCAATGCATTATAAGGAATGAACAATTTAAAGACTGAGCAACCAAGTTTGGAACAAAGAAAACTCAATATAAACGTGAAGAAAAAAAACGAATTTGGGCATTGTGTAGAATTAGCTGATGAGCACAGTCGTGTCTATGATAACAGGGGTCGGTTTTCCAGATAAGCCCTAGCTAAGTTGCTAATGTGGATCAATATGGTACTTTTTTCTCCCAGTAGTTCTTACTAAGCGAGCTTCATAATTCATTGTCCAAAACAAATTATAAAAATTGTACCACTAAACCTCAGATAATCACAGTTGCTCATATCTAAAACTCTCACTTGGAATTCCTTTGTGCAGGAGTATAAAAACATGGGCAATATCAATACAAAGATACAAAAATACGTACAAGGAAAAGAGCAACATGCCGATGACCTTTATCAGATGCGAGCTGAACAGGAGTAAATCCAGCATTATCTTTCGCCATTAGTTCCTGTTTCGTGCCGGCATGTACGAGCACAGTGCATGCCTCCACATTTCCTCTTATTGCAGCCCAGTGCAAAGGGGTACAACCTTTCATATGATATTCAACATTAGCACAATTTCCAAAGCCACCTTTTTTTACAAATGGTCCAGGCCACTAAATGTAGATCAATACGAATTTTGACAGAAAGTTGGTGGAGTACTTGGAATACTTATCCGTGCATTTATATTCCAGGTTGGCTAAGTACTCAATCAATTGCAAGATTTTTCCTTACCTCAAGCATAAAATTTTCATTATTTATTTGCATCTATGCAAGTCATGGAGTTGCAATAAAATAAAATTCAGAAGTCAAGTAAAATCAGGTGTAACTAGATTTTGGTTCCTGTTCTCCACATTGTTTTAGTAATCATATTTCCTATTGTGCTTGAATGAAATTATTTTACTCATAAAAAAGGAGGAAAAACTTCTTATTTTTTTCAAAATACAGTCTACAATAAAGTCAGGGAAATTACTTATTACAAAAATGTCAGGGAAATTGAATAGCCATTTGTGTTTCTACCGCAAAGCAATTACACATGCCAACTTACCCAAAAATTCTAAATTAAAACAAAACAAAGTTAACTTATATAATAGTCATTAGACATATGGAGAGACCTGATGAAAAGATCTCACAGTCGGGTAAGGTGAGCTTCTAAAATACTTAATTACGTTGGTCTGCACTGTTATCTCATTTTCGGGGTGGGGGTTATACCTATCGTCGTTCATCCCAAAAAAGGGCAGACAGGAATTTGCTCAAGTCGCTTCCACATTTCTAAACTATGATTAGAAACTCAATCAAGCTTCCACAAGAGAGTATTTTCTTATATACCAAATAAATTTCTTTATAGTTAAACAAATATTTATTTTGTTTTATATTTCTTTTATACTATAAATATAAAGCATATCAATTTAAAGATTTGCAAGTATATATATATTCTACTAATGAAAATGAATTTAGAGATCTATCATAGATTCATAATTGCCACTGTTGGAATTTTATGTTGTCAGCCATGAAAGAATATGAATGGTATTATCAGGGAATTCTACCACATCCTGCTATATATAATATACTTCCAGAATCACACTATTTCTAGAATCACACTATCACTGGATTTGAACTGGAATATTAAATTAATAATTGAGAAATCATAAAATCATAAAACCAGTTCCAGAAGATCAATCCCTGAGTTACTTACCTTCTTTATCCTGTCTGCCTTGCCATGCATCTCTAAATAGAAGTAATCTAATTGTATCTGCAAATCCTTTATATGCAGCCCTGGTTTTGGAAACACGAGAAGCATACATTTTCACCTAATCAGCTTAGAAAAATCTCTATATTTCCAAGTTATATCAATACCAAAGCTAATGACCTCATAATTTAAACGATTAAGAATAGTTGATCAAAACTTGATATAACAGTCAGATGTGAAGTTTCCTTGAGAAGTTTTTGATAGTTTTTTTTTTACAGTACAGTTTCCTTAAGAATTAAAATAAAATCAAATTTTTTCTACTGGTAAAAAACACAATAAAAATTTAAACATGGAAATCAGCAGCCCAGTACCAGTTTTTACAAAACTATTACGTATATCATGATATATCACACCTCCATTTATTTGCACTAAATTTCTTCCAAACATGAAATACTTGCATTTAAATTATCATACAGGAGATTCACCATGACAAAGATGCATAATAAAGAATATTCAATGATGGTCCAAATTGTACTTTTACTTAGCTCCATGACTCTCTCTGACTTAAAAAAGTTCATGATCTAGAAACCACTAAATTGAAGGCTTAGCTCACTTGCTCAAGTGCTAGCAGAAATTCAGTTGAGTGCATAAACCCTTTTGGAGAATACCGTACGGGTTCATTTGTTGAATTTACCTCAGAAGGAAAACGAAAAATATATATAGAAAGAATTCGCAAGATCAAACAACCTGTGCTGTCGCCCCAACCGCCCAACAGAAAGCGGTGTTAAAGACAAACTGCAAAGCTCATGTCGTAATGAAAATATTAAAATTCATTGCTTATAGACATACCAGTGAAGAGGGCTCCTCCCCTCGTTGTCAGGTACATCAAAATCAGCTTGATACTTTGCAACAACGTGATTCAAGAAAGCTGTTTGTCCATATTGAGCAGCAACATGAACTGCCTGAGGTAAACATGCAAGTATGTTAATAACACACTTTTGGAGATATATCTCAATTACATGCAAACAATACATTGGCAATTAACATTAAGCACTCACTTTTACAAAACACCAAGTTAATTGGAATTGAACGCCTTTCACCCATAATAAGCAGTTTAAGGAAGTTCCTTACATAACCTATCACCAATATATCTATGCATTTATTAACTTTGTAGATAACTTCATACATATGCTCTCCCTATGTACTTGGGCTTTGCCTATTCTACAAATAAAACTTCTTGATTGCCTATAAAAAAAAAAATACATATGCTCACCAACAGTCGAGGCTTCTTACTCACGGAGATCAGGGTTGTAAATAATGGTGAAAGCTGGTACACCTATTTGGCAGATTGCGTCAAAGTATTGGGAATAAAGCTCAAGTTAAAAAGCATTTTTCCAAACTATTAAAGATCAGCCATGAGGATCCTGTTTAGCCATTGCAAAATTTTCAACTTCCTGAAGAACAGGTTAAAAGATTTAACCTGAAATTGCATGTTAAAGCTTCAACTGGTTGTAATGGGCCACCAACACGACAGAGCAAATTTCAGCTGAATCAGCATCACGAGTGGAAAACTTCATATAGATTTTCCAACTACATTAAGCTTTGTATTTTCATCTTCATACAGCCAGAGAAAAATCTTGAGCATGGTATAACTTTATAAATCAGGTTTGAAGTCCTCAATATTCACTATATTCCAGAAGAAGTGGGCAGAAGAGTGATTGAAGGAAGGTCTATAAGCGATATATGAGGATAATAAGTTGTTTTGAGTTCATTGGATTTATCATTTGGGAGCATACTAAAAATCACAATTCATCATGTTGTAAACCATCATAATCTTTGAAGCAATATTCATACATTGTCCTCGGAACAGTTTTGCTTATTTATTTAGTTGCATGTACAATGTGAAGCTTGACCAAAACCTCGCATGTGCAATAAGGTGCATGCCCATATCATGGCTGCCTGCGTCAAGCTTTTCTTTTTCCTTGCCTTTTAAAGAACAAGACAGAATGGGAAACACCTAACTAGTTCTTACATATGTTACCTATATTTATCAACAATTTTCCCTTAAGAAGTGCAATCAATCATGCCACAGCAGCTCAAATCCTTTAAGAGAATTTTTTTTTGGTAATTATGCCCACCTGTGTCCATTAAAAGACGTCTATAACAGCAGGACAACCAGAATCACAGTCCCGTCACAACTCTATTATAAAAACGTGAGATGCATGAAAGGAGGCCTATCAATATCCTAATCATTTTCAATGGTATAATATTTCCAATACTTATTTCAAAGCAACCATTAGTTATTTACACATACAAAATGACCAACCCTAAATTCCAAAGAAGTTAAAAAAAGAAAAAAAAAAAAAAAAAAGAGACAATTACCCGATACCCATTTACATCAGCTGCTTCAACCCGAGCTCCATTCTGCAAGAGCACATCTGCGACAGCAATGGCTCCCCGAACCGCTGACCAATGCAGAGCGGTCTGTTGCACATTGTCAGTTGCATTGACATCTCCCCCATGCTTCACCAACAAAAAGAACAACGATCAAACCCCACCCACTCCATAATCCAGCAATCCAAATAATAAATGTATAAAATATGTTCAATCAACCACAACGGATTATTTTAAGTTAAATATTTTTTTTGCTTCCTTTTCTAGTGAAACCCAAATTCAAACCAACCTCAACAAAACCACTACATAATCCATCTCTTAACACATATATTCATAAAGGTAGTGTTGTTTTTCATTTATAACACGAATTCAGCTAATTGGAACAAGACCGCCAAAGAAATCCTCCATTCAGAAGATTTTAATGTCATATACACATACACACACAAATGCCGGAGTGTTGAGAATACCACAATGATGTACTGCACGATGTCAGGGAAGTTGTTGAGAGCGGCCCACTGGAGAGCGTAATACCCATTCGAGTCGGGTTGAGAGAAAGGAGCGCCGTCTTCCTCGACGAACTTCCTCAATTTTTCAAAATCCCCATATGCGCAGGCGGAGAACACGTCGATCACGGCCACACCGCTCGGGTTTTGCAGGGCATTGGAGTCCGATGACACAACCTCAATCTCGGACGAAGACATTTTGAAGTACCCCACATGCAAATAAACCGGGAGAAGAATCAGGGTTTACGAGAATTGGGGAGGTCTAGGGTTTATAGCTAATCGTTTTGTGCGTATCAGCAATAAAGGCGGAGTCTTGACTCTTCCTGCTCAAGTTCGAACTTCCAGAAGCTTCTTTGCCATTGCAAAAGGTGTGTGAAAGATCTTGTACCCGATCAAATAATACCATGTAATGCTCGTGAAATTCAGACAGACTGAGGTATCTCGGATCTTGGGGATGTCGAAGAACAATCGTTATCAATTATTTTTAATTTTTATATGCTGCAAAAAATCATTGTCAAGAGTATTTTTTATTTGCACCAAAAAAAATAATAATAATAACTTTATTTTTCCAATACGAGATTAGAACTGTAGTCACCAAAGTGTCCAGTTTCAAACACCGCCTGCATGTATATATGTGCCGTCTTCGGTCAAACCAATTGGATGGTGCCACGTCACCATTAAAAATGCCATCTTCTCCGTGGCTCTCACACACACCCTCCAGTCTCAGAGCCAAAACCAAGCCAAGCATGGGGGCCACGAGAGCCGTTGCCGTAGCGAGCAACGCCAACGCCTCTTGCTTGCTCTTCAAGAAGCCGTTCCTCTTTAAACATGCGCCTTACAGCAACAGCCTCTGTTTCAAGAACTTGAGGGTAGCGTCGTCGGTTAAGAGGTTGCTTACTTGTAGTGCTATTTACAACCCCGAGGTTCAGATCAAAGAGGAGGGTCCGCCCGAAACCTTAGACTACAGGCTCTTCTTCTCTGACAGTTCCGGCAAGAAGGTACTTTCTCTCAATTCTCTTGAGTCTTGTTTGGTTCCGGATAAAACCGGAATATAAAAAGAAGTTCGAGTCTTGAATCTATGGGAAACCGATTGTGATATATCCATCCAAGTTTGAATATTCATCTACTGAACCGTCATTTGGCGCATTGTTTGGTTGACAGGAAATGTGGGAAATGGATGATTAACTATAGTTTTGAACAAACTAGCTCTTTTGTTTAATTAATTCTACCGTTCTAATATTTGTGTTGGTTGTCGAGAAAATGCATGAGGAAAAGGGAGACGTTATGTCTTTTGGTATCAGATTTTTCCAATTCCTTGATTTCCTGGCAAGTTAAGTATGGTTCGACTTTATCTAGCTAGTTGTTAAGAGAAAGATTTTCTGGTTAAAATTGCCCCATATGTGTTTGACATGGAATAGAGTTTTACGACCTTTGTAAGCACTTCTGGTTACCTTGAAGACGTAGGAAATGAAAGTATAATCGAGTTGTGAATGAGGTGAATAGTTAGTTTTAGAACTGCAAAAGAACACAAACATAACATCAATATTCAAGTTGTTTCCTTTCCCCTTTTTCCTTCAGTTTCTTTTTAGAATCTCAATGAAAGGTGGTGGTTGCCAAAAGTAGGAAGAGAAAACAAGTAAAGTACTTCTTGTCTGGAGACGCAACAATTTTTGCACAACCGATAAAGTTGTTGGGCCGAGTTGAGGTCTCTCTTCTTGTCTCCCATTAATTCAGTATTCTGATATGGATTTTAGCCTTTTTTTTATTCTGTCTACTGTTTGGAAAAGATGGAGTAAGGAAATAAATGACAAGTTGTTATAAGATAAAAGAGAACAACTTTTCTTCTTGTCTTTACCTGCTAATATTTAAAGAACTTATTTCTTTCTGTAACAGATTTCCCCTTGGCATGATATCCACTGCACTTGGGAAACGGTGTTTTCAACTTTATTGTTGAAATCCCCAAAGAATCAAGTGCAAAGATGGAGGTTGCCACTGATGAGCCATACACTCCCATAAAGCAGGATACAAAAAAGGGAAAGCTTCGATACCATCCGTAAGATTCGATATCTTAGTTTTTCTTGGGACATATGTTACTAATCCTAATTTATGTGCTTGTCTTTATGATCATATATATTTTCATGCAAGCATATCTTAGCTCAACTGCTGGTTGAGTGTGCAAAGCCCTAGTTGTGAATGTGGAAAACAGCTAGTGTCAGTGCTCACTAGTTGCTGTCTTCCATAGAGAATTTTTTGTTTGGTAAAAAGTTGATGATAATTATAAACCTGACTTTATTTCTATATTTATACTTTTGAGTTTAACTCCCTAGAGATTTTACATAAGCTAGTTGTGATTATAAACTCGCTGTCTTCACCCAGACTCAGGTTTATTTTCACTTTATGCCGATCCTTTATTACATTAAAACTATTGAGCTTAACTCCCTAGAGATCTAAATTCTGAATCATCTTGCTATATGATTGTTAGATACAATATAAATTGGAATTACGGATTGCTTCCACAAACATGGGAAGACCCATCCTTTGCTAACTCTGAAGTTGAGGGGGCATTGGGGGATAATGATCCAGGTATATGACCACACAATTACTTTGGGTTTGACCGTTCTTGTATGTTTTTCATTTTTGGTCCTACACAACAATCAAGGCTAATGTCCTTTCTGTTTTCTTAACCTGTAGTTGATGTCGTTGAGATTGGTGAAAGTCAGAGAAAGATTGGCCAAATTCTTAAAGTCAAGCCCTTGGCGGCTTTGGCCATGATTGATGAAGGTGAGCTTGACTGGAAGATAGTAGCAATTTCGTTGGATGATCCAAGAGCTCCTCTTCTGAATGACATCGATGATATTGAGAAGCATTTCGCTGTAAGCCCATTTCTAAGTGTTGATACATTTTCCCGAATCAGCCCCTCCCCCTCTCATTGTGCCCAGTGTTGTAATATCATCAGTTTTGCTCTAAGTGGCCATGTCAGGTTTTTTATAGAAGAGACTCACCATTGTAATAAATTGTGTAACTTTTTATGAAACAATATCATGTCTGTAACTAGATCAGGTAGCAACCAGAAAGTTTCCGAATAAGTCATGGCCTTAAAGGTATTTGTGACTTAAAGTTTTAATAGTATGGGATCATTGTGTAAAATTGGGATTAATTGTTCATTCTATGGAAGCAGAATGAATTTTGGCCGGCGTAAATCTCATGGTGATACATCATATTCACCAGGAAGATAAAGAGATGTCCAGGTTGTAAAATTGGACAAGGACTAGTTGGCTGGTCTATATAGGGATGGCACAATTGTTTGACATTGCATGAAAGTGGTTCCTGTAATTCAAATTGAGACGTACAAGTTTATTATAAAGCTTACTTACAGGTAACATTATTTAAGAAAGATATAGACATATACAAAGGAGAATGGCGGTAAACCATTTCTTGTTGTGGAACCAAGAAGGTTGAAACAGGGCTTTGTTGGGTCGAGTATTTCAGCTAATTTGTCTGTGGTTTATACATCTCAGAAGCATAATAGTGAAGTTACTATCAACATGGTTAATCCTTTCCCCTCCCTCAGCACATTGTTTGGGAACACATCTATCTATGAACAAATTGCTAATGATATAAAATAAATCGAGGTTTTATGTGCTAGAAGGAAACTGCTTGAAGCATTCGTTCATAGTATAGCCGAAGGGTAAAATGCAGAAAACGAGTGCATTGTCTCTTAAAAAAAAAAAAAGTGGTGCATTGTCTCCTATATACAATTCCTGTCAAGTTATGGAAAACTTATGAGGTCTAATATGATGGTTATTTCAGGGAACTCTCACTGCAATTAGGGATTGGTTCAGAGACTACAAGATTCCTGATGGAAAACCTGCTACCAAGTTTGGTCTTGGAAACAAGGCAGCTAACAAGGTACTGTTTCTTTCTAGTTCTCTGGTTTTCTATGCTTAGCATCTGGGAGTGGTGAATGCGATCCCCCACTTTGCCTGAGATAGAGATATTTCTGCCCTTTATAATAATTCTAAGAGGCTTCAATTTATAATATTGACCAATTATGTTTTAGTAGAAGCTTAGACGAGATTTGGACTTTCCCTCAGTCATTACATTACTTCCCATACCTAAGAGTAACTGATAACAGGAACTGGAACTTTCAATTGAACTAGCTGTTAGTTATCCTTTTGTACATTAAATTGTGGCTATGTTTATTTGGGCTGAATCTTGAATTACTGCAGATTTTGGTCAAGTCTTGACACGAGCTTTACTGCCTTTCTTTACCTTATCTTTGAAAAAAAAATGTCACGGGATGGAACCATTTCAAGATTCATAAGAAGAGTACACTCAGGACATAGCATTATAATAAGGGAAATACTTAAGACGCAAATGGATTATACAAAAATAAACTTATAAACTGATGTAACTTGATATGGTATGTCAGATTGTAAAGTTATTTTTATTATAAAATAAATCTAATGAATCCCATAAAACCACATCAATTTGTAGGTTTACTTTGTGTAAATTTCTTTATGTACTTAACAATTCTCTTTAATAATATACATTCAGTGCATAGCATCATCATCATTGTTGTTATAAATGTTACCGTGGCATGTTCTCCCAACATATAATGGTGCTCTTTTTGTGTTAATCTTTCTGCCTGATAAACAGGATTATGCTCTTAAAGTCATCGCTGAGACTAACGAGTCCTGGGCTAAACTTGTCAAGAGATCGATTCCTGCTGGAGAGCTTTCACTTGTGTAAATACATTGGCAGACTGCAAGTCGGTGTGCTACAGTGTACTGTTTGGTGGCGTATTATGTTAATGTCAGGTCAATTTTCCCGATCCCACCGTAAAGTATTATGTTAAGGCGGTCATGTTTTCCATTATTCTTCTCAAACATATCTGGCGGGGTGTTCACCCAGAGCCAGATCCAGGTACCCGGCTATACCCGGATCCACCCCACCCCCGGATGAACACCTTTAATTGCTTTTCAGTTTCAGTAAGTACACATTCTACTTGATGGGAAATTGAGAAAACTGACACACTTGAAGCAAGTAATATAAGAAGTCAATACTAGATCCTCTCACATATGTGATGCATAGATATTGCGATGCCCACGTGTTCTTCCTGGAATCTGGACGGGAATACTTTGCGTTTGTTTAAGCCAAAGCCCTTCGTTTGCAAGTGTTTGTTTGGTAGAGTCAACCTGCAATTCGGGATTTTATAGAATCCAAGTCTCCAAGAACCTTTACTTTCAAAGTACCTAACCGCGATGTTAGCAGCCCGTAAAGAACAAAGAAACTGCCACTGATCTAAAGTATATACATTTAGCAAGAAAGTCTGTTATACACGGACAATTTTTGAGTACACAAAACGCCTGCAGGAAGCAGAACAAACCTTGCCCCCAACAGACCAGACCTGGAAGTGGTAGTCCAGGTACACAAACGCTCTCTACCAGCAGCTGAGTTGAAGGGCTTCTGCAAGGTCATTCTCCAACGCAGAAGAAGAGTCAACAGTTACAACACCATGTTCTTGCTTGTCATCCGGTCTTGCTTTGCAGATGACTTTCTCTAACGAAAACTGCTTCAGTGCCGAGATCAGGTTAAGCCCAAAAGATGTTGCAGGTGGTAGTGGTATTGGAGAAGGAAGAGATGCTGGGGAATTTGATTTGCCGTGGTGGCATAGAATGAGCATTGCTGCTGTAGGCGCCATTGATCAACGGAAATATACATGGATATATACCGTCAAGAATCTAGATATATATAAAGAAAGTGACAGATTGAATCATGAGAAGGAGAGACGGAGATTTCTTAAACCGGCAAAAAATGAATCTGTGGGTGTTGCTCCGTTGGTTTTAGGTAATTAAGAGTAGGGATCGACAGTTGGTTCTTTGGGTTGGGGTTTGGTTTAGAATGATAATTCAACCAATCATCCATTGACAATATGACTACTACACTGGTCAAGGTGAGGTGCGTTGCGTTTGATTTATGAGAAGCTCATTCCCGGTATCATAGTTGCCTGTGGTTTTGGGCGACGTTGTTTCGGGAAGTACGTTGTTTTCTACTTACGTATAATACATCCTACGTAAGCATCCTTCAACTATCAATAAATTTTTTGGTATTCTTTTTAAATAATTTATAAAAATATATTATTTAAATAATTTTTTTATTCTTTTTAAATATTTCCTTCAAGTTTCAACTATCAATAAATTTACAATATCCTTATATATTTTGGTATTTGTTATATATTTTTATATACAATGTGATATAATTCCATCCTACACACAATAAAAAAATATAAATCAATTATGACAAAATGAGATCATATTACCAAAATATTTTCAATATATTTTGTGGAAGAAAATAAAAGAAATAGAAGTATTTTAAATGATAGAACAATAAAAATAATTTGCTTAGAAGGTGAAAATCAAAGAAAAGTAAATGAGAGAGTAAATAAAATATTAATAATAAAAAATTATTCACCCAATGAACAATACCTACCACATATACTAATGTATTTTACAACAAGAATAACTTTATAATATGACGTACTTCATTCCTTATAAATTTATTTTTGTAAAACTTTTTTGTGATTAAATCATTTTTTTATATAAGTCGACACATTATTGTCAAACTAATTTTTTTTATTATTATTATTTCAGCTGCAAATCCAGCATGTCTTGTGTGTCTACTGCCGCAATTATAGACATTTGATGATGTGAAGATTGCAAGGAAGGTTGGTTCTTTGCTATTCATGCGCAGAAGACATCATCTTGGATACTTACAATTTACACTTGTTTTATGAAATGCCTTTCCTTTTCATTCCAAAACTGGGACAAGATTGTAGACCATCTTAATCAAGCCACCAGGACGTTATTTACATATAAGAAAAGCATCGAAGTGCTGGCCTAAACAAAGGAGAATGCAAAATTTTTAAAAAAAAATTCTAAGGTTAAGCTGTAGATCGTGTTGTTTGTGCCATCTTCCCTTCAAGCAAGGGTGTTCTGTTTGTCCTATCAGTTGCAATAACTTGATGCTCGCTTTCTTCATCAAATCTATCCACGCTGCGCATAAATACTCCTGCAGTAGAACATATTGGTCTCAAGTAATTGTGATAAGCCCCACTATTTACCAATGAACCAATGCTATCTACTCTTTACTTGAGGAACTTTGGTGCCACACCCGCCATTCATTATCGGTAGATATGAACGCTCTCCTTTGTATGGAGAAAAGGAAAACAACTAATAAGAACTTACCGATGAACCAAATTCCGGCTGCTGGAAACAAAATCACTGTTAGAATAAGAGCAGTCTCCCTCCAGTTGTTGACATAATCCTGCATGATCATTCCAAAGGCCAGTTAAATGACGGTCTAACACGAATGAAAGACCAGTCCCATGAATTCACTTGCTTAAGATTGTGCATTAGTCCATTGCTTTCTATAATGAAACAAGTTGTATTTGGGAGAACATGTAGCAATCAAATATGACAAACCTGGAGAACTCCAACAAGAGGTGAGGAAGGCACATCTCCAAAGATGTGAATTGCAACAGTAGAAATAGCCATAGATAGTGGTCTCATACTTGGCTTAACAGAATGGAGACATATATAATTTACAGGTCCCTGCAAAAGTAATTTAAAAAAAAAAAAAAAAAAAAAAAATCCTTTACATAAAGAGATTGTCGGGAAAAAAAGACGGATGAAATTCTTTCAGTAACAAATATTTCAGTTTGCTTAGGAACCATAAGATCAAGAATGCAGCTACCAATTAACTACAAGCAGATCAGATAGTTTATCATTCATGAATATCTTATATATTAAAAAAAAAAAATCATTCATCAAATGCACTTTATTTTACCCTGTAATTAATGCAAATATGTAATAGCTGTGCATGGAACAAATTCAACGAGGCAACCAACATTCAATTTTACATCGAGGAGGAAAATACCTGAGTGGCAAAGACAAGGAGTTCACCAACTGCAAAAAAAGCTAGAAAAGCATACATGCTCTTGAAACAAAAGGCACTGAAGCAAAATACAGCTCCAATAAATGTTGTCACTGAAAGAAGCTGCAACAATTGACAAGTAAAGAATTTAGTGGCAGAGGCAAGCTGAAATAATTTTGACGTGGTGATTCAAAAGAAATAAGTATCTAACAGCTTCAAATGGCAAACAAATAGAGTAGAACTTTAATAAAGCACCCTGACAGCACGAAAGTAATCCCAGAACCTTTAATCTAAACTCAAAAGCACCTACCTTAAAGGCATTTGAAATGGTGTTAGTCATATAATCAAGAACAAAGCCTCCAGCTACTGTGCCCAATATTCCGCAAACAACTGTGAGCCCTCCAAATATCAGATCTGCATCGCTCTGCAAAAATACCAAAATTTATATAGTGCAGCAAGATCACCAAGTTGTATCTTGGGGCTACATTGTTGAAATTTAATGAGTACATCTTATTTATGAAAATCTTATGAAATTAAATGAAAGAGGTAACAGCTTACCATATTATATATGTTTTTACCAGCCTTAGGCCCCCAATATGAGTATGCACCAATGACGAAGTTGTATGCTATGTAACCTAAGGGTCATTCAGAGTTTCAGATCGTTAATATAAAGAATGGGAAAAGCAACATGTTAAATTATTGCATTTCAAATATACCAAAATGAAAATCACAACTAGCAAGGATGAAATTCTCTGGAGTAACTTATCGAGCAACACAGTTTATTAAATGAAAGTAGCTACTACATATGCAGAAGGTAGCTGTAAAGCAGGTGAGAAAAATACCTAGAACATTAACGACATACACCTTCTCAAGCAAAAGCACTTTCAAATCTTTCATAAATCTTGCAACTTGATTGGAAATCTTGGTTGCAACTTTCACCCTGCCGTAAAATAAGATCTCAGAAAACCAATATATGAAATATTTTGGCAGATGTGTATATGCTTTACATTTTGTATAAAGGCCTATGAATCACATTCAATAATAATTAACGCCATGTAAGCTTAAGGATGAAGCTCCTCACGTGGCAGGTTTACATGAGTTCTTATCCCAAAACTTTTCCTCTGTGGATGCAGCTCCATCATTACCAACTGCAGCCTCTGTAACCATGCATTGAGAACCAGAATAATCATTATTAGTGCTAATAAAGAGAACTACTATATACAAAACTAATCAACAGAGCAGATTCCTGTTATATTTCACTACATAAGATATATTAATAGCTTTAAGAAACAATTCTTGTCTGCTAGTAAGAATAAGATGTTCATCACCAGGTGGATGAAGTACTTCACAGAAAAGTAAAATAAGCAGAACTGTATAATGCCATCATAATGATAACATGCAGCACCTTGAACCTCCAAGGCCGCTGTCTCTACCTCTGCCAGTGCTTTGATTGACTCAGCTGGAGCAAATCCTGCATCCCCAAGTTGTTTAGAAACATACCAAAAATGATTGCAGGATTATAAGTGAATACATTAGGAACACACACCTTTCAATTGAAGAGGCTTCATCACAAATCCTAGAATAGCGAAGGGAAGCATTAAAGCTGCCTCTATCCAGAATGCCAGACGCCAGATGAAATTACTTCCAACCTATAGAGGAAAAACAAAAGACGAATACATCAAACTCAATAAGACCAGAGCAGGCAACATAACGGATATGGAAAGAAGTGAGAAACAGCAATTAGAATGTGAATTGTAGTAGGAGATGAAAATGGCCTCACACAAAATTCTCATGATTTTACAATTAAATATTAATCAGGAGTTGAAAGTTGACAGTGAGCTTTAATCATGGAGCAATTATGTAAATGGACTTACCAATCCACCATAAACATAGCCAAGTGCATATCCAGTTGGTATGCACATGTAAAATATTGCAAGCCATGCCGTTTTCTGACACATATACAGGTTATTAGAAAGAGGTTCCAAGCAGATAAAACAGGTAAAATAAAAAGAAGTGTAAGACCATATAGAAGATTCCTAACTATAAGGGAAAAGGAAACAGACAACGATGTAACCTGAGATCAAATTATATATAAAAGCAGTTGACATTTGAAAATGGAAGTGCACTTACATGAAACATGAAAACTATGACTACAACATTTTTATGATCAGTCTCCTAATGACAAAATAAATTATCTTAACATAAGAATCTTCCAACAAACCTTCAAGAACAAAAAAATGCTGTCCTTGAACTAGCAGAAAACAACAGTGTTGACTCAAACAAAAAGAAAAGTAAGGGAAGCCATCTTATCCCATCCCAATTCCACCCTCCTAATCAGAATAAACAACTCGGTCTAAAGGCAAGTATTTAAAATGTTCGTGCCTCAATGTCCAGACTCCAAACTGAAAGAGCAGCACAATTTCTGATGGCAGCTGACCAGTAGAACACGATGCAATCACAGAAGCCAAAAGAAATTGGATGACATGCAACTGTTAGCACAAGTGCAGATGGTGCTTTAACTTTGATTTGCCACAGAATCATTACATCCAAAGATTAAAGGGCCTTAAACTTAGCACAGCACACAGCACAGATCATGCAATGCCAATCATGCTAAAAGGTAAAGGGGAAAAACAGAAAGAACAGAAACCTGAGCAACTGGGGCATTATCATCAATGAATGGTGCTGCTAGACTTATAAATGAAGCCTCACCAACACCAACCAGCCTATAAAAAAAAAGCCTCATTACTTCTTATGCAAAGACCGAAATGAAAAGTATATTAGATGACTTGATGTTGTACGTGTGTGTACACATATGATTATGAGTAAGCCACTTACATGCGACAGATTGTAATGGACCAGAAATCAAACGAAATACCGCAACCGACAACAGCTAAAGTCCAAACCGAAAGTCCCACTCCAATAAGCCTAAATGGATTTACGCTGCAAATTTTCAATAAAAGTAATTTAGGATTCTTAAGAAATTTAATTAATGATGGGAACCTGGAATGATATATTTTGGCATAGGCAATAAAATTTAGACCCCAAAAAAGAATCAAACATTTTCTCTTTCTCCAATAGCTACCAATTAATTAAAAGTGCCAAATTAATATGCAATGGAGAAAAAACCTAACGGAAATGCACAGATGGTTTCAGTGAAAGCCTGGATTCACAATCCAAGTTCAATAACCCTAAACAAATTCATGCCGCAAAATTTGATTAAAACATAAAACCTTTTTTTGGGTAGGGTAAAAGTAAAATTTTATTGAAGTAAAGGTGAACATGAAGTACACCAGAAGTATACAAAGAGCATATTAAAACATAAAACCTTGAAAGAGATCCACTAAAAAAAATTCATTTGGCATGTAATGCAAGTTTAAAGCCAAAACAAAACTGAAGTTAACAAGAAAAAGGCCAAAACAAAAAGGAATTAAACTTCTTCCCTTGCTTTGTAATAGATCGACGAGGCACAGTGAATTGCACAGCAGTACAATTTTATTCTACAACAAGGCTGAAAGAGTTCTGCCTCCATTACATATAAGATATGTCAACCTCAAGGATTCAACTCCCCAGAAGGATAAACAGGAACCTTACCTAGACTTTGAACACCCCTTTTTTTCAATAAGTAGATTTTGAAAACCCCTTCAATGATCAAGTTAGAGTGCATATTTTAACAACTTGTATGCTGTGCCATCATTGTCACAATCATCAAAATATCATCCTTGTTTTAGGTGGTGCATTTACTATCAGTTTCCAATTATCTGTATAATGCAGCGTTTTTTTTTTTAGCAAAAAAGAGAGTTACATGCTTGCAGTGAATAATAAATCCTCTTTAACATATTAGAAACCCAATTTTCAAACTACATTACTATTTCAATAAATTATAATAAGATAGGTTGCCAAACTATGCAACACGAAATGGTTATTACCTCTTTGCTAACGATGCAAATATAGGGGAAGCCACAAGAAGTCCCACCATAAAAGCAGATGATAGAACTCCATCTTCAAAATTGCTCAAGTTAAACTCCCCCCTACAGACAATAGGGAATCAAAATCAGCAAAGAAATTTAAGATTCTTGAGAAAGTAGATGGTCCATAATTTTTGTTCCCAATCAAACATCCCATAACTATCCACAGCCATACACCCCAGCACACACAACCTCAATCACTTAGTAGCTGCAGTGAGCAGATGTAATTTTCAGACTGCATAAATCTGGACAAGGATAACAGCAAAATATTGAACTAACAAATAGTTTTCTCAATTTTCTCATTTTTATTGCATAGCATGATTCTTGGAAACAGAGGAATATTGCTGCTGTCAAATGACCACATACAACAGTGAGGGAAAAAAAAAACTGTTTTGATATACGGTCACAACCAGATGCTAAAGGAAGGAATACTTTCACAGATTCAAATGAGCGCCCTTAGCATAATCTTACTGTATTCCGCTACCAGATGTGCATGTACCACTTTTTGTGCAAGTTCCTTGACTCCCATTCACACCATTGCTTGCTATTGCTCCCCGATCCAAATAATTTATCAAGTTAATCACACAAAAGATAACAAGTAGCCTGCAAAAACAACATACATAAATCTAGTATATTACAAGATCTACAAAAATGATATTTGTGAAATCTTTAAAATGGATAATGAAGTTTGAATGTCAAGATCTTTACAATACAAGCTCAGGATTAAATCAAATAATAGTACATATAGACCCACACTCAAACTTCAAGAAGTTTTGGGCGACCATTTGTTTTGGCACAAAAAGCCAGGGCTGCACATACAGACACATCCACAGAGATTTAATATTGACAATCTAATGAATCAGCCTTCTACTTTTAACTTCAAAAGTATAACAGCCATCATTCTGCCACTAGTACCTAAAAGCACCCCCAGCCAAACCAAAGGGCTGGGGAGTCAGTAAATTAAGTATAGGAGAAGTATCATTTTTCTTGAATGCGTCATTCTATGATATACCAGAATGACTTTTTATCAAATCCAACGATTAACTTAGCTGAACGATCAATAAAGAAACAGCGAAACATGTGCTCCAACCCATCAATGTCAACCCCTAAAAGTGGTGAGACGAAACATGCAGAGCACAAATGCTCAGTGAAGCTTGGGATATAAATGTGTAGGGAACAACTTCAAGATTAGGAGATTTAAAATTCTTCCATTTTACTGGACGGAGTTTCAATCAATGAATGCCTATCGACCAATTTGACCATAGGAGCCTAAACAGGAAATAAATTTTAAGTTTTAATCTCAGGTCTACAGCATCTTGATTTCTAAATTGTAAATATTCGAGAATTCCACTGATCCCAAATAACTGTATTACGCAGTGGTTATATGCCGCATCATTTTCCTCCAATTCATATGAAACAACAAGCATATATGAAAACGCTTTTGTTTTTCATTCACTTTTCTCAGTAACCAAACACAGTTTCAGCAAACGTCAAAATCAAAGTTCGCGTTTTGAAGTTTCTGCACATTGACATTAGTTTCCTGGAACACAAAAGCTAATCCAAAAGATAAATTTTGGCCAAAAAATAATCCGCGTCCTAAATTCTCTCAGGAATCAATACACAAGGAATCTGAAGCCTGAATACCAGACACTCTCATTACAACCACCCCGCCCCGCCCCGCGAAAATAAAAAAACGAAACGTTCCAAATTTTCTTTCTTTTCTTCTCCCAGTTTTCTCAATGACCAAACAGGCACCCCAGAAAAAAAGGGGAAAAAAAAAAGAGTACCTTTTGGGCGTGAACCATGAAGGGTTGGGAGCAGTGGTAGGAGTTCCCTGCGCCATCTGCGTTTCAGCCAAAGGCTTCGAGTCCTCTGAAGGCTTTGCTTGTTCTTTCTCCGGTGCCATAAAGGACAATAATAATGAAAACAATTATATTAAAAAATTAATTACTTCGATTATGGGTTTTGAACGGTAGTTGGAAGAGGAAGAGTTGGTGCTTGTTTGAATCAGAAAAGGGAGCATCAACCTCTGGAGTTTCTATGTATATTTATAAACCTCGGAAGCTTTTTTTCCGCTGTCAAATTTTGGGGAAACAAACATATTATGAGCTGGGAATTGCTTTGCTTTCCCAAGCAGATATGAAAATAGAAATCGGATGGGAAACGGAGTGTCAATTATTAATAAGATCTTTGTCGTAGAACCTCTCTCTCGCCCGAAGACATACGGATTTCACCAGGACTAATACTTCGTTTACAACTAGATTTCTTTTTCGGTTCTAATCACGTGGTGTGTGGTTACAACATTGGGTTATGAGCCTCCACGTTTTGATTATCAGCCGTTGATCTAAGCATCTCCTAATAAGATACAAAAGTGGAGGAATATCCCCCCCGATATTCCCGATTTACCAATGAATAATATATTTTTATCATAATATTAAATTATATGTAATAAACCAAAATTATGCACGTGACATGACAGACAAAAAAATAACTATTTTAGGCAACAAAGGTAAATATGAGTCGTATATGTTGTACCTAATCTATCTGTATTTTCAAAGAAAATCGGACACTTTGTTAAAGTAATGTGGTTTTTATTCAAATGATGTTTGTTTTAGAAGTCTACTTACTGGTTGGAAGTTGCAAGAAAGCAACCCAATTCCCAACTCCCCAACATCCGAGTGACTTTCTATTTCTAAGTTTCTAACCTGCCTTTTCCAAAATTCAAGAATGTAATCATTAAACATTGTATGAAAGAGAAACTCACATTTTGCTTATGATTAGGAGAGTAACATTAGGGCTTCGTATCATACTGTTTAATTAATCTGAATAGGATCTGTTTAATTAAATTTGTCAAATATTAAAATTCTAACACGACTCATAGAAATAACAAATGGCGCGATATGACCTTTTTAATCCGTTTGATAATTAGTTTTTATTGAATTAGCTCGAACATAACCAACCCATTTAATCCATTCAACCAATTTAACTCGTTTTCATATAAATGAGTTAAGCTTATCTTATATTTATTTTATCTAAATTAATATAATTTCATATATAATACAAAGATAACCATATAAATCATTCACAATTATAAATGGATTCATAATAAAATATTTTATTATTAATATCCTAACCAATAATATAAATAAATTTATATTTTTATAAAATAAAATTACATATTAACTATAAAAGTTTAATATTTTGAGATATTAAGTAGTCAAATATTAATATTAATATTATATCCCAACAAAAGAAATGCATGTAAAACTAACATTAATATAATTTATTCGGGTTATATGGGTTAATTTATTGATGATACGTTACAGTGGTGGTATTCATGTCCGAAATTTATTCATTCTAGAGTTTTTATAGATTCTGCCAAGTAATTGTCCAGTTATGGATTATGTACTTCTCTTCTTCTTTATGAATGCAAGTCTGCTGTTCTATTAAAAAAAATTTTGCATATTTCATGTCAGGTTCACATGTTATATCATATACTGTTACCCCTAAGTAATATACCTTATATGTTCATACACACGTTTGTCATAACTTCTAAAATTCACATAAGGAAGAAATAATGTTCTTTTACTTAAGAAAGAAGTATAGAACTGATAATCAATCATGCATGAATCGTGAAGATTACAATCAATAAAAGAATGAGCTTTTAATTGAAAACACATGATTTACTTTTGATAACAATAGTCAGTGATTGTGATAATTAGACGTGTGAGTTTTACCTTCGGAGTTCAGCAGTAAACCGGGAGGGACTGATATTTAAGAAATCAGGGATATATTAGTAATTCGGATTTTTTTTTTAAATTTGGTTTGAGACCGTTGGTGGATTTGCCTCTTATTCCGAGTTCCTTTCTGATTGTTGTTTCCCTCTCTTCCTCTACCTCTCCCTCACGCATCACGGGACTTGTTCCCTTGCTTGTGGTGTTACTTCAAATTCAACTCCTTTTCTTTCTTTGGTTCTCAGAAACTCTTGCAGAATTCAATCGCAAAAACTTGGAAGTATCTGGCTTTTTGCTTCAGCCTCTCAATGTCTATTTCATCAGAGCCACATTAAGGAACATAAATTTCAAAAAAAGGAAGATACATGCGAGGAAGTGAAAAGGTAACATTTTTATTAATCGAGTATTTTCATCAAATTACACAATATACATGGTGTGGTTCATTCAAAAATGACTGGCCTCTCTTTTCTCTTTGCCGGATCAATCCCTGTCACCCTTTAACAATGTTTAGCTTGTTACTGTCTGTGAATCTGTACTGTTAGACTTGCCAAAAAACAAGAATTTTTTACACCAGAGAGAGAGCGAGAGGAGTCGAGAGCATCTCAAGTTTGCAAGTTTTTAAGATTCATCTGTAGCTGCTATGCAAGGCATTGACGGATCCACCATATTTTTGTCTCCCTCAGCATCTTCAGACTTGACTGGCAAACTGTTATCCAGTTCACAATACAAAACGCCATTGCCTGAATTTTCAGAGTCCTTGAGCTCAGTATTGTATGTTGCTTGATCTACTTCTCCTTGAAGCCCCAAAAGACGAGATGCATCCCTCAGGTTCGCCCTTGATAATATGTCTTTGGATGAAGTTGAAGAAGTGGGTGCTTGGTCACCAACTAGGTCAGCAACTCCCACCTTAGCAATCAAACCCATTAGTACCACTAGTAAATTATAAGCAAAACTAAATTAGTAGCACAGAAACAATTTTAAAGCAACAGAGTAATTTCTGATGCTAAAGAAGAAAGGAACAGCCATATGGCATTATATCAAACTTAAATCATCAAACTTGTCACCGATGTTAATTCAAGATAATTAACTGAAAAGGAAAATTCAGTCCGAAAGAGGGGACAGCTGTTTAGAAATATGGTTAACAGCGTGACGAAAAGTCAGTGCAGATCAGTTCCTTGTATTGAAAATTATTTGAAGACTGACCTCTGACGTTACATTGAACCAGATTATATTATAAGTACCTGCAATGGCTTCATGATATCCAGTTCTCGATCATCAGTTTTTCTGAGTCCATCTTGAGCTTGTAGCTCCATGGAGTCACGAACAAGCTGACTGAGAAAGTTTACATCATCAGACATGATACCAAGTCCTTTCAAAAGTTTAGAGCCCAGCTGTAAACTTGTCTGCGTTAATAATGTGAACACTTTAGTCAGCCAGTCCAGGCCAAACCATAGGAACGCTATCTAGTTAAAAGTCCAAAAAGATCAACTAAGATTCAATCTGCTAATACCTCTGCATTTTCCAATATAGCATCTGTCACACCTGCTTTCTTTAGATCTAAAAGATGCTTGAGGTCCTGAGCTCTGGCATAAATTGGGATCTGATTGATAGATTTTTTGCTATGAGACTCACAAGCAAACCAGCAAAAATAAAGACCACAAATATAACTTTAACTCTTAAGTACATTAATAAAATTTATGTAATAACAAATACTCCCATATGGCACCTAAGTAAACCCACATGGATTTTTTTTTCAGTCTTTCTGCTTTCTGTAGTGACCTGACTCTCCAATCATGTTTGTCATGGTTTTCTCACCAACACATGCTATTCTAGTGCATCACACGCACATGCAAGAGGGAGAGGGAGGGAGGGAGGGAGGGAGGGAGAGAGAGGATTACCGCAGGGAAAGCAAGTCGAAGTCTTTGAACAGCCTCAATTGTCCTGTCCCTCCCTGTGTACATAACCATGACAGCTTTTGGAGAAGAGATACCAGCAGACTGCAAAACTGCTGGGCGCGACCCGTCCCCGTAAAGAGTTGGAAAACCAAGTTTTCTGGATGCCTGTTAACTTAATATTAAAAAAATTATATATATATATATTGACATAGAGCCTCATCAAAGCAGGGCCCTTCAGATCGACACTGGGAGCTAAACCCAGATATCTTTACTTTGCACTTATCTCTTAATTAACATAAAACAAAGAGGAACTGAGTCAAACTGTAGAAAACAATCTTTTAATCCTAACAAATCTTGCTTACCTTCACTACAGAAGGATCAAGATCAAAAGCAACATAATGCATTCCCAAAGCATCACCATCTAATCCAGAAGCCAATGGGGTGGACAAGAAATTGGCAAGGACCTGCATATGAATTACTCAAAATAAGAACAAAAATACATTTTCATTGGCATCATGAGTGATTCCGTGAAAATGAAAGTAATTATCGTATACTCATTATTTTACCTGACCCATTTGTCCAAACCCAAGGATGACCACAGGCTCACTGACATCAAAGCCTCCCATCTCAACAGCTTTCTGTAAAATATTCATATTTCAATTGAGGTACACTGAAATGTTACTGAAGAAATGGGAAAATACTGAATCTGTAATTATCAAGTTAGCAGAATTGGTGTTGTATGAATATTTACACATATTTACAGAGCTTTGCTACTTATCATCCCCCACACACCACACTTTTTTTTTTTAAATTGTTTTTGGTTTTCTTCTTCTTAAACTAATTTAATTCTTCTACTCATCATCCATATACCACACATTTGGTAAGAGACAAAATAAATAAATAAAGTGTGGTGTGTAGGGATTATGAATAGAATTTTTCATATTTACATCAAGAGTGCAAGAACTCAGTGATAGTCATGACTTAGTAACTTTAACTACTTGATGAAACAGAGTGAACTACTTGACTACTTTAACTACTCAGTGATAGTCATGACTTAGTAACTTTAACTACTTGATGAAACACCAGTGAACAGAGTGAAAGGAAGGGTTAGAAAAATGCACAAAAATGCAAACAGTTTGGAACCTAAACTAACTAGATCATGTCCAATCATGGCATCTAAGTTGCATCATATCTCAGTCCTCATATGAGAACTTAATTCAACAAAATCAATGTCCACCATGGTTGGTCCTTGTCATCTATTATATCCATATACTGACAGAGAACCTGGACATACATCATCTGCATCAGAGTTGTCCTCAATAAATTCAGCAGCTCTTCTTCCAGCTTCATTGAGAAATGGGGTTAATGCCATTGACAAGACAACAACAATTATGAGCAGCTTGTTAAGCTCAAGAGGTAAAACACCAAGCCTGCGTCCGAGAACACAGAAAATTTTAGGGAAAAACAAAAAAGAGAACCAAATGCTTAGTCTGTGAATAGGTATAAATTGAACAAACATTTGACTCACCTGTTTGCAAGAGAAAAAACTACAAATCCAAACTCGCCTCCTTGAGATAGAAGCAATCCTATTCTCACACTTTCCTGGATAGTCAATCCAACACGAGGACCTATTGCAGTTATGATCAGTGTCTTGATGGCGATCAAACCTGCCAAGAGTGAAAGCACATTTGGCCACTCTCGGAAAAGGAGCTGCAAAGAAAGAGCAGCACAATGCTTAGACCCCCATCAAATTTTAACTTTTTATTATTTAACTTCAAAGCATATTGTCAAAAAGGGACGAGAGAGAGAAACGATGAGTCTCTTAAGTTTGCTATCCCAAAATCATTTTCTTCTCCTTTGATAATTGTAATTACTGATAATAATGAGACAGAGTGGGCGAGAAGGCTGAAGAGCGAGTTAATCATTGTCATACGGGAGGCCAGCATTATAAATGTTTAAACAATTCAATTGGAAAAACCATTAAAAATGAGAAAGTGAGAGGATGCCACATAGGGTTAATCACTGTAGAGCTGCAAACTCAGCCAATAATCGGTATAATGGAGTAGTTTATGATATTATGCGTTTTGCAAATATGAATACATCAATAAACTTACTTATATTAGGGCCAAATATAAATAAAATGTGTCTCCTTGTTGCAGAGGCCAAAGGAAATTATGACTTCTCGTGTATTTCATGTTTTTTAATCTTCCACTAGACAACAGAGCTACTTAAACAGTTAAAAGAATAAAATAAAAAGCCTCATAACCTTTTTATTTATGTCAGCCACTTCAATTACACTCTTTTATGTCCATTGGATAACACTCTCTATTACGAAAATGAAACTCATAGAATATCATAATGAGTTAATAAAAATCAAAATGCAAAAACATCTGGTCCAGATGAATTATATTCCTTCACCAGAACCTTGCATAATGTAAGACAAAAACCTTATGCATATGTACTCAGTTTCTCATCCTACTAAATTGCGATTAAAACACACAAAAACCAAGAAAGTATAAGATCTAAGGAACAATCATCATGTTAAATAACTATTATACCTGCGTATCAATGGATGTCCCTGTAGTGACAAAAAACAACCCTAGAAGCAAACCCCTAAATGGCCTTATATCAGCTTCAATTTGTGTCCGGAAATTTGTTTCTGCTAATAGTGCCCCACCTAAGAAAGCTCCAAGCTGCAGTTTGATCAAACTTTATCAATGGATGGAAACTGAAAATATCGCTCCCAACAATTCTCCAAGCTTAAGTAACAATATCAAACCGTATCACTGAAGCCCAACTTCTGGGTGAGAAGAGAAGTCCCAGCAACAGTAAGTAGGCAGAGAGCAACAAAAGCCTCTGAGCTTCTCGCTTCTGCAACAACCTAATCAGACAAGCTAAATTATTGCCTCTAAGATACAAAGGTGTTTTGGGTCCTTATTAAGTAAACAGAAAACACACCTCAAAAACTCGTCTGAGAAGGAACTTTCCTGCAAGAGAAAGCAGACCCAGTCCACCTAAAGCCTTTAAACTTTCTTTAGCAAGCATTGGCCAAATACTTTCCTCTACCAGATTCTGCAAAAACATTGGAGTGCAGGGTCAATGAATCGCATTATATGTGAGAAGACAACATACAAAAGAATAAAAACACAGCATAAAATAAACAAAATAGAACTACAAGGGAATATGCCTGTTAATATGATTAACAAATTCATTAACTATATGCATTACTGACTACTAATGGGCTGATAGAATAGAAGATATGCTGCATCCATCTCAAACAAGGAAAGCTCTACCATCGGTGAACATTAAAGAAAATTGTATTTGAAACTAAAAGCAATTGTATACTAAGTTCATAGCAAGTTCCTGTGTACCTGGCTCTCTAGCACTGGAAGTATGACTAAGAGTGGGACAACCGCTATGTCCTGCAAATCAACCAGTGGGAAGTCCAAAAGTTACTGACATCATACCGTGAGGTCTACTTTGCAAAGACGACCCTAGCAAAATCCAGAAGGGGAAGTAAAAGGGAACAAAAGCCCAGGCAGGAGTCTGAAGTAGAACCTGTAACAGAAGTATACCAAGGGTTGCTGAGCCAAATCTGGTTGGGAGCTCACCTTTCTCTGCAAGAAGCTAGATACTATACTAGGTAAGATTGAAATTATAGTCCAGTATCATTTGCCATATATGTTAAACAGAAAACATATCGGCACGTATACAATCCATTACATATCCAATCTCCTTTATCAACGTTTTGAACTTGTCTTCATCACTAAGATTCAAATCTACTTCTTATTGCACCATGTGAATCACCTCACCAAAAGTAGAAGCCAGTTTATTGCACCATCCTAAACCTCCAGTTTCAAATCTCATTATTTGGAGAAAGTAATTCAAATGATCAGCTCAAGAATGGACAAGGAGTAAGGATCCATGTCTCAAGATGTAAGTTGTTTCAATTATAAATTCTTCAGCAAGAAATAAGATTCGTAGTGCAATTTCCCAAATATTCATAATGCCACAAAAAACTAACAAATGATCCAGCTCACAATCAAGTCATAATATCAGAAGAAGCAAGTCAACATAATTGCTCCATTGAGTGCCCGTTGTTATTATTTATGACAGTTGAAGAGATTTTTGTACTTTTTGGAACTTTAAAGTTTTTCATCATGACAAGAAATTTCAATAGGAATATTTCCATAATGTGAACCTAAGCTTAGCTATTAGCATTTTCTACATGTTTAATAAATTATACAAGCATGTTCAAAGTCCAATGGCTGAAATTAGCTAATCTAGGAATACCTGCAGAACAAAAGCTGAGGAAGACAGAGAGAGAGAAGCACCAATCACTACAGCCTCATCAATGCTTCTGATGTTGACCTGTAACAATAAAGTTTTTTTTTTTTAGTAAGTAAATGGTAGTATTAATAAGGATAGGCAAAGCCCAAGTACACAAGATGGTATACAAGAGATAAAACCTATCTAGTTCATAATATTGGAAACAAGAAAATCATGCAAATTTAGGCCATTAAAATCTACAGCTATAGTCCAAAGGAATAAAGTACGGAAAAATAAAGATCGAAGCTCCTCTAAAGACCCCTCCTTATCTTCAAATGTCCTCTCATTACGTTCTCGCCATATGCACCACATAACGCAAATGGAGACCATCTTCCACACCTCTAAAGTTAAACTAGATATTAATAGAGCAACATTTTTTTAGGAGTACTATAGAACATGTAGAAGATGGTTATGGTAGCAAGGCTTTTGTTCGACTAGGTCGATATGTATAATTAGGAAAACTATATATTTGCCTAATCTATTGTAACGCCACAATAGAAGGCCCAAGTCACATGGCTTACACTCCAAAAGGACTAGTCAATGATATAATTGGAGCCCCATTGGAACATTATAAAGAGCAAGAATTTCTCATTCCCAAGCAATGTGGGATCCTATACACCACCTAACCTTATCACTTATCAGAATGGGATATCACATCTATACATGTAAATCTATGGACTCGATTCCAGACAAAATATTGTCATTCTATTCTATAACATGGATTTGATGCAAATGCAGGTTGCAACAAGTTGAGCAAATCACAGCATGAAAATCCAATGTCAAGAAATTCAGGTGCAAATAAAAAAAGGATAACAACAATGATAAAATATAAAAAAAAAAAATGTGAGTTCATGCAAAATATTAAAGATGTCTCAAAAAAGAGTTCTCACCAAATCAGGCCTTGAGTGAAAAAGAAATTCCAAAATTCTTGTTCCAATGGCCCCATTAGGAGGAAGTTCAAATGCTGTGAAAGCAAGAGTACATAACACAACCTTCAAGGGCAAAGATTTGAAAAACAAAATGGTAAACAAAGATCAGTTAATCAATTTAAAGATTCCCCCAGAATTCATAGAAGTCTTAATTATTTTTTGCCACGCAACTCCAACAACAAGTAAAGAGAAAATGCAAGCTAAACATGTAAACTTACAAGAAACAGGGCATGTATGGAATACAGTATAACAAAGCTAAGACAAGGGGATTCTTTACTGAACAATATACTAATACACCTCTAATAATAGTAATGAAATATTTCTTTGAACCCAGTTAACTCATCTTTCATGGAATTTTTCTGTTAATGCTTATGGCAAAGAAATTAACTGCCATGTAAATTACGTAATTTTCCAAAAGTAATGAACCAGAGTAAACGGGAAGCTGAATAGTTACATGCATACAAATACAGGAAACAAAAAAGAGAGAATTTTGATCATGGACCTTGAAACTTATATATATGGACCTAAAACTACTATGCTAATTGCTTGAGCAAGAAATTTTCATAATCAATTCTAGAAGTGGTTTATCCAACCCAGCCAACCAATCAATATTGCAAATATCCATTGGTTCCTGGTTGGAATTTGAGCATTTTAGGTTTGAACGTAGCCAAACAAAACTGCTCAAAACATTCAACCAACAACATATCCCTAAAGCAATTTTTTTTACAAGCATGAGAAAACAGAGTTCCAACTCCAGATCATATCAAAAAGATTTGTTTCTCGCTCCAAACAGCGCCCAGTATTGACAACAAGTTTTTAAAAGCCATTCACTGCCCAAATGCAAGTTTTTAAAAGTCATTCACTGCCCAAATGCAAGCACAATACTCTTCTAGTGTTTGTTGATGCCAACCAAATAAAACTCCAAGAATAAGATAAAATCAATTATATGCAAAATTAAACTTTGATACATCTTGCAAAACCACAAGGTTCCAGCAATTTCATATCATGTATGTCACAAAAACTTGATAAATAATTGTCTCACAACTGTCATGTTTCATGTTCCGTAATAATGCTAAATAAAAGAAGAAACATATGTACCATCTGATTTGCAAGAATATTGTACCCCTCTGGACAATCAGATCTTAGCTTTTGTCAACATCATACCTGAGTCAATCCCATGCCAAAGGCATATTTAGCAAGAGCTTTCAGGCGAGCAAATGAAAGCTCCAAGCCCATCTCAAACAGCTGAAACATTACATTTATTGATCAAAAATCAATGACAATCAAGATAGATGGCACAGTATATATTACAAGTGGGCAAGGTGATTGTTGTTCAAATTATAGCCTTCAATTTTTCAGACTTAAAAAATTACTTATAAAAAAACTCAGTTAAAAATATGAATCAAGAAATACATATCCACAAAGTCATGCAACAAAGACGAACATTTCAGCTAAAAACATTCCCACATATCTTCCTGTGGGTATTAGCTCTCACAAATCAGCACAGGAGACCTAAAATACGTCCCAATGCCCTAACTTTCAATACAATGGGTAGGCGCAAGCAATGATCTACTGAAGAAAAAATACTTCAAAGGTAGACGCATTCATGGTTAAGCATCAAACAAATATTAGAAAGTGATGTTTTCCAATAGATTAAAATCACATTGTATGATAGTTTGCACCAAGAAAAAAAGCAGAAACATCAAATTCAGCATATGAAACTTATAATTGCAAATGTTGAGATCTCACTATAAAACAGCAACTAAATGGTACGTGAATCATTCCCTGACTTGACATAAAACAAGTTACATGCTCCAGTGTACCTGGGCTATGCCTATCTTTATATCAATAAAATATCTTATTACTTATAAAAATAAAAAATAAAACAAGTTGCATGCTCAGGTCTCAACTTTGCAGTATGGATAAAACAAAGTTCCCCTTATAGGGGAAAGGGCTATAGAATGATAAGCATTTCATCACACAACACTGGAAGGAGACATGTATGGAAACATAATTTGAGACCACTAGTTTCACTAGTAAGTACTACAAAAAAGCTCCAATGCATTGTATTCTGATTTTGAACATTTATCCTATTTTAAGGACAATGATAATGATGACAAAATTGTCGTTTTGCCATGGTTAAATATAGTAATAAAATTTACAACACGGTGGTGATAGTGGATAATCTGTCTAAAAGTTGTAAGTTGCACCCAAAGCGATTAAGCTTACCAAAAAAAGAATACCCCATTCAGACAGAACTTTCACGTCAGTAAGATTCCTAAACAAACCAAACTGATTGAGGACAATCCCCCCAAAGAAGAAACCAAGTATCTGCAGAGGATCAGCACTAAATCAGTACGGAACTGAAACAACAAACTAAAAAACTACTGCAGCTATCTAATTCTACCACACTCTATTCAAATATGAGCTTTGTAAACCATTAAAGAATAATTGTTGCAGGAAGTATGCATGTGCATGTAAAGCAGCTTACTTTTTCGTATTCTTTTACATAAATACATTCTAATATCAGTGCAATATTGACTGATCAAGTATTTTGTATACAAATATTTACCTTATAGCTTATATAGTATATGCATGTATACCACGATAGATCAAACTAAGAAATTCATGTTAGATATCTTGCTCAAGAATAAACCCATTCATAACATTCATTTGGTTGTGTGAGTGAGCTGGGTTCTTTCTCAATGCTTATCATTACATTCTCCGACCTTTAGGAAAGAGCATAGGTCAAATATAACTCAACCTTAAAAGAATATGTCTCGTGTTTGTGTGCGAGAGAGAGAGAGAGAGAGAGAGAGTAAAAAAATTAAGGAAAAGATTAAAGTACTGAAGTTTTACTTACAGGGCTAGCTCTAATGATCTTGAAGGCCGGAACAACCAAGACAGTCACAGCTAAGAATGTCAAGGTATCCGAACCTAAATCATTAATGACCTCAAGAGCATTGGCAACATCAATTGCTGCATATACACGGGATCTTTCCCAAGGGGCCAATCTATGGTTAAAACAGAATCCTCCCCGATTAGATACCAAGGGAAATAATGAATGTGCCCCCCCCAAAAAATATCCTGAAACAAAAGAACTCTGACTCATCCTATAATTGATGGCATATGATGACAGACACACTTGCTGGTTTCGGGAATAAGGCATTTGAATATATTTTCCACCAAGTCGTGAAGTAGCATGGGAGCAAGCTCCAATTGGGCTCTTTTGTTTGAATATGTCATATCCCTACAAGGGGACAAACAATTGAAATAGATCAGTATTAACGAAATACATTTACATGTAATGATAAAGTGCAGACAATTATATTCTACTCAGATTGAACAAGTGTAAATCATCAAATGCTTTTAAAGATTACTCAGGAACGAAAGTTGAGATAGTGAGTATCATGATGTCATTCATGCACCAATTGCTGCAAATTTTTCCAAAGAAAAGATAAAATGCACGAGCGCATCAAAGAGATCTAACTTAACATTTGCCATTGAAAAATGTTAACTCTGACCATCATAGAACCAGCTAACTTCTCAGAATTATTGAATATGGAGTTCAATCCAAAACCAAATTACATACAATTTAGGATGAAAAACTAATGCATTTACAAATTAATTCCAAACAACGATTCAAAACATGTGGCCGTGTTAATTCTCTAGTTATTCCATTGGCGAACCAGATTTTCAATTGAGGATAATTCAGAAAATTTTACGCAAAACAAACCACAACAACATGGCGTGAAGAAATTCAACGGATATTCAGTATTCTACCCAGTTCACCCAATCAAAGTTATTAGAGCCCTAATTAATTTTAAGCAAAAGTTGAAAGCAATAGGAGCTTGTTGGGAAGTTGATGGAGTAGTTAAGGTCCAGATATGAATGATGGTGTACCAGTGCATACACGTGACGTTAAGGTGAACTATTGTTGTTCTTGCCTCTTTTTCTTTATTTCTTGAATGAATAAAGTCAATAATTCTAAATCAATTAAAGCTCCATGAAACATAAGAAAAATCCATCATTGCAATAATAAAAACATAGAAAACGAATATGGCTAGCCAAGAAAGCTCAAGAAATGCTAAACAGGAACTGAGCCAAGTAACCTGTTAAAAATCTGGCGTAATATATGGTACCTTAGATCTTTGGCAACGAGGAACTGACTCCAACATAGTGCTCGCTGCTCAGGCTTATGAAGCAAGAACCCCCAACTTGAAGTAGTTACAGTGCATTTGCTCGGTTTTACTGACAAACTCAGATATAAAATTGCATATATCTCGTGGGGAAGAAAAAGGATGAATTTAAGCTTTGGCTATATTTATACGGCTCCGAAAGAGGACGACCACCAAAATGATACAAAACAAAAGGCTCAAATTGAGGACGAAAAACGCACACGTTCAAACTCTGTGAGTTTCGAACTTCGGATTTGATGAATTTTTGTAGTCAGAGCGTATTTGTGGAGGAAATGCACGCCCGGACCGGAGCTTGAGTTTGCTCTTGGCCACTAACCTCTCCGGCTGAGTTTTAAAAGCACAAGCTAACGTAATGTCCACGTAGCGATAAGTGATTCCACCGTGTCATTATCTGAAACAAAAACAAGAATTTGTATTTATCTCGTGCCAATTAGTTTGAAATTTAAGGATGTTTTAAAAATGAAATTTATATGGAAGTTCGTGGGAAAGAGAGATTATTTTTTTTCTTTTATAAGAAAAAAATTAAGGATCATTTTCTGACTGTCTTTGTAAGAAGAGGAAGGTAAATATTATCAGCATTAAAATCTTTAGTCATGAAATTAAAAATTAAAAATTAATCAAATACCAAAATTCCATGTTTGCAAGGTAGGAGAGGAAAGAATTTTCCCTTTTTTATTCTTGCACTTTTACCTTCATTGTGAATAATGCTACATACAACCTATAACCGGGATTTAATCCAAGGAGAGGAAAATACCCGGAAAACGAAGAATGGAAGAGCCTTTACATAGTCATTATTTATGAAATAAGATATATACATATATATATGTATGTATATACTAGATCATACGCTAAGATGAGAGCATTCACGTCCCATTTATATATATACGAGATAATCAATGCAGGAACCATTTTTGTAAACGTTAAAGAAGTTAAAGGTGATAATAGGCAGGACAGGTGGCAACCTCAATTATGGCTTTGATTATTCAATTATTGAAAGCACGAAAAAATATTAAGAAACTGCAATTGGGGATAACTTTGCTTAAGATGGGAAATGATGTTTATCAATTAACTCATGTTTTGTTTCTTTTTCGTGATTTGATTAGACCTCCTCTCACCCTCAAAACTATATAATATTTAGACAGACGGAGAGAGAGAAAATCTATGAATTAGTAAGAAGAGAAAGCAGATTACTTTATGAGAGAGATGCAGAGAAAGTGAGTACGAGATAATCAATGCAGGAATCACTTTTGTAAACGTTAAAGAAGTTAAAGGTGATAATAGCCAGGATAGGTGGCAACCTCAATTATGGCTTGGATTATTCAATTATTGAAAGCACGAAAAAAATTAAGAAACTGCAATTGGGGATAACTTTGCTTAAGATGGGAAATGATGTTTATCACTTAACTCATGCTTTGTTTCTTTTTCGTGATTTGATTAGACCTCCTCTCACCCTCAAAACTATATAATATTTGGACAGTAACTACAAATGATACATGGGTGTGTGCCAGCTATTGATGCTCTATTTGTCATATCAAATAAAATAAAATAAAATAAAATATCTTACTGTTAATTTTACTACTGTTCATTTTACTGTTTATTACTGTTAAAAAAAAAACGGAAACGGAATGAGAAAAATACTGTAGTAAACGCATATGCGCTTATTATAATAGATAGATATGCTGCTAAGCACAAAACAAAGAAGATGTACGATACAGGACAGCAGATTCCATACTAGTTTTCTCCAAAATTCAAGAGAACAGCATCCTTGTTGCTTCTGCTCTATGGTTGAGAAATTGAACCTCCTGTGCTTTATCATTTATGTGCGCATCAAATCCCATCAACCCTTCTCTATTAATTCAGCTAAAACACGAAAATTCTTCAAAAAATATAACATATGAACAGAGATTTCCATAAGAGAAATGTTTTTCATCTTAGATTTTGTCATTCCCATTTAAATGGTCCCAAATAACAGCACTTAAAACTTGTCATGGAGGATGACAAGATTTGGTATGGATGATGACATTACTCTTTCCATTATTCTATCTAAATAAATACAAGGCACCTCAAACATAAGAACAAAGGAAACGCGGCATTTAACTCAAAAGTGACAGCATCTGCCTTTTATTTGGGTCAACGCCACATGAAGACAAACTTAAATGCAGAATCTACGGGGGAATGGAAATGGCATTATAACTGACTTCAGTTGGAAGGATCAGAATTTGCTGGAGTGAATTTGAGTGAAACGCTATTGACACAATGGCGCTCATCCGTGGGTGTCTGAAAACCCTCTCCTTTAAATACATGGCCAAGATGCCCACCACAAGCTGCGCATGTGATTTCAACCCTCCTCCCATCCGGGTCCGGCTGATTATGTTAAAATCTCATCAATAAATAGAGCAAAAATATGAAGTAATTTTGATGAACGTGAAAGAAAAAGGAGAAAAAATGTAAAGACATGAGGACAAATGCTACATTGCGATTTATGGCTCCAGGGAGACCTTCATAGAAAGCTGGCCAACCACAACCAGAGTTGAATTTGGTTGTAGACCTATAGAGAGGCGTTCCACATCCTGCACAGAGATAAACTCCCTCGGCAAAGAACTTGTCATATTCTCCTGTGCCTGGATACCTGCATAGCTCCCAACGATGTCAAACTGTATAGAAAGCTCTTTTAATTTTTAAACAAAAATACATATCCATGACAAACTAATATGGGATGCTTGTTCTGTTTGTGACCAAAATTTGTTACCAAGTTGCTTCCCAAAACAAATTGGATTCTAGCTTCTTGTTCTATCGCCTCAATTGAATTACTTCTAGTAATCAGAAGAGAATTGTGATGTCTTAACCAATTTAAAACATATGGATTACCTCCTAAATAAACCTTGCTCTTCTCTTTCTTCTTCTATTATTTCTTGAAATTACAATTTGCCTAGGCTTTTGTTTCTGAACCAGAACTTATTGTCCAAGGGGCCCAATATCCATAAACAGTTATTTTAGCTAATTATTAGGTTCATTTATCCTTTCCCACACCCTTTTTCCTCTTTCTTATATCTATTACAAAATTTAACAAGCCAACATCTTGTGGATACACTTCTAACAAGTAGTCAGAGGCTTAAATGTCTACAGTTTCTAAAACCTGTCATGGGTTTAAGGTTCCGACACAGTGCATTGTGATGTACACAGCTCAACATCAATCATGCATTTTTTCAGAGGCATTGGCTACATGCATCAACCAAATGCATAAGTGGTTTAC
Organism: Carya cathayensis; assembly: GCA_011037825.1. NCBI lineage: Eukaryota > Viridiplantae > Streptophyta > Magnoliopsida > Fagales > Juglandaceae > Carya > Carya cathayensis. Next base: position 1,132,494 of record QGSO01000257.1, on the reverse strand, counting down.
ACATGGGATGAGAAACCATCATCCACACCTAGAAAATGTCTGTGGATATGATTCTCAAGCCAAAACTTCACGTAACCATGCCTACTAAAGAAGCATGACAACAATTGCATGGTTCATGAAATGGATGCATCGAAGTTGCAGTTTCTTTCATGAGAAGAAGTACCAAAGCCAGAACAACTTATCTTCCAGTATATTTTCCCAATTTGGTATCTTGAATCCAACAAAAGGAATGAGCACCAAGCAAGCGGGCAAGTCAAACCTTAAAGGGACAAGATCAAAAGATCCATATGCATGTTCAAACCAACCAATACCAAACGGTCGGGTTCGATTTCGCACTAACAGTTTCTCGGATTACTGATTCATGGTTGCAGCAGTTGGGACTTGGGGTTATGTAACTAGTTTACTTCTCGATGGTGGATCGGAAGGGTTCTATCTCGGTGAGGTTCACATCATAAAATTATTTTATTTTCAATTCTTGAAGACTTTCCTGTCATCACAAACAATTTCCAGCCCCAATCTCTTAGTCTGCGATATTAAAACAATACAGAGCAATCGAACAAAACCCCACAATAGACAAACATTCAATCAAAATGTTAAGTCCCAATTCTAAGCAAAAATACTTTAAGCACAAGAGAATCATACTTACTCTGTGCCCTTTTGCCTCAGAATCCGAAACTGCTCGGGCGAGAGGATGGCTTGCCACTCCTCCTCCGACTTCTGGACCGACCCAGTTGCAGCCATGGCTACAACACCACCACGAAACCTACGCTTGCTCCGATGAAACGATCCGCCAAACCCAATTGCAGAAATGGGAGTGGTAATTATGGGTTTTGGAGCAAAGGGTCTAAAATGGGTCCCAAAGAGAGAGGTTCGTCCAGTTTTTGGTTGAAAGAGGAGCTTTGAGTAAGTGGGTTTGATCGTGGGATTGAGGATTATGGTTTTGGACGAAGAGAGGGGGAATGTTCTCGGAATTTGGAAGCCCATTTGGGAACTTAGGGACTCGGAGAAGTGGACACCAGTTCCTTTTGTAGTTCAGTAGGAGACTTACATATAAGATAATGTGCAACGCCATTTTCTTTCTATTTTTCTGACCACCTTAAAAGTTAAAAAGGACGTGTACAAATCTGGATGTTTAAGATACAACATTTATGGACGTACGATATTACATAAATTTGGTTGAATTTTACTGCCAAAATATTAGGTCTCGTTTGATTACCATCATTAAATTATTTCATTTTATATAATTATTATATAATTTTTTAAAATTTTTACATAAAATATAATAAATAATTTAATTTTTTAAAATATTAAAATAAAAATTATATTAAAATAATATTTTATTAAACTTTTAACTTTTATCTCATTTTATCTCGTCTCACTCTACACAAAATGAAACCTAATTGAATTGGTTTAATTTTGAAAATTCGTTCTTCAGAGTCAATAATTAATAATTACTGTTTTTGAAATAAAATAAAGTCATATTTTTTTTTTAACAAAAAGTCCACTATTATTAAACTTACAATTTTTTTTTAAAAAATCTTATCAAGTAGTTTGTTGGCCACCATTTTTACTTTCTTTTTTATTATTATCAAGCACGGTTTGTTTGGACACAGCTCTCTGTTTGTCATGAAGAATCGCAGATGTTTGCTACACAGCAGCCCCTGTCCACATCTCACACAGCACACTTTGCTCAGCTGGTTTCCACCTCCACAGTCCACGTGGATTTTGTCCTTTTCTTCAATTTCTTTTCTTTATCCTACAGTTTATCACTAACCTTCCGACTTCCACCGTTTGGTGCAAAGTACGAACTTCCCCTATTTTTGTTAACAAATTTGACCGAAAAAGAAGGAGAAGAAACTGAAGATTTGGAACGCTTGCTTTCATATTCTTTTATTTGGGTATCTATTTTTTTCACCAGATACAAATTTTTAAGAAGAAAAAGAGGTCAAAATTTCATTTGGACCAAAAAGAACTCACAAGAAAATAGATTGGTCACCGAGAAAATGAAAAGAATTCAAATTTTTAAACATTTCGAATCTTATTCATTTATTTTAATTTACAAAAAATTCAAAAGTTGCCAAAACACAGCACTGAGTCAATCAAATCCAAACAATCGCCCTTGCCGTCCATTTCAAACATTCTGGGGTCATGAAGAACGCCATGGGACCAAGAATATGGGTTCAAGATTCGTGGGTATTGGTTGTTTTTTGGTTTTGATATGGGTATTGGTTTGAGAAGAGGTTTTTTGCGCAAAGCTGGTAAGTGTTTGGAAGCTAGGAGGACAACTTCCTCTTCCGTCTCTATTCGACGTCAAGAAACATGAGAGAGAGAGAGAGAGAGAGAGAGAGAGGGAGAGAGAGGCATGAGGAGAGGAAGGGTTATGTGGATGAAATAGACTGGGCATGAAGAGAGGATGTTTCTATGGATGAAATCAACTGGGTTCAATGGAGGAAACCATCAGCATTCAATGGAGCTCCTCGCATATTTCAGAAAGAGGAAATGAAATCTGGCTTGGGAGCTCGGAATCGTGATGTGGCGCCCAAACCGGGTTTGCCACGTCACGCGTGCAGTGTAGAAATTTTAAACCGGATGGTGAGAGGAATTTTCCGTTTTAAAAACGTAAGAATATTCTAAATGAATAATTGCATTCTACTTTGTTTTGTGTTCTACATCTCCAATCACAGTTATTAACGAATTTATAAATTAAATTAACTTTACCAAAAATAAAATCTGTAATGTCTAAACTCTTTCAAAAAGTCTTTCTTTCTTTAAAAACTGGTTGGCCTCTTTTGTTTGTACAATAAGAAGAGAGATAGTTTTATATTAAAGTTAAATAAAATATTATTTTTTAATATTAATATTATTTTAAAATTTAAAAAGTTAAATTGAGATTTAAAAAAATTAAATTAATTATTATATTTTATGTGAAAATTTGAGAAAATTATAATAATGAGATATGTTGGAGAATTTTGAGAATATTAATAAAATAATTTATAAATAATAGTGAAATAGTTTGAGTTGAATGTTTTTAAAATTTTGAGAAATAAGAAAAAAAAATTAAATAAAAAAATTATAAAGTTAAAATAACATAAAAATATAATTTTATTTAAAAATTAAAAAAGTAAAATTATTTTTATTTAAAATTTATAAAATAATATCAGACGAAAATTTTATTATAACCCGAGTTTCCAAACGGCCAAACCTGCCTGGCTGCTGGCCAGAAAAATTTTGATACGGAATTTTTTTGGTCCAACAAAAACAACTAAGAATTATTCAAAGAAGAAGAAGAAAAAAAAAAAAAAACATGGGGGCCGGTGGGGATGGGACCGGGGGCGTATGGAAAGAACGCGTCTCATAAGTTTCACGTTCTGCCTTTGGTCAAATCGTTCGCACCAATCCAATAGGCAATAACAACATTCCTACCCAACTTTTTGAACTTTTCAGTCAACCTCTCTCTCTCTCTCTCTCTCTCTCTCTAAACACACACGTATATTCTTCATATTATATATGCAGCTTCTCTCAAAATCGCTGCAGCTCGGAGCTCTCTCGCCCTGCGCATTTTTCAATGGCGGTCGTTCCTATTGGCTTCGCGACCTCTCCTCTTCTATCTATGAATGCAAACCGCATCACGGCCACTGCCCCGACATTTTCTTCCACGTCCTCTTATTCTCATCAGGTTTCAAAATTGCCCAAGACCTTTAAGAGCAGCAGTCCCTTGTTTTCTACGTGGAAACCATGTCTGAACCCTAGGTGCCAGGTTTTGTTCCCGAACGAGAGGATCGATTCGAGGGCGCTGAGTGCTTCACCTCTCGAGCTGCTAAAGTCGTCTCCTGCTAACAGTGAGCCTCGTTTTAGATAATCTAATCTCCTTCTTTTATGCTTAAGTTGGGTTTTTGTTCTGATTTCACACACGCAAACACTCGTGTATGCAAATTATTGTTAATTGGTTTGGCCAAATTCTTCTAATAAAATTTTTTCTACAACTGATATTTTGGGATTTTCGATTCAGCATTCAACGTTGAGAATTTTGACTATTCGCTATTTTCATAAATTATAATGTTTCCGTGCGTTCGATCTGAGGATGGTGCCTTCAAATTTCGACCACCTCGTACAACTGAATCCATGTTGGGGCACCTATCACACCCAATCTTGGATGCATAGTTGGGTACATTTTATTTCGCCAGTCCTTGCGGTGATTTTGTGGAAGAAAGAACCTTAAATTTCCCCTGTACTGGTTTGGTGTGCTGCCGCCTGCTGTGATTGCATGAGACTCGAAGTTGTAGTGAGAGTGGATTTTTATCACGCTGTATCGATTTCTGAGTCGTTTTGTCTTCTTGTCTAATTTAGACCCGTTGGTTATACGGATGAGATGAGATGTTTTAAATAGTAATAAATAAAATATTATTATAATATAATTTTATAATATTAATTTTGTATTGGAATTTGAAAAAGTAAAATTGTTTATTATATTTTGTATAGGGATTTGAAAAAATTGTAATGATGAATTGAGATGAGATGAGATAAGTTTTTTAGTTTTGTGTAAACAAACAAGGCCTAGTGGTGATGGCATTACATTTTGTACTCTGCTGCTTCCAAAATCTGTAGATACTTGTTCCCTTGAAAGGAATAGAAGATAAATGTGGCTTTTAGTTCTAATGCCCATTAACAAATCCTCATTGTAATTTACTTTGGAAGCTAATTTGAACTATTCCTGCCTTTTTTGCTAGGATATACCAAGGAAAGAAGCAGCATTGTTGTCATAGGGCTTAATGTTCACACTGCACCAGTGGAGATACGTGAAAAACTAGCCATCCCAGAAGCACAGTGGCCTCAAGGCATTAGTGAGCTCTGTGCTATGAACCATATAGAAGAAGCTGCTGTTCTTAGTACTTGTAACCGAATGGAAATATATGTTGTGGCTCTGTCTCAGCATCGTGGGGTTAAAGAAGTGACTGAATGGATGTCAAAGGTATTTATTAGCATCTGTGCTTCATGACATTTAATAAAAACAGCGATCCGAATTCCTTCCATACTTAGCCGGTAATTTGTAAATAATAAATGTTTTGGTTGCTGCAGATAAGTGGGATTCCTGTTTCAGAGCTTTGTGAGCACCTATTTGTGTTGTATAACAAAGTTGCCACCCAGCATCTGTTTGAAGTAGCCGCTGGGCTTGACTCTCTTGTTCTAGGGGAAGGTCAAATCCTTGCTCAGGTAAAACAAGTTGTTAAAGTTGGACAAGGAGTTGCTGGCTTTGATAGGAAAATCAGTGGAATGTTCAAGCATGCAATCACTGTTGGGAAGCGGGTTAGAAGTGAGACAAACATTGCCTCGGGGTCTGTTTCTGTCAGTTCTGCTGCTGTGGAACTTGCCTTAATGAAGCTTCCGGATTCATCTTATGCTGCTGTTCGAGTGCTAGTGATTGGAGCTGGGAAGATGGGGAAACTTGTGATCAAACACTTGGTTGCAAAAGGGTGCAGAAACATGGTTGTTCTGAACAGAACTGAAGAAAGAGTTGCTGCCATACGTAAAGAGCTCAAGAATGTTGAAATAATCTACAAACCCATGACAGAAATGTTAGCATGTGCTGCTGATGCTGATGTGGTTTTTACCAGCACTGCATCAGAAGCCCCATTATTCTTGAAAGAGCATGTAGAGATGCTCCCCAATGTGCGATCAGAAGTTGGAAGGCGGCTTTTCATCGATATCTCTGTTCCCAGGAATGTGGAACCATGTGTCTCAGATCTTGAGACTGCAGTCGTTTACAATGTGGATGACCTCAATGAAGTTGTGTTAGCTAACAAGGAGGATAGACTCCGAAATGCCATGGAGGCTCAGTCAATTATACAGGAGGAATCGAACAAATTTGAAGCTTGGAAGGATTCCCTTGAGACTGTTCCTACCATCAAGAAGTTAAAAGGCTATTTTGAAAGGATCAGGGATGCTGAGCTGAACAAGTGTTTATCAAAGATAGGTGATGATATGTCTGACAAGAACAAAGCAGCCATTCACGACCTTAGCATGTCTATAGTAAAAAAGATTCTTCATGGTCCAATGCAGAACCTGAGATGTGACGATGCCCATAGTTTGAGTGAGATTCTTGAGAACATGCGGGCTCTTAATAGAATGTTTGATCTCGAGACAGATAAGTCTATTTTAGAACAGAAGTTTGAAGCCAAGATGGGACGGAACAGTAAGTAAGCGTTTTGTAACAGCCTTCTCTTACTCCGATCAAACCATTCTATAGGACTCAGGAGAGTACTTCCTCCACATGTTGTTGCTGTACATTCAGATAGAAATAGGCTGTCACTTAAGGAGGCTTTTCTGGTTATGGATTCTGTACCTCACTTTTGAGAAATTTTGTCTGTGCTTGGTACTGATAGATACCCGGCAGGCTAGGAAACAAATGCGGAGATAGAACTTGGTCCGGCTATCAGATATTTGTCCTGATAGCTAATTACAACGAATTCTTTGTAATTAATTCACTGATTATTTCAAATTTTGAAATGCCAATTCTTTTATCATTCTTTGTTAAATTCTTGTGCCCTTTCCTTCCAATCCTGTTATTTCAGGTGCTTAGATCCAGTGCTCAAAGATGATGTGATTAACTTGTGCCTTTGATGGGGATCTTTGGTTACTTTGAAAAGATTATCCAATGGTAAGTGTGTTGCTTCTGTTCTTCAAGCTGCGTCCTAGTGGTGAAAACAAGTATTTTAAAACGACTGTCATTACCATTATCAGGGTTCGCACAGGTTATGAATTTACTTGGGTGATAATTCAAAAGATAGCTTCTTATAACAGCAAAGAATCCTCTTGACAAAACTGTTTAGATCGCCATTCTGTATTGTGTTCTTTTACGAAGGCCTAAAAAGTGACGATTTGGATGTTTCTTTACTGTAAAGATAAGCACGAATTTAGTAACATTAAATTTCAAGAGTTGTTTCACTTGTAAGCAAGTTTGGAGGATGTGCCGTTGGCATTATATAATTCAATTTACAAGAGTGGATTTTCTCGTAAGTTCAATTCTGCCATATTGGTTATAAATATATATATATATATATATATATACTAGGTAGAGCAACGTGCAAAACACGTTTGTCTAATTTTATGAAATAGTTATTTGTAAAAAATAATATATATTTTATAAAAATTATTGATGTCACTTAATAATTTAAGGCATATTAGAGAAGATAAAAAAAATTAGTTCAAAATATCATATAATTCAATACATGTTTATAACATCCATAATTTTAACAAAGATGCATACGAAAAATTTAATAAAAGTCCAACACAAACGGTAGTTCAAAATATGTGTCATTTGATGTTTGTATTATAATTTATCAATTTATGTCATCTGTAGACGATCAATAGAGATAATATTGAAATTCTTATTTTGTTGTTGGTTGAGTCAATCAGAGTCAACATAAAGTTAAAACATAATTTTTTTATAAAATGTGTGGTATAATATTTTCTATACATAGCATATATATAAATCCTAAAATATATTTTGAAATTGTTGGCCGAATTTACTCTATATTGATTAGCTCAAGAATCACGGCCTTTGTCACGTCCACATCATAGCAAGCCCATGTGTGGAATATGATTTAGCGGAAGCTACGTTCTACTATCATGAGAAAAAAAATACTTTGATTAAACACACTTGTATTATATATTATATGAGATTTTTAAATTTGAAATACTCAATAATCTGAGTTAATGAAACGTATAATATACGTGTATTACGCTTAGGGATTCACGTCTTATACACCTAATACACGTGTATATGTTAAGGAGAAAGAAAAATATAATAACTAATATTTAATTACTTATTATTATATAAACTATTAAGTATTGTAATTATTGTGATTAATAAATCATATAACAATATTGAATGCTATCTCTCTCAACATTTATGTCTTTAACGGTGTTAACTTTAACGGAAAAACAAGAAAAACCGTTAAAACAAGATTTTTCGTTTCATACACACTTTTTATATATAGAAGATATTTTTAATTCAAATATTTTCAAGAAAAGGTGTTTCCAGTGTCCCATGAAGTCAGTGTTGAACAAAAATTGTTAGTTGAAATGGACTAATAAGATGGAATAGAAAGTAAAAAGAGAATTATTTTGTCTATAAAAAGATTTTATAAAAATAATTTTATACGTTGGTTTGAGTTAAATTATTATATTAAATAGAGAAATATTTTAATTATAAAAAAATCTCATAAAAATAAATTCATAAATTAACATGATTAAGATTGTGTTTAGATATTGAATTTAATTAAATTTTTTATAAATAATTGTGAATTGAGTTGGTTGAATGAATTTATAATATATTTTTATGATTTATGAATCTACTATTCGTACGAGCTACTATTCGTACGAGCCGAGTAGTTTGGCATTAAACGTTCCTCATTCAACGCGTCGATCTCATCTGATGACACGTTGCATATAATGGTTAGATACGGAATGTAGAATACAGAAGGTATTAACTTATTTGTGAAGGGTAGTATGGCCACGGGTATATCTACACGTGTGCTCCTCCACCTACCAAGATTTCTTTCGCAGACTCGCACGCTTGCATTATTGACCGCACAACCCCCTCTCTCTCTCTCTCACCCTCGCTCCCTTTCTCATCCAGCTACCGCTCGAGCTTGGAGCTTGTGTTTTGTGTGAGATCTCTTATTACCTTTTTTAGTCTTATTCTATTTAAGTACTTCGGAATTTATTTTCATTTCATTTGTGAAGATTTTACTTTCCTTTTGGTTCCTGAGAAAAATTAATAGACACGGAGAATTGAATCTTGATACTGTTTTCAGTAATATTCGACTTTCATGCAATAATTCCAACGTTTCTTTGCTTTTTTGTTTCTTTTCTTTTCCTAAATGCGCTTGTTAACCAAGCAGATACTGTGATTGGTTCAGGATTGCGTGGGCGGCGTTAAAAAATTATTAGTTTGTGTTTGCTTTATTTTATTTTGTATAGGCTCTGCAGTGTCATTTCTTCCCTTTACATTTTCCCCCTGTCTGGTTGCTGAGAAAACGGAGGAAATGGAAAGAAGACTATTGTGATTCTTTAGTCACTGTTGTTGTGGTATTGAAAAGACTAAAATTTCGAGATAATATTTGTTCCATCCCCAACAGGAAATCCTTTTACCGTCAGCAAAGACTAGAGAGAAGGTAGAGGTTATAAATATTAATAGTAATTTCCATGTATTTTAGTAGCTTGTATATTCTAAAATAGGTTTACTTATCAATCAAACAAACAAACAAAAAAATCTAAGGCAAATTTTGCATTGTCGAAGTTAATGTTGTCTCTGATGGATTTTTACTTTGCGTTTTGAATTCATTTGGTTTTTCGTTGTTGTTTGTATCTATGTTTGGTGGTGGGTGAAAGGAATCGTGGCTGTCAATGCATATTAAACATGCAGGATTTTGTTTTGTAACGTTTAATTGTAAATATGTGCTTATTTTGGGGAATATTCTGTTATTTTAAAAATTGAGACTAGATTAGCAGGTTATTACCCAATTAGTTCTGGGTATTGTTGATTCTAGATTTAGGCCTCCACTGCATCTTTATATTCTTTATCTTCTATAAATATTTTGTAGGATTGATCTAGCTTATTGCATACATCATAGGTGTTAACTCTGTCTAACTCCCTGCCCCATGGAAAATTCTTGTCCTTAAATGCCATCACTTTAGCATCTTTTCAAGGACCAGAATTCGTTCCAAATCAATGCTACAAGTGGTGGTGAGAATCTATCCAGGAGTATTTGGAACTTTAAAATGTGCTTGAATGGGAACTTCTTATCAAAAAAAGATTCTCTTCTATATCGGGGTGGCCATTGACCTTTGAGAAAACAGTTTGTCAAATGTTTTATTTAATAACAACTTGTGGCACAGTATACATATCACTTATTTCCAAGGCGATGGGGCCGACATAAGATTTTGAGTGCTTAGAACTCTTAATGGTACTAATATTTCATTAATTTTACTTGTCAATGAGTCTTTGATGATTATTTGAACCACAAACCCTTTTCTCCCAACAAAATTTTTAGAAGAGAAAAAAGAAGGGGAAACTCTTTATATGAAAATTCTCTATTATAAAGAGTTTCCTTGTATACTTAATTTAGCCAGGGAAAGAAGGAAGTTTCCCAGAAATTTGAGGAAAGAAATCAGATCCAGAAGTTTCAGACTCTGGTTCTGCTCAATCTTATGGTCAGCATTTGCACATGTTCGTTTACTCCTCCCATCCTAACTAGTAAAGAGCGGTTACACAGATTTGAGGTAACAGTCATATGGCCAGTCTGGATGTAGGAATTCTATATAGTTGACATGCCCTCCTGTGCCCTCCTGTGCCTTCATTTTCTTGTCTTCTATTGTGGGTTTGTGTTGTTAAACCTAGGTAATAACTCCTGACCTTTTCAAGAAAAATCAATTTGCATAGCTTAATGTTGTAGTTTCCGACCATGAAAACTTGCCAGCACTTTCTTGCAGGAGCTTGTTGGTTGAATTGAAAGATGGAGCTAAACACCATCAAGGATGCATTTGACCGTGTTAATAAGAAGCAAAAATTATCTTCTTCTAAATCCCAAGAAGTTATTGACCAAGTTGGCCAGGAAATTGAACAAGCTTTGGAAAAGATCCAGTCAGCTGATGACCCCACCTCCCCTTTTGATCAGAAGTCCATCCTTACGGATCTTGTACTTGAGCTCAATGCAATTGACCCACTCCACCACTTAGAAGGACCACAGAAGGAACTAAACCTAAACCTTAGCAAGTACCAGAAACTACTTGAAAGATTCTTCAATCCTGACATATCTAAGGCATATAGAAATGTAGACTTTGACCTCCACATTGTGAATCAGATTCTTGCGAGCCATTTTTACCGGGAAGGCTTGTTTGATCTTGGAGATAGCATATTAAACGAGGCTGGGGAACCAGAGGCAACTGTATTAAAATCTCAATTCTTGGATATGCATCAGATACTTGAGGCTGCAAGACTTCGGAACCTTGAGCCTGCACTGAAATGGGCCTCTACCAACCGGGAAAGGCTCAAGCAGAATGGTTCAAAAATTGAGCTAAAACTTCATCAGCTGCAGTTTTTGGACGTTTTGCAGAAAGGAACCCGAGCTGATGCAGTCATATATGCTAGAACCTACCTTGCTCCTTTCTATTCCCTTCACAAGAAGGAGTTCCAGAAGCTTATGTGTTGCCTCCTGTGGGCAGGAAGGATTGGAAGCGCCCCGTATCCTGAGATCACGTCTCCAACCCATTGGGAGAACTTGACTGAAGAGCTGACCAGGGAATTCTGCAGCCTCTTAGGGCATTCATATGGGAGCCCATTGGGTGTGGCAATATCAGCTGGTATTGAAGGGCTGCCTACTCTTCTAAAGCTGGCAAGTGTCATGTCTGCAAAGAAGCAGGAGTGGCAGGCAATGAAACAGCTGCCAGTGCCAGTTGAATTGGGAAAAGAATTTCAATTTCATTCAATCTTCGTCTGTCCTGTGAGTAGGGATCAAGGTAGTGAAGAGAATCCGCCAATGCTGATGCCATGTTCACATGTTCTTTGTAAGCAATCAATCATGAAGCTGTCAAAAAGTGGAACTCGGTCGTTTAAGTGTCCGTATTGCCCAGCAGAGATTTCAGTTGGACAGTGGAGGCAACTGTATTTCTGAAGTGAGTTTGCAAAATCTCTCTCTCTACCCCGCCCCCAAAAATAAAAACAAAGATAGTGCAGCGGCAATGATTTGGTAGATTATCCCCCCGACTTGTGGGACTAATTCCTCTTTTAATTCTAGTTTTTCTGTTATTCATGATTAGAAACAACTCAAAAAGAAAAAAAATTGGTGTGGTAGGTTACTGCAGAAGCAATGGCTGCATTCAACCTGTGCTTTGCTATTTTGTGTATAGATATTCTTTTAAGATTCCTTTTCTTTTTTTGAAAGACCAGTTGGTAAAATAATAATCTAGACACTAGTTGTTTGTACATGATAGTGAGATGGTGATCTCGCACCACTGATCTCGTTGTTTTTCCGTTGGACTGATGTCATTAGGGAAGACTCCTTGCCTTGATCTCCCCTGCTTCGTTTCCTTCTTTATTCTCTTCTTCAGCTCTCCTGCTTAATTTCAACAGACTCAAATTTCCCTTGGATTCAATGTGGTACAAATAAACACTTGAAAGTAAGTAGCATTGTCTCCTCTCCCCACCAAATATTATATACTTTTCATATGGGACTTAACCATTGCCTTATGTGTTATTGCCTCTGATTTAGACTTGGATATTATCCTCTGGGTACTGCCTCATCTTTTGATGATGATACCATTGAAGGTTTGGCATAAACATCTCGCAGTCTGAAGCATGGTTGTCAAACCTGGACTGGACTACTTGGTTGCAACGCTGCATCGCTTGCCCACTGCTAAAGACCGATTTGGGGTTACGTGAATACGGGTGAGAAACTTCGTTTAAGAAAGAGCATTAAAAATGTTTGCAGATACGATTGGTTTTCTCCAAATCGTGAATGCAAATTGATCTCTAGGATTGAACATTCCATACTATATGCCCGTCCGGTCTAATCCGCGTATGAAAAAAACCATTAACGGAAGCCAACTAATTTTTGATATCTGCCGTTAAACTCGTTTTGTTTCGGCGTAGAACGAGGAAAAGGATAGTATTTTATGCATACGTTGGTATGAACAGGATGGTGAAGATGTTTCGGTTGGCATGCGAAGACTTATCAAACCTGGTAGTGGCAGTCAGTAGTGTTATTCAAACACGAACGTCTTTGCCCCTATGACAGCAGTACCATTTGGCATCCCTCGAAGATTTTCAAATAAAGGCATCATATTTTAAATCAAATTTTCTGTCATAAAAAATAATGAAAGAATCCTAAGAAAAACAAAGTTATATACACCGAGATTCTGCAAAGAGAGAGCATTAACGTCATATACACCAAGCAAAAAGTTGTTCTATTCAACTAAGTTCGGTTTGAAATAAATAAACCTGCGTCACATTCCAAAGATTGCAATCCTTAAACATCCAACATAAGTCACGAATTTGAAATTGAGATTGTGAATTCCACCCACATGCAAATTCTCTGCTTTTCTCCCCTTTCTTCACTTGTTTTGGGAAAACCCCATCATCCACTTCAACCCAGGAAATAACGATGAAGGAGAAGATTTTGCTGATGGGCTCTCTTCCTGCAAATATTCCTCAACCATCTCCTTCACAGACCTTGCAGACAAGGGATGGAAACTCTCACTCCACTCTGAAATAAACCCTTTAACCAAAACCCATTTGTCCTCTTCGTCCATCTTTCTCCACTTCTTCCTGACCTCCTCTCCTTTCAAAGCAAGGTACTGACACAGCTCTGTGAACAGGAGCTCTTTGCTCTTCTTCATGGCCTCCTCTCTTTGCACCAAATGGGCATTTCTCTTTGCCACCTCTGAAGCCAAACCCGATGCAAGTTCTAAATCACCGATCTTGTTGATGCATGGGATTTGCGTTCTGGGTTTGTTGCTCCAAAGGGTTGTCGAGGAGAAAGGACAAGGATGCAATTTTCGCGGTTGTGGGATGATTGTAAATGAAAAGAAAGGGATTCTTGAAGCCATTTGAATCTTTGCTTGAGATGGATTGGCCTAGATTTTTGGAGAGACAAAGGTTTCGATATCGAAACAGTGAACCAGGAGAGCGATGTTCGAGTTCGATTGTGTCCAGAGTAGGGTTTGGTCGGTTGTCGTCGTTGTAACGGGATATTTATCCCTGTTTGTTCATCAGATTTACGAAAATGACCCGCTGAACAAAGAATACAGATTGGAGCCGCCGGCCTCTCTTCTCTCTAATCTACGGTGCATTGCATTGGTACCAGGCTTCCGATTCCAGTCCAATAAAGCTCAACATGCAAGCTTGGTTACGGCCATGGATCTGTTTCAGTCTCCCATCAAACAGTACGGTACCTGTTGGATGTTTCAACACTGAGTGGTGAGTGCAGTTCAGTGCAGTGCGGATATTTTGTGCACAACAGCATGGTCTGTCTTAAAGTGGAGAAAAAAACAACATTCAAAAGGCTGAGAGTGGGACAAAAACAACATTCAAGAGATATGCAGAGGCCTAGGGCAAAAAATGTATAGAGAGGGCTTACATTTCTGACAGGAAACAAAATCAATAGATAAAGAAATCATCCATCCGAATGCTTCACATCTTGAGCCTCTACTTTTTCCACAATAAGGAAGACCTTGCCTAAAGAAAAAGAAAAAAAAGAGGAACAAATCCAAAGAAACTTTGAAGTATGTAATCGATGTTCGTACAATTGGACATCTGGACTGGCAAAGCAACAGGCATTTTCCGGTAAGAAGTCTCAATGTGATCCAAATCTCGCGTAAGATAGCCTTTGGGTTCTCGTTTGTACCCCGATCCACCAACTTGTTGGTTCTTAGTGACTGCATGCAAGGAAGAAGAACACAATGTCTTCTGGTGGAGTTGTGAAACGTTTTGCAGTTTGAAGTTTAAAGGGGATACGACTCTTTGACTTTTATTACCCTGTCTCCAAACTACCACGGATCAGTTCTGACAAGACATCAACCCATGTGTCAGGAACACCAGGCAAGCACCAGTGCATGCAGTCCTGACCCCAGATTGCCACTGCATCCTTCTTTCCCAACCAAATTGCCGGATGGGCATCTGCTCTGAACTCACTCAAATGAGTCAGATCAAGCAGTCGAATCCCCGTGCCTTGCAAAGCATCTTCAATCAGATGGTTCAGCTGTCTCGCTTCTTTGTTCACACCCTTGTTCCTGGGATCAAACCACAAGTCAAGCTGTCCAGGTATCAGCACCAAATTTGAGCAGAAAAGTGAGGGCAGGATATGGGAAATGTCCCAGCATCCATAAATGAAAAACATGAAAGAAATCATAATGTTTGTACATGATTTTAACATCTATCAAAACTTCGATGGGTGCTCTGAAAAAATTCCTAAAACCATGATAAGAAGGCACGAAAGTGCAGATGGTCCTCATCGATTCATACCTGGAATTCCTGGAGTGGCTCACTGAACACGCAGCTACCATTTTGATTCCACTCACCACCAAAAAAATGCCTTGGTGATTGCAAACGCCAGAATTTGAGTGTCCTCCCGGGAACTTGCTTTTGTATGTAAGAGACCATATTCTCCAGAACAACTTTAAATCCATCCAACATCCCAATGGGAGGAAATATTGGTTGTCCCCCACGATAAAAGACAAGTGGTGTCTCTTTCGGGAATTTATCATAACCCCACCTGTTCAAGACCAAGTGAGAAAGCATACTTAGATAGCCATGAATGTGTGAGAGACCAGAATGTTGAGATCATCTCATGAGGTGCCAACTGAAAGTTATTTTTTAAAACTCAACGGAATGCAGAAAAGTGTATCTTACAACCTTAAAAGGTTTCTGATTTGTGCCAAATTTTTACACATTTTTTTCTGAATTAAATTGTCTTTCCCCTCTAGAAGCAATTCTATATACTATGTTCCTACTTTTTTTTTTGATAGGTTATATACTATGCTCCTACTTATGCCCATATCAAAACATATAACTATTTCAATCAGCCAGGTCTGCCAATTAACATCGTTCATTTACAAAAGTTATCTTGTCTTCTCATTTGTTGCGTAAACGCCTCCAGTAAACATGTAAGAAGAATTAAATTAATAGGGATGCAGGATATTAATACCTATGGTATGAAAATGCATCATGCCTTTAGTTTCATAACTATACGAATAAATGGTATGGGTAGTGATGTTTAAAAGCGCCCAAGGAGTTTGACTCAGAATCTATTAAAAACATGTCCATCAAAAGAATGAACGTGATGCAGCTAAAAGAGACAAGTACATGAGTATCATTACATACTTCCTATCTTCTCCCAAAAAGAAAAAGGAAAGCTAATTAATTCCTAATTAAGAGGGCCGATCGGTCTCATATACCTGTATTTTTGCAGTGATTACAACTAGAAAATACAGGTATATAAAAGCTGTTGACTCCATAGCGTTCATTAAAAATAAAAAGAAAGGGAAATAATACATTGATCAACCTATTCTGTGAATTAGCAAATATAAAAGGGCTTTACCAATGGCCAGTATTGTAAACAAGGACATGATAGAAGTCACTGATGTTGACCCAATCATCTGCAGGAATATCAACGTCAACTCGATATATTCCTTTCAGTCCATCCTGATCATCAACTGTTGACTGCTTTGGTTGCCACCTTCGTTTAATCAGTTACGAGCAAGTGAGGTTGCCATGTCCAAAATTCATAAAGATGAAAACGCAACTTCAGCTGAGATAGTTAGCAAGATTTTAACCAAGTTTCAGTTTAGAGGAATCATCAAATCCTGTCAAACCCACTGAGAACCCCAACTGAGCCAGATAGGCAAAAAGAAGAAGAATTACTATCCAATCACTTTTATCATTATTATTATTATTACTATCTCAGGTATATACAATTCGTAAAGTATCGATCAATAGGTATATTCACTGATCAAAATGAGTGATGCCACAAACATGCAGCTGTCAGTTGGGTCATTATATCAATCACAGGCAACTTGAACCAGGCATAAAATGTAGTTAAAAAAACGTCAATTATCAGAAGCACTCCAAAAATGTATAACAAATTATTAGATGAGATTGCATAATTGGCATCCACTAAAACTTGCATTTCCACTTTAAACATAAATTTCTGTGACTATCTACCCTTTCACGACCCTGAGCATAGCTTAATAGCACCAGACAAAATCATCAAGTTGCAGCTTTATGTTCAAACCGTCTAAAATATCAGATTTTTATCATTACAATCACACAAAGCTTTCCACGGAAAACCAAACCCTTTAACAGCAAATTCAACTAATCCAGAAAAAAAAAAAAAAAAAAAAAAAAAAAAAACTCCACATCTAACCAAGCATGCATCCAAAGAAACATTGGACAAAGTTTACTTTAAGCCTAAACTTTACAATTGAAATGGGAAAGAAAAAGTAGCAAGCAAAACTACATGAACCAATATGCAATTTTCACCTTGATCTCATCACGTCCAGGAAATTATATATTTGATTATTTGGAATAAATACATGGACATTACTCCAGCATGTCATTAACTTCTTGTTGCATCCAGCATTTCTTCGTGAACTCAACAAAAATATAGTGTCATTTTACCAAAATTCCTACTTTATCATTTCTTACAATCACACCACGATTCATTTGGAAACAATTGTAAAACAGGAAAGCATATCATTTATCATGGTTATCAAAAGAATTCTTGTGTAACTTCCATTTCTAAAACCAAGCCATCAACATAATGATTACACTGGTTAAATGAATAATTTTTCGTTTATCATAATACATTCGCCCATACATGCTATATATGATCGTTCATTGCAATTCATGTCGATGTTAGTGATACTTGCTAAATCTATCAGGTCTCTTCAGCTGCATCATCAACACAAAACTCTCTTTACAAATCCACGAGGGTTAATTTCACTACCACGATATCAATGACACTTGCACGATACTTTGTTTCACCTATTACTGACCCATAACAGCCATCGCATTAGACAAAAACTGAATGTTGTGGCACAATGTAAACACTTACAACAGAATTGTATAAACAAAGAAAATCCCACAAACATCATCTAATAAGAGAATAAACTAAAACTTACTGGTATTTTGCTAGCAAAACGGCCCGATGATACCCCACCGTGACATTGAACTTGGGAAAAAAAGCACCTTTCCAAGCCCCTTTCTTCTTCCACTTTCTGGCACCCATGTCAGCCACTCTAAGCACACACAAGAAGGACACCAGGAAGTTTTCGTTCAGTGAGTCCCCAATAAACCCAATATTCTTGTTCCTCATCAGACCCAGAAAGCGAGCTGGATCAATCCGAGGCAGAGCACATGATTCGGGTTCCCATTTCCAGGAATTGATGAGACCCATGTTTTCTCTTTGGTTTTTGAGACAGTTCCAGGCGTTTCGGTGGAATGGGCACGTGTGGTCGTAGAGGGGTTTGCTGGTCGGATCAACGACCCAGTGGCCTTTGAAGAGGTTGCAAAGAGGTCGGTTTGGAGGTGGGGCAGCGGGTGGGGGTTGAGAGAGGAGAGAGGAATAGAGGGAAAGAAGGAGGAGAGTCAGGAAGATTAGGCATGGGAAGATGGGCGAGAGGAGCTTAGAAGGCATTCTGGTGCATCGCCTATGGCCCCCGAAGAGACAGACCGGCTTCTTTAAGATCGAGGAGCCCGTACGTTGTGTATACACTATACAATATACACACACGTTGCCCCCGACTTCCGAAGGTTTGTGCACACGCCACAAATTAATGAAGATATCTTTCCGTGTCCACAATTTTTTTCACAGCCAAATAATTTGAAGAATAATAATGTTAACAGTAACGTTATATTTTTGTATATTTTTTTAATATCTTTTATTAATATGATTAATTGTATTTATTTATTTAATATATAATTAATCACATTAATAAAATATAAAAAAAAATACACAAAAATGATTAGATATAAAAAAATTTTATAATGTTATTCTCAAGTTAACGGTGAATCTTTCTTTAAAAAAAAAAAAAAAGGTACCTTTAAAAATAAGAAAAAAAAAGTTTACAGAAAATCTTCAACGGACTACCTTGGCACGTATACGTTCTATAGTAAGGTAGATTAGGCTCTGTTTATAAATTGATTTAATCTAATTTTAAACTAAATTTAATATCAAAATGCTTAATTATCAAATTATTCAATTCATTTTAGTTCAAAACCTCTTTATATATGAAATTCATAATTTTTTCAATTAAATACCTCTTTACATAGAAAATTTATAATCTTTTTTAATTTCTCATAAATATATCTAAACTCATCTTAAAATTTAAATATAGCTAAATTTATTTTAAATAGGCATCACAAAATTACACCCAACATCAAATGGTGCCTTATAATTAACAAATAAATCAGCATTAGTTAAACATGCGTACCTGTCATACAAGAGAAGAACTTTATGGTCATTTTAACAATTCCTAAATGAAACAAACAAAATAGAAGTAATTTTATAATATTAAATTTTAGTTTTAATAGAAAGAAATGATTTTATTAATTATTTAAAAATAAATTATAAAATAATTGGAAGTGCATCGTTATAAAGAAAAACAAGAAGAATCACACGACTTCCATCAAATTGGAATAGACAACATCAAACCTTGACTGATCAGAGTCTGATGTTGTATATTTTCCTTAGACGAAGGAGAAGAGTGGACGAGAGAAGCAGTGGCAAAGCAGCAGAGGAACCCACCCATCCCATCCATCCGTCCATCCATGATCCATCCATGCCCATTATTAAAATCATTTACTCCTAATATTAATATATTTAGTCCTTTCAGTCATTAGCAGACGTACACGCAGTCGCATTTCTCTACCATTTGATATTTCTCTTCCTCCACTTGCATTCCTCTCGCGTCTCCGTCCCAATCATCCCCGCTTCGATCTCATCTCTCGGCTCTTTGCCTCTCATCTTCTCCTGGTACACCTTCCCTTCCACGAGCCTCCCTCTTAACATATATCTTCCCTCCCATGTGGGTTTTTTATTTATTTTAATTAGTGCGTATGGTTCTTTATTTCTTTCTTTCTTCTTTCTTTTTTCTTTCTTAAAAAAACTATGTATTTAAGTTGTTGTAGCCCGTAGGTGGTGACTCAGGAGGAGGACTGAGATAATTTTGAAACTCCCATTTAGCTTGGCAGATGTTTGGTTTCCTTGATGTTTGAATCCCGTAGGAAAATAGTGGTCTGATCTGTCAAGGTTTCATATTGTATATTCCAATTTGATGGAAGTTGTGGGGTTCTTTTTGGTTTTTATTTCGTTTAGGACATGTTAAACTGACCATAAAGTTCTTATCTTGTCTAATACATGACAGTTATGTATGTTTTAATAAGGCCGATTTCTTTATCAATTATAAATTTACCTTACTAGTTATATATGTTTCCCATCATGTTGTAAGCGGTAATTGCATTTTTATGAAAGAAAGGCTGTTAATGGAATGAAAATTTTAGAAAATAAAGAAGGAATTACTAGTTGGAAACGTATTTGACTTGAACCATACATGCTTTCAGCACTCACTAACTGAACTAACTCACTTTAATTTTGCGGCACATTGTTTGGTCTAATGTTGTCGTTAGGGGAACATGTGTTGTTCTATGGCGCCACGAGCCATATGACGTCACCTTGTAATGCTATTTGAGCTATGTCTCCGGATCATGTTACACAAACACATACACTACAGATATATGGTTTTAATCGAATGTTATCTTGAAATCCGTTTTCTACTTAAGTTTTTCAGGCAATTACCATTGTTTCTTACTCGGATTTTCCTGTTTCTTACTTGAAAGCGAGTGTGTTCAATTGCAGACATGGATGGTAGTGCAGGTCCAAGTTTGTTTCCATTGCACCGATGCAAAACTCTCCATCTGGTTGGTACCCAAATCTGCTTTTCAATTATGTACAATGTCCATCATGGATCTAAACCTGCGATAAATTTGTCTGAAGGACATTCAAGTTTGCCTTCGTTCTTGGCTTTTGTTCGCAACTTAAGGCCTTGTGATCTTTTAAAACCATACATCCAGGTGAGGCACGGACAAGGAATCCACAATGTAGACGGAGATAAGAATTACAAAGCATACTTGTCTCCTGAATACTTTGATGCACACCTAACTCCACTAGGCTGGCAGCAGGTATGAAGCAAGTCATTATTACAATTCTATCTACAATTTTTCCCTTCCTGGAAAGATCACCATACCCCATCGAAAAATGTTGTTTTGAGTTTTTTTTTTTTGCTGTTGTTGCAGGTTGATAATTTGCGAAAGCACGTTCGTGCATGTGGGTTATCCAAGACGATTGATTTAGTCATTACATCCCCATTGCTAAGGTTGTTATGTCAGCTTTTTGTAATCCTCTTCATGGCCATTCATTGATATCTTTTCACGTTTCTGTTTAAATCTAGAAGTAGTTCTTCTTCCTTCATGTGGTTTTTTTCTTTCAGTCATAATCAGTTCTGATATTGGAATTGGTGTCTAGTAATATTTTCTGAAAGATAGGCGGAAGTTTTTGTTTCTTGAATTGAAGTTCAAACATTCATCTTGATTCTCAGTCTCACTCTCTTTTCCTGATTGTGGAAGTTGCACTCCAAACTGTTCACCAAAATTTGCAGTTCTGATGGGATTATATAATCAGCTGAAATGAAATTCAAACATGGGTTTGATTCACACCTCATTTCGTGAGAAATAATTACCATCCAAAAAGAGGAAAAAACAGGGTCTTTGTCTAAAGGAATGTATTGAGATAAGGCAGGTGTTTAGAACATGCTTGTATTTGGAACAGTAATTTAAATATCCATGGCGTTTATTTGTTTGATGGGATTGATAGACTATGGTCATGTTTGCAATGGTTTTGCAGAAAGACTCCAATAGAGAGAGGATATACAAAATTCAAAATTAAGTTAAGGAAAAAACTTGGTTGGATGTAAAAGATATATGTTTTTGTTTCATATGCTTCTTTTTGACAATGGATTTGGTTCTTTAGTTATTTTCCCTGAAAAGACATATTTCATGATTTATGTCACAAAAGTCAACATTTACTCATGACCACTTGATTATAGGACTCTACAAACTGCTGTTGGAGTATTTGGTGGTGAGGGCTATGCAGATAGGGCGGATGCACTACCTCTAATGGTGGCAAATGCGGGAAATAGTGGCCGTGCTGCAATCTCAAGTCTTAATTGCCCACCAATCATAGCAGTAGAGCATTGTCGAGAACATTTGGTATGTCTGTGAATATTTCCATTCTCCTTTCTTGCAATTACACTTGCCTTCCATCTGATGGGAGTGAATCACATTGTTAATGGCCAAGTAACTTCATTGTTGGCAGTGTAAAACCCACCCCAAGATCATGCCTACAAGACTACTTTTAAATACTTCTTATCTATCGAGTCTAAAATCTTGAAAGTATCTCATGGAAGAAAATGCTTTCTGTAGGCAAGAGTGTCAATTGTTTCATTTGTGCCTTGATAATTTGGCTTGGTTTTGCTAATTTTAGCAGCACAAATTTCAGAAATGTCTAATTCAACTTCGTACAGAGACAATTCGAGGACATGTTTCATATATATTAGACCATAGATATTTTTCTTACTTCTAATGAGCTTAGTACTTTTTTCTGATGAATTCATTTTTTTCTTCATATAAACTAAACATGACAGTACAAGATGCAAATGCACAGAGAGAACATACCACAGGGAAAAAAGGAAACTGGTCAAACAGCTAGTTGCCACATGGCATATGAGTTGCTCACAAGCTTATTACAATGGCTCTTACTGATAAATGCATTGTTTGAGACATCAAACATTCTGTAAATTCTGTTAGAAAACCACATTGATAAAAAGACGATACACACATGCAATAGTCCCGGTAAAATCCCAATGTACATCACTAAAATGTCCCCACTGAAGAAGTCTATCTTCAGTAGTGAACCTATTGTGAATAACCAGCCATGCTATAAAGCTCACATTTGGAGAACCAACCTAGCCTCCACCTAGCCACCACTGGCAGGGCACTCAAAATCTAAATTTAAATAGCATATAATATGTACGCTGAAATATGACCTATTAAAAAATATATTGCGCTGAACTATGTGGAAGTGTATGGATAAGAGCCTTTGACCTTACAGCAGGCAATGCCCAACTGCCTCGTTGAATGATATCTAAAGCTACTTTTGTTCTGTATATCTCTGGTTGCAGGGAGTTCACCCTTGTGATAAAAGGAGAAACATCAGTGACTATCAGTTCCTTTTCCCTGCAATTGATTTTTCTCTGGCAAGTACTTTGATAAAGTAGATCTAGAGGCAGCAATACAGTTACTAGTGAACGTTCGTATTTTCCTTGGATTCCCTGATGAATAACTTTCAGATTTCTATGCAGATAGAAAATGACGAAGATGTATTATGGAAGGCTGATATTAGAGAGACAAAGGACGAAGTTGCAGCTAGGGGATTGAAGTTCATGAACTGGTGATGATGACCTTTGTTCACTATCTGAACTCTGGATTTGGGTCAATGCATTTAGCCTCTAAATGCATTCAAACAGTACCTCACTTATACTTCAACCACCAATTACATGGAAACTGCAATTGATTGTTTAATGTGCTATCATCTTCAAGTTTAACTTGTAACCCTTTGGAGGACAAACTTTATTTTAATTGACTGCGAGCTTTTCTAGGATTGCTAGCTTTAATCCTTTTTTTTATAAGTAAAAGTAAAGCTGGCTTTAGAGCTCGTTTGGGCACTTGGACTATCTCAATATTCTGTGAATAGTAATGAAATTGTTTGAGTTAAGGTGTTTTATTGGGTTTTAGAAAAGAAGAGAGAAAAAGTTTAATAAAAATATTATAAAGTTAAAAAATTGTTGTAGTATAATTTTGTTATATTATTTTTGTTTTGAAGTTTGTAAATGTTGTATTGATATTTGTGTTTTGTTTTGAAGTTTGTAAAAGTTGTATTGGTTTTTGTGTTTGAATAATGAGTAGGTAATATGATTAGAGGAAAAGATTGAAAATTTGAAATTGAAAAGTGTTTGTGTTTGAGGGATGTTTGAGAACAATATTATTCTAAGGCCTCTATCCCATACATCATCCACATGGCATAATTTGATTTGTAAGATTTAAATTTAAAAATTTATTTTTCAAATCAAATTATACCATGTAGATTGTATGTGGTGTAGAGGGCTTAGAATAGAGTTATTAGATGTTTGAGAATGAAATTATGAGAAATTTTGAGAATTTTGAGAATTCTGTGTCTCATCTTTGTGTCCAGACGTCCCCTTAATCTTATATTGTTCAATATAAACTGTTTAACTTATCAGGTTTTTCAAGATCTCTTTTTTGCGAGAACAAAATACCTCTCGAGAGCCCTTCCTGATTCCTTCTTAACTTTTGTGGGGTATGAATCTAAAGGGGCAATGGATCTCAAGAAGTATCTAAAGTCACAAGTTTTGGATTGATTTTCTCAATATAATGGTTCCGGATTAGCTGTACAGTTTCCCCCTTAAGAGTATTGTTATAGCACTGTAAGCATATAAATATATATATACATATGACTTTGACCTGATTGTATGTGGGATCTAAGCTTTTCTTTGAATTTTTTTCTCAGGTTGTGGACACGAAAAGAGAAGGAGATAGCAATTGTTACCCACAGTGGATTCTTGTTTCATACCCTAACTTCGTTTGGAAATGACTGTCACCCTTTTGTGAAAAAAGAAATATGCAAACAGTGAGTACCCATGATGCCTTTTATTTATTTTAGAGGTACCATGACTAGCACCCTTCAAACATGAAACATGAACTGAGTTGATATGGAGCTTCTTTTAGAGTGTTACCCCATGTTCTCCTGGGTACATAAGATACAATAATCCCTACACGAGTTTTTTCCTTTACTTTTTCCCCATAAACGTTCCACTGGCTTTTTTCTACTCTAGCTTAATGCTTTTTGTCCTGAGAAACTGCATAATGATAATGTCTGAGCGTGTCTTTGCATGTCCTCCATGTGCGGTAAAATTTATATTTTTCTCATCCTTTAGCTGTTATGTGATAAATTCGATGTATTTCCTTTTCCTTTGTGTGTATACATGCGTATATCTTAGCATGTGCCTTTTTTTCTTTGGGTAGAGCATCAGTTATAAGGTAACTACTTCAAATAAAAATTAATAGGCTCATGATGCAGAATCAGTTATTAACTCATTTGTGAATGAGAAATGACTTTTGCAACATCTTCTTACAGCTTTGCGAATTGTGAGCTTCGTTCTATGGTCATTGTTGATAGAAGGTGAGCTAATGAACCCTTCACGACCGCAAGAAACTTCGTCCCATTCAGGATTCGTAACGATTTCTCTTCTTTTGCCAGTATGGCAGGTTCAGATGACTCGACAACTAATTATCCAGGAAAGATACCTTCTGGGCTTGATCTCCCAAGTGATGTTGCGGTCGAGAATAAATTGGAGAGAGAAGAACCAGATTCTGGATTTACATAGTAAAAAATCATTCTTCCAAGCTCTGGTTTCTTACCAGACGTTCCAACATGTTCTGCTGGTATCTTTAGAATTTATATTCAAATAGAGGAGTTTGAAACTGATTAATCAACGAAGGGATGAACAATGATTCCTTTTTAAATGAAAATTGGATGAACTAGATAATTAGGTGATAGAGATACTGAAATATACGGAACAACTCAAGCCAATCTACGCCTGTTCCATCACCACCCTCATGTTACGACCATGAACGACATACTGTTTGTTGTCGTTATGAAATCGACTTCTCTGTTATGCTAGTCTGTTGGTGCCGCAGCTGGTACAAGGATTTAAGTATTGAGAGCGGAACGGCAACAAAAAATTTACAATTGTGCTCCGAAATAGGCATGAACGCATGGCAAATAAGAGAACCTGACTCTCAAAACAATTCAGTCTCTTTATCTGTTTCCATGACAACTACATGACCGAGTCTCGTGCTGAAGCCCATTACATACAAACCTCTAGGAAGTTGATGAAAACGTCTACAGCTTATCCAATAGAAGATGGATATTTATTGTCACAACGGATCAATTTCACCAAGGAAACTGATGTAGGAAGTGGGCCAATTAGCATAGAATCCTGACATATTGCGTTTTAACAAATGGCTATCACGAGCAGCAAGAGGCAGCACTTTAGTTAGTCTTCAGAACGTCATAAAAAGACACAGGCCTCTTCTTGGACTTTACACACAGTTCCTGAAAAAACATGAGAAGATATGGGTCACGGCATACCCTAGAACTAGAAGTTATCAATTTTCCTTCCGTCAATAATATATAAGAACTGATGATACCTCTATAGCAGAAGCCACACGCAAAAGGGAAGCTTCACCCCATGGACGGCCTATTAGTTGCAAGCCTATTGGAAGTCCTTGTTTATCAAAACCGACCTGAAAGTTATAATAATATTGATCCACAATAAGATAATAAGACAACTGAAGAGTGAACATCAAAGGTGGTCACAAAACAATCCAAATTTCTTAATTGGTCACATGCCGTTGCTTTGAATGGTATTGAA
This sequence comes from Carya cathayensis, assembly GCA_011037825.1. NCBI lineage: Eukaryota > Viridiplantae > Streptophyta > Magnoliopsida > Fagales > Juglandaceae > Carya > Carya cathayensis. The sequence continues at coordinate 1,106,367 of QGSO01000257.1, read as the reverse complement.
TGTAATGGGCTATCAAGCACCTTGGAGTTGTGCCAAAGAAAAAATTAATAGAGTACAAGATTGACTTCAAACTCCTTAAAATTAGCTTTATGCTTTAAGGCTTGGGTTGAACACCTGAGATCAAATACCAATTGTTTGAATTTTCACGAAGGTTTCAAATTCTCTTTCTTTTTTTGAAAACAAGAATAATAATTTAAAGGTCAACACTAAAACAAACAGAAAGTGCTTTAAAACATAATTTAGGAAGTAAATCTTACAGAGATAGGCGAGGGTAAGATTAAAGAGTGCTTTCTCAAGGTCAAAATATGTGAAAGAAGTTTTCCACTAGGATCGTATGCATAATAAATTGCTTACTAATTAGCATATGATATGGAAGGGGAAACAAAATGCCACCAACCCATCAACTGATCAACCCAGCTTGGGAAGTAGGGCTACAGTTTATTTACATTATTAGACATCCATATGTGTTTCAGAGTACCATAATATTGATTGCTCCTCCAATTATACAGCACCTTATGTTCTACTTAAGAAAAGAAACAGAAAAATCAAGAAAAAACCCACACTTGGATTTCCATTTTTTTTCCTTTTTATATTTCTTACTCTTCGGATTAAAATTTTACAGATCTTGCTTCCAAATGCATTATGATCGGTGGGAATTCTTGCAACATTTGTAGAAAGCACAAACATTCATAATTGATGATGTAGGTGGAAGCCTACACATACTTTCCGAGAATGAAAGTGAACTGCCGGGAATATGTATGTAAACAATACAACAATAAGATATGAGTTTAAGAATAAGACATGCATCACTCACAGGCACAGAAATGGCAGGAAGTCCAAGAAGATTTGCTGCAAGGATAAACCGCATAAGATCACCTGAAAAACAAGAGGAAGGAGACTTTAAAAATGGTAAGAGGTGTAAAAATTATGTATACAAAGCAGATGTACCAGGAAACAACATTGTACTACAGATGGAGCGTGAAGAGACATAAAATGAAGAATCTCTGATGACAAAACGGAAACTGGCCATTTGCCTATTTTGCAATTTCAAATTGGAGATAATTGAATCTACAATACCAGAACATGTCTAATGAACAATCTCGAATTTTAGAAATTGGAGATAATTCAATAGAAAATAACAAAAAATAGACATAGCCTAATTTAAAATTTCATATGGTCAATTGTAGGTTTAGAATTTGATCAACCATCTCAAGATTTGCAAGGTTTTAGAATCTCATGCAGTGACATAACTACATCCCACTTGCTCCACGTAGCTTAGGTGCTATTTTCATATTAAGGGCATTAAGAGGTACATATGCTCGTACCTGGAGTAACATGCTACATGGGATGAAATGATAGATGCGTAAATTGGTCTCATGGGATAAACAAGGTCTCTTGGGCCTTCTGTGGAGTTCTAAAACATATTTGGCCCATTGAGGCCTTCTAACAACAGGTCAAAGTTATGGACTGTAATGAGTATTTTTCAGTTGCAGATTTGGAAACAATCATCTTGGTTGAAAAATCATCTTGGATGAAAAATCACTTTTCAAATTCTTACTTTTCAAGTGACAGAATAATCTTTTGATGAACAGACCTGTAACCTGAATGTCTGTCTCCCCATGTTGAAGCGCACTAGGAGGTATCATGGGAGCTGTCATGCTGTTATGCATAAGAAAGCAAATCTGTCCAGTTACAATATCTCAAAGAAAAATATCATATGCATGTTACACATGATAACCAATTAGAAGTAAACAAGTGCCCAATTAAAATTAGTATTTTCTTTGAAAAGCATACTATTTACTGAAACTCTAACTAGAAGCAAATGGCTAAAGTAACTCCCAGAAACTGACAAAAGCAGAGACCGAGCTCGTTCAGAATGTGCATGATATAAACCTAAATATAAGCTTTGTAGAAAATATGCCTAAAAGGATCATGATCAGACTGGATCAGACATTTAGTCAATAATTACCAGGAAACCGAAAACCGGAAAGAAAAAAGAGAAAAAAAAGGAGGAAAATATTTATTCAATTCTTCTAAAGAAAGAGCCAGAAAAGAACTGTAGTACCACAGTGATGGGCTGTAGTAGTCCATATCCAAATCCAGTCCCCCATTGGATTAATTATGTATAATGATCTGATCCGTTAGCTGCACTTATTATCAAAGTGATCAGTTAAGCTTACATACCCAGTTGTTGGGGTCACTATGACATCAACGTTCTTGAATATTGCCATGTGATGGTACATAATCCTTTGCCTGAAGAGTAGATGAAAAAAACAATAAGATTTCTAAATTAGACCAAGCAAGGAGCATTTGAGTATCTCACTTGTTATAATACAGTCTTAAATGACGATGTAATAGATGATAAAATGCGCTAGATATTTCTAAAGTTCCATGTCTATGACATTTAAACCATATTTTTCTGAAAATGATGGCGTAAACCATTGTGTAAAGTGGATGGGTAAAATTAGATCTATAACATCTGACATAAGTTGGCATGATATATCGAAGAAGTATCTCAGATATTTCCCCAAGGGTCTCTAAGAAAAGAAGATCAATAAGCATATAATCAGCATCCCCCAGTTCTCCGTATCATGCATCTAGAATGAAATCTAAAACGAGAGCTCTCTGAAGATAAGATATCATTCATTGTGTGAAGAATGAACAAGAAAAACTAGACCTAAAATGTATGGAAGGAACTATTTTCTGGAGGTCCATGAGGCCTGGTCAAGGTGCCACACATCATGGTAGGAATAGGGTGCCCCTGCACCTGGATACTTTAAGAGCTTATGAACCATAAATAGTAGATAAATATATCCAGAAAAGACATCTGGGTCTTTTATACAGTGAAAACTCATGAGCAATCAAAAACAATGTTTTCATGTCTGAACAAACAAAAAGTGGGAAACAAGGCCACTCTGCCCATTCTCATGACCCGCTTTTGGGCTTTCCAAAGAGCTCTCCAAGTTGTCATTGGTAATTTTGTATTAATCTAGCTTCACCCAGAGATGGAAAATTCAATGAAGCATTTCAGAAAGCACGGTACTGTAGCTTTTAACATGCACGAGATTAGAAATAAATCAGTCATTAATTTACTAGGCTTTCAGATCCAGTACAATTCATGAAAAATCCCTTGAAAAGGGAACAAGGAAAGAAAATGAACATCTATGGAGCAGTGTGTAGATATTAGAGATACAAAGTGGGAGATAGATGATAAGCCTTTCATCTCACTAGATTCCTACCCTGAAGATCACATATCTACTTAAGGGGGAGAATCAATCCCTCATTTATGAAACATCATAGACCTTCCTGAAAATCCATGTAAACTAAGGAAGCTTGTAAGGATTAGACAATTCCGATATAAATTATGAAGAATCAATTATCTGAACAGCATACGTAGTTTGATGCAGTAAATGATCGTTATTATGACTCACCTGAGACACTGTGCAGCAACATAGTCTGATGCGGTAAATGATCGAAAAAGGGCCAAACTAGTACGAGTATCGTATGTCATTCTTGCAGCTTTCCTTCAGAATGACAAAAAGAGGGAGAACATATCAATTTAATATAATGCCACCATTAGTTCTGTCTTTTTTTATAAATAATGTCATCCTTGGATAATAATAGCAATCACTCTGAAAATTTCCAATAACTTGTAGAAAGGTATTTGTTCCAGTTTCAGTATACAATAAACCTACTATTTAATGTTCCTTCAACAAAGGCAAAGAAACATACCCATCCTCACAATCAGGATTCACGGAACACAGCATTTCAGATCCAATTGAAACCAGATGAGCATTGCGCATCTCATGGAGCTCAGGTATAACAATCTCCACCATCTTGAAAAATAATACATGAAATATGAAGCATCTAACTAGTGTGATTGAATGAGCATTTTAATTCTCAAGTTAAAATGTATTATCAGAGCAAACTATTATCATGTCAAAGGACAGAAAAAGCCATTTTATTTCAAAACTAAATAACACAAGGGTGAATGGTAAAATTGTTATAAAGTGCATAGTAGTCATAATGCACTTACTCTACAACCATGAGTTTTGCACAGCAGACCTAGAATATCTTCACACTTATCAGAAATATCAGTCGAGTTTACATCATTGAACCACTGCAACAGAAAAATCATATACTCTTACAATGACGTCTGATATCTAAAGCAGTTAAATTTCATCCACTTTGGTGAAAACCAATGTGAGATTACCGTTGTATACTTTCCAATTCGCAATGATTCCAAAGCGTTTAAACTGTCATGTGCTGACAGTATTGGCAAACAAGGTGCGGACTACAAATCAAAGTATAGTTAAATTTAAATGTGATACACAATTCAAATAAATTAACAAAGGTGCATCATAATTAACAGTTTAGAGGAATAAAAGCTATCAAAGATATCATAGGTATGTCTATACCAAGCTATATAAATAACTAATTCCACTTACAAAAATGATAACTATTCCAACTAAATGCCCTGAACAATTGGAAGAGATTAAAAAGGGCCATGTAACTCAAATAAGCCATAATCCAAACTGAATTGGGAAAATAAATGAGAACCAGTGAAGTAACTGACAACTTGGTTCTAGACAAATTAAAAAAATCGCCAGTCAATGCAAATGCATGATTGGAATGATGATGAGCTGTAAGAGCTATTATGAATTCCACTTCTGGATTTATTGCAATCAATGAGGCATGTATCTTCTTTTTATGTTTTTGCTACGCACTCCCTGTCTCATATTGTTGGTCTCTTCTATTTTGGGACATTGCCTCCTTTGAAAAGTCAATGGACACAATTTTAATTACCTTCCCAACTCGCCCTCCATTCAAGAAGTCTACACCCATTTTTTCCTTGACTTTATTTGAGTTCAAATTAAGGAGGGTAATATTGGAAACTTATGAGTTTTACGTGAAAAACAATGCATTAGATGATGTCCCCTTCAAATGTTGGATATCTAAATAGGATCAACAACATGCGATGTAGGGCATATTCTTTTATTGACAAACCATGAGATACTAGTCAAATGACCCAATCCTTAAAAAATGGAAAGATAAATGGAGAAGGTGAACTTTTACATTTTTGTTTTTCAACAAGTAAAAACGTGTATGCTATTTTGATAGGTAACAAGGTTTACTAAAGTTACCGGTTGTAAACTGTTTCTACTTGCAAGAGAGGATCCCAAGATTGCTGCATACCTGATAAATTATAGTGCAATGAGATCAAATTAAGGAACATAGCTAGTGTTCTCAACCAAATGGTTATTAACTGCTCACTTAAACAAGCCAATATTTTGTAACATGCATGCATCGAACATGGATGTAACGTACAGAACCGGGAATCCATGACATACTTGCAAATAATAGATACTATGAGCAAAAGGATTATGCACTTCAAGTTAAGTCAATATTCCATAATATCCTAAAAAATGGACATTCCAATTTGGGAGGTCTTAATGATTCAAGAGTTATGCAATAGAGAGAGAAATATTGATGCAGAACTTAGATGTTTTCCAATGTAACTGATAATACATCAACAACAGACCCAGGCAAGGAACCAAAATAGGATGAAATTCATAACAAGGCAGAGTACTGATGAACATCTTCACGAGCTTACACTAGCATGACATCCTCCACTGTTGATGCAATTGGTCCAATAATCTCCACGGTCCCAGCATCACATAATGATCTACAAAGAAAAGGTTTCAAATACAATGATTTTAATCATTCATCCTTCAAACATATATATATATATATATATATCTTCCTACAGCATAAAAAGTGTCTTCAGTACATTAATGCCATTAAGTAAATGTTTCGAGAGTGAATAACTGAGGACTCCTGGCCATTCCTATTGGCCATATTGCAAGAGTTGCACTGATTGAGGCAGAAGCATTAGTCAGATTCATAGGATACTACGCCAACTATATTTTAATTGGAGCTTAAGCCATTTCATACTCTCTTTTTTTTCATATATAAGTCAAGCCATTTCATACTCTTACACATGGTGTAAATTAAATTTTACCACATATTTAATTTACTCACCGCACAGAGAGTTTTTTCTTTCCTTTTTCTTATTACCTTCCTCATGTATGTAGAAGTTAAGATCAAATACATTCGATTTCTAAAAAGGATTACCAATCCTTAACTTTTCAAGGAATCATTTATCAGTGGTTGCGAATTATCTATTTTTCTCAATATTTTCTACCTTGGTTGGAGGAGGATCATTATAATAATCATAACAACTACCATCCTTACACAAGAACCACAGTGACTTTTTCCAAGGGGGTTGACCTACAGTATAACTCCAATAATAAATTTACTGTTAAATAAAAGATATTTCAGACACTACAATAGAATCTGGAAAATATAGTTTTCATTTTCAAGCAGTGAGCAATATCTATTTTGTAAAAGCATAAGGCCCAGATATGCTAGCAATATATCATCGCGCTCGATCCCACAGCTGGAAGGCTTACCCTTCCATATCCGTCCGTCCATACGTTGTCTTGAAGCCCACTACACCACAGAGGGATGAAGGAATACGGATTGAACCTGCCTTTTAATGTTACAGTAAGCATAAAAAATTAGCAAATAAGAATGATAATCACAGTGCAGCCAACATATTCTATTTGCACAACCTCCGCCATCTGTTCCAAGTGCAGCAGAGCATAGTCCAGAAGCTACAATTGCTGCAGAACCTGAGGAAGATCCACCAGTATACCTTTCAGGTGCATGAGGATTTCTTGCTGTTCTGCACTTCAAAATACATAAATTAGGGAAATAAATATTGTCGAAACTGGGAAGAGAGAAAACAAGGAACTGTTCCCCAAAGAAATTAAAAACTCTCAGTTAGATATCTTATCCAAGAAACCCAAAGGTTAAAGTCCTTATATAAGTTTGCATGTACTTATAAGGTTATTAAAGAAAGAGTAAACAAAATATAGTAGTGAGATTCCATTATCTGAAACAAAATATAACAATTGAACAATTCCTCAGGTTGCTGATGTCTGTCAGTTCATCCATGTGGAAATATTTTACAAATGAAAAATTATGCAAAATATATATATATTTGTAAGTAATAAGAGAAAAATTATGCAAAATAATTATCTGGAAAGACTAACATGCTCAGTGCATTGAGAGATAGGATTATGTTAGCTGGACTAGAAGTTTTTTTCCCAAGGCCTAGCATAACCAAACAGCTGGAAACAGGAAATTACTAAACTACTTACAGGTCAGAGTTGGGATTAAGTGGACCCTAAGTAAGTTTCAGGTTGATCCAATCATCACTGGTTAACAGTTAAAACCCAAGCAAAACTCACAAACCCACCAAACTGGATAACTAACTATACTACATTCAAAGTTCAAGCCCTGCCGAGGTTGAATTGGTTCCAGCTTGCAATTTCCCAGCCCAGTTACAAGCATAGTGTCTGGCACACTACTCTGAAGAAAAATCCAGAACCCAACCCACTGACCCATTTCCTTCCCCCCTATCAAGGTGCCCAGAAACTACCAACATAACGGAAAGGTCAGGTTTTCTCCATCTATGTACATTATTAGATCTAAAACTGAAGATCTTGACAGCTATTGCAAATGTCAACAAAGTAAAATTAAAGAATTTTTTGGCAATGACTGTGTACAATATTTTCAATATTTGGGAAATAATCCCATTCACATGTGACATCTTAACGCGTACACTTCTCAGGCAAACATAACACATCCACTATCCACCATCAATTTGTCTGACCGCACAGATTACTGTCAGTTAAAAAGCGTTGGATATCACCTTGCCACAGACACAGTGTTCATGTCAAACATCAACATCAGTATTGAAATTGCATTATTTCAACTGCTAAGAAATAAACTTACCCAAAATTAGGGTTATTTCCAGTCGTACCCATGCCAAACTCATGCATATTTGCTTTCCCCAAAAGGATCACACCACAGCTTCGCAGTCTTGAAACACAAACCGCATCCTTTTTGACCGAGCGAACCTGATGCATCCATGTACTACCGCCTGTCACAATAAAATGATACTGTGAGTTTGCTAATACATCAAATAAAGTCTGACAAAATAATTTTTTCAAAAAAAAAAAAAAATCCATAGCCATTTACTCTTAGATGGATGAGGAAGGCAATCTATATCATCCTTGATTGCCATGAAAATCCCATCCAATATAGATAACGGCTTTCCTGCATTAACAACATCCAAAGATGCCATAATTATTAACTGGGGTATTTCCACTGCAGTCAACACAATTATACATGATAAAATTTTACATTAGAGTGGAAATACTTGTTATAGTTATTAAAGCTGCAAATAGCATCTTATGCCTGAATAAAACCATCACAGCTCAGCCGTACCTTCCTCAAACCTTTTTGTAGACGCTGCAGCTTGCTTCCTGACTTCCTCAGCATCAAAGGAAATCAACAATGGTTGCGGGGGCTTCTTACTGCTGAACTCCTCGATAATTGGGATGATGCGCTCTGCCACCTACATAATGAAATGGGAACTTTCCTGTTGTAATCCAGGTGAAAATGAACGCGATTACTAGCAAATAATAGAAACTTACTATAGATGGGGTCGCAAGCCCAGACCGATAAGCATAAGCATAATCACGGATCTTCCAGTACTTGAATGGTGGATCTTGATTCCCATTCCAGCTGCCAGGAATATCGTAATCTGGAAGACACTTCAAAGCCGATTCAACTCGGTCTTCTGGTTTCCCGTCCTCATGAAGGGTGACAACGCCATGTTCTGGTTCTAATTTCAGATCAAACTCATTGAATCATTTCGTGCCAAAAAAAACTTACTTTAGTAAAGAAAGCGATTACTTAAATTAACAGATGATCAACACAGAAGAACAATAACGATATATCTATATAGACGCACAAAATATGTTATAACTTTAACCAAAGAAAATGAACTAATATTGTCACAAAGAGAGAGAGAGAGAGAGAGAGAGAGAGAGAGAGGGAAAAAAACCTTGAGGAGGAAACTCAGGTTTAAACATGGGAGCCTCTGGTATCACCGTATTCCGCAACAACTGTTAATTGCCAATTCAGTCTCCTATAGCTGGAAATCCAATTGCAATTATAAATTCAAGTTAAGAAGTAACCAAAAAAAAAAAACAGACCTCGATCAATTTATTCTTCTTCTTCAAGTAAGATATGAGTAGGGAGCCTATCACCGGCGCTTCAATTATGCTCACAAAAACCTTGAATATGAACCCCGTCAAATGCGGTGCTGCAAGCCATTGAAACCAAATTTCAAAAAAAGTAATTGAGCTTCGGTTCAATATGGATCAGAATACAGTTTTTAAATTTATGACACAAAGATTGCTATTAACAAAGTTTGCGCATGAAATTCGATCATGTAAGCGACCTTGGATAGATTCGGGTTCGTACTTGACGGTGGATAAGTCAACCTCCTGGGCCGGCACCATGACATGCTTCTTTCCCATCTTTAGCTACTGAAATCGAAACCAGAAAATGGTTCAGAATTGCAATTTCAATCGCTTAATCTCCTTCAAAGAGGTTATTAATCGTCAAAATGCGCAAAACAGAACCTGGCACAAAGAGAGGGAATCTAGTCAGACTGTGTGGTGAAAAGGATGCGATACGAAGTGGTCAATGGGGTGGTTGAGCTGCTGAAACGCAATTTTAGTAGAGCGTTGAGCAATTGTCTTTTTTCTTCGGCATTTAATATATGATTAATTGCTTTCGCCTTTCACAGGATTGAGAAAGGCCATCCATTACTACTAGGACGTAGAGGTGCATTCAATGCTCCCCAAATTTATTTCAGTTTCAGTACTGTGTGTAGTCGAACGAGTCGGATACAAGTCAACCAGACCCGAACCAACCACCCACCCACCCACGGCCCCGGTTCTCTGTTTCGATCGGATGGATGGGAAGGAGCGTAGAAGCTCCAAATTGCTTACCGAAGTTGGTGTTGAAGCCCCGGGGGGTGGGGGTTGGGGTGTGGAATGCGACAGCTCGGGTCGGGCTTCGTTTGTCTGGACGCTTTTAAATGGTGGTCGGAGGCATCAGGTGCGTTCATTGTACAACTCATCCGCCGACGTCGTTTCTCGCTAAATTGTTTGTTGGCCGGCGGTTGCTGTTGCGGGACCGCAGAACCGACTTCTCGATGATGCCGTTGAAGATAAGGAGTGTACGGTCGTGCCCCTGCCAGGAATTAAAGCGCGCGCGATACTCGGTACTAGAGTTTATTTCCGGATTGGTTACCAAAATCATAAATCTAATTTATTTCATTTTAAGTCATTCTTATAATTTTTTTAAATTTTTATTTAAAATAATTTAAATTTTTTAAATTTTAATATAAAATTAATATTAAAAAAATTATATTATAATAATATTTTATTTATTATTATTTAAAACATTTCATCTTATCTATGTAATTAAACGGAATTTTGTAATTTACAACTAAAGTTGCGTACTAATCTGTTTAATAATACTGATTTCTTTATATTTAAAATTTAAATTAGTATTTATTTTAATAAAATTTACTTCTAGATTAATCACATTAACTTGTTTTATATGTTAATACATAATTATGTTTACAATTAAATTTTTTCATTTATGAATAGAGCACCAAAGGAGGGATAAGACGAGATGATTGGTAAATAATGTTGAAATAATTTATGAATAATAATTAAATAATTTGTACATAATAATTAAATATTTTAAATTAATATTTTATAGAATTTTAAAATATAAATATTAAAAATAAAGTTGAAGAAAAATAATATTAAATTTAAAAAAATTAAATTTTTTATTTTATTTTATTTTGAAGTTAAAAAACTCGTTTGATTACATATATAAGATATAAAAAAAATAAATTTGAAAGTTAAATAAAATATTATTATAATATAATATTTTGATATTATTTTTTGTTTTGAAATTTAAAAAAATTGAATTGTTTATTATATTTTATACAAGAATTTGAAAATTTTGTACTGATTAAATGAGATGAGATTATTTGTGTAACCAAATGATACATGATTAGATAATAATTAGATGAAAAAGTAAAAATAATTTATATTTATGGTATTTAAATATTAAGATTAAATTAAATAAATTAAAAAGATTTTCTATCCAAACCAGTATCTAGGTGTACCATCTTACCCAACCCTCTGAAAAATTGGTTTGATTCGATTCAAACCGTTCAAATTCAATCGGTCACTAAATTGATTTTCATATATTTTTTTAATCATATACTGAACCACTTTAATAGATCGATTTTAGCCGATTTCAACAAATTTAAAATTGTATTTATTTTTAAGTTATCTAATAATTAAGTTTTTTTTATTTATTGTATAAAAATATAACAGAAATGAACATATATTAACTTATTCATTATTATATTCAATAATAATTGCAGAAAATTTGAAAAATAAAACATGTAAATTCTTTATTTTTTTTAGTTAAACAAAAAATTAGAAAGTGAATGAGTATTTTGTATTAGATTTGTGGTTGTGCATAAAATATATTTGTCATGTGCTTATAACTTAATGGTATTTATATTATTTGTTTAGTAGGAAAAAAAATGTTAGCAGTTGAGGTTAAATACATAATGAGTAATGTTAGATACAGTCTTCATTAATGAGTGCAAGTCCCGTGTACTCCATTTGAAAAAAGTGAGATCCATAACTAAAAAATAAATTTTTTCATGTAGGTCCAAATTTATCAACTTTTTTCAAAGACAGTCTGCAAGGCTTACATACTTTAGAACTACAAATATTATTTCTTATTACATGTTTATTGAAACTATTTTTATTGAAATTAGTCAATGAATTTATGCTTTAAAGCTTTTTATGCAAAATATTAAATGTTTGAATTGCATTATATATCATTTTTAATACTTTTAATCAACATTAAAATACTCTATTTAAAGTAGTTATGAATCTTCCAATTCAACATGTTGAATCACCCCATTCATTGAATCGGTCCTAACCTAATCATGATTTTTCAAACCTTAATTTTGCCTTTTTAACATTTATTTTAGTACGACATGATAAATGTTTTATTTGTAACTTAATTTAATTTTATAATTAAATGTTAACAAGCCAATTACATAGAGAGTATCATCTATATCGTCTTATTGGGGGTGCTACCAGCACTCGTTGGATAAGGGTGTCATTGTCCGCCCCTTGCCCCCGCATGGATGGGGAGACAATTTGGGCCCTCAAACCTTAGCACCGTCCTTTGTGGGCGGGTGCCCACATTTAGATGCCAGGGATTGATTGGCCCCCACAGGCCTTCACCCACCCCTGCCCACCCATGGTGAACAAAAACCAACTAGATATATATATGTGTGTATGTATGAATATATACTAGATGGGGCAACGGGGAGAGAGAGAGAGAGAGAGAGAGGGAGAGGACAATGACAATGACCAACGACCGAATGCCATAACAGAGAGAGAGGACTCATGGATAGAGGAAAAAGAGATGTAAAGAGGGGAGAAGTTTTATATTAAATCATATAATAAATCGACATTATTTTATTAAAAAAAATTATTTATTTTTAATTCATATATAAGTGGATTGGATGTGGTATTTACCGGCAAGGGCCTAACAGTGGGGTGGGTGGACAGGCGGCGGGGCTCTGCCACCCACCCCTACGTCTTACTAGCAAAAGAATTCAATACTTATTGATTATGTTAAAACTGTGTTGAACATCTCCGCTCCTAAATTATGGTTATTTATATTCGTGGTATTGAAAATCACGTCTTGGATGTAATCGATACTTAAATATGATATGAATCCCAAAATTTGCATCGCTATTAGTATTTGATATAAAAAGTGAACTATTTTCCACGTCAAGTACTCCATGTTTACATACTTCAAGATCATTTCCAATATACATTACATGGGCCTACATTTTACATTAGAATTCATATTATTTCAACGGCTCTTATAGCTAAAAGCCTTGAAATCTTTTGGGTATGAATGAAGTCTGAAGAAGAAGAGCCCCTCTGGCGGTGGGCTGGTCGGGGTTAAAGTCTTTAAATACAGTTGGACAAACTAACAGGGAAACATAGGCCCAACCATTTAGGTCCAAAATTAATGGACATGATTAAAAAAAGTGGGTTGTTTCATTCTGGACCAAACAGAGAAGGTCCAAGAACCCAGAAAATTTAAAATTGAAAAGTTGGGACATGGAGAGAGATTGACCGAGCATGTTGGGGGGGGGGGTGGGGTGAGGAAAAGGTGCCGAGGTTGGTGTAATTGTGAGAAGAAACTTAATTCAAATCTGCCTGTCAATTGGGAATCCAAACGCTCCCAACTCCCGTCCGTTCTCAGATTGGGCTATAAAGATAAGTAAATTGTCGGCAGTTGGGTTTGGTCAAAGGATCATGTTCTTCGGTTATCATGGCAGCTGGAAAGCATGTCTTTCCCCCGCTACAAAGGGGTTTAGGTTATAGTTAATAACTTGAGACCTTCTTTTCTTTCCTTATATTTTCATCGGAAATGCCCCGTTTGGAATATGGGTTAAGTTAAAGATGAGTTAAATTCTTTAAGTTTAGACTATTGATAGAGTTTGATGAGATCTACTTAAAAACGAATTTAAATGTATTTATGAAAAGTTAAAAAAATTATAAATCCCGTATATAAAAATCTGTTGAATTGAAAAAAGTTATAAATCTCACGTATAAAGAGATTTTGAATTAAGATGAATTTATGGTTTAGGGAGTGAAATGAGAATTTTTAGTTTTAGATGAAATTTTAAAATATAATTATTATTTTAAGATTTGAAAAAATAAAATTAAGATTTAAAAAAATTGAATTGTTTATTATGTTTTGTATATAAATTTAGAAAAATTGTAATGATGAGATGATAATTTTATGTTTGAGATGATAATTTTGAAAAATCTCATGTAGCAAAACCGAACCGTAATTTGAGAGCTTGATATTTAAATGTTAAATTCTATTTAAAATTAGATTAAATTATTCAATTCATTCAAAATTTTAAACGGAAAGTAGGATTCATTACTATTTTAAATTACTTTTCACATATTTTTAATTACTTTTTATTATTATTTAATATTCTATTATTAGTTTTTATTTATTTATTTTATTATTATTCACGACATATCTCAATAGTTTTCAACCCCCAAATTCAACCATTGTCAACTGCTATTAAAATAGGAAAAAATTTAGTTGCAAGCACAATTGTATACTAATATGTACATCAATTTAATGTGATTGGTCAAAAAGTAGATTTTATTGAAAACATGACTAATTTAAATTTTAAATATAAATGAATCAGTATTGATATGTAAATTAATATGTAACTTTACTTGTATATAGTAAAACTTGCTGCAGTTTATCTATCTTCTTTGTACCGGGTGTTGTATTTTAGATTGAATACAAAAAATAAAATGTATAATATAAACCTTTTTGGTATGGTAAATACAAGTCTCTCGGTGAAACAAGCATCGTAGGAATCTTTTTATAAAAAAAAAAAAAAGCATCGTAGGAATCATACAGAAACGTTATACGGTGCTGCCAGTTGGGGTGAAGCTGGCAAATCCGTCCTTCTAAAAGTTGGTTTGCTAATTCCAGGTGGCCGAAACTGGCTGCTATCCGTCTAGCGATTTCTCGAAAAGCGAAACTGCCAAAAACTGTCGCCCACTAGGAAATCACGTGTATCCCCCCATTTAAAGTTGTTTTTTTTTTTTTTTTTTCTCTCTCTTTACCAGTACTCAAGTTGTTAGATTTTCCTTTTCTATTTTAATTTTTTTTTAATTCTGACTTTATAAAATTTATCACTCCTATCATTTCCGTAAAAAGTATTTTCATGTAATTTCAAAGAATAAAAAAATTGATAAAATTTTAAGAATATTAATATTAAAAAACGAAAAAAAGAAGAAGCCCTCTCGTTTAGGAAAGGGAGAAAGAGTCTCCATTAGTTTGAGAGAGAGAAAAATAAGCCACACCATTAGGGATTTTCAGAGCCATCTCTGGTGGGAAAAGAGGTGGCCCTTGATCCCTTTGTACATACATAAATGGTTAGTTTGGTTATTTTTATCAAATTTAAATATTATATTTTTTAAGCTTATGCGATAATGTGTTTTTAACTTTTTAGAAAAGTTGCGTCCTAATCATGTGTGGCGTGATTTCAGGGACACGAGAAGGCATGGTTGCCATTGGTTTATTTTGGAATATGGACAAAATGACAGTTGTTGTCCGGAGTTTCAGTCAACTTAACAACCCCTTTGTTACTTAATAAGATATCTCTTAATAATAATAATAATTTATAAATAATAATAAAATAGTCTAAAAATAACTAAACAACAATTATTTTTTTAAACAGACTTTGGGTTAGTTTAGTAAGTAAGGTGATAATTTTATAAATAGTAGTGAGAATAATTCAATACGGCAACAAACAATCAATGATTTAGAGAAGAAAAAAAAAATCATATTAACAGCAACACTTCACACTCACTCACTGAAATTAGAGTTACAGAGGATTTTAGTTTTAGGAATAAGTAGGAACAATCTAATAAATATATTTATTAATAAGGTAAATATCAAATGCATCATTGATATCTTTCATATTGAAATCTCCACCATTAATTTATATAAAATAATTATTAATATTTTAACTCTTATTTATCAATGCAATAAACATCACATATAGTAACATTTTACTTTATTTATATTTTTGATGGAATAACATGTTACTTTAAATAGTATCACTTTCGACGCTATCTTTTTTGAAAATGGAGCTACGAACATAATAAATACTTGACGGAATACGGTAACCGTTGGATGGCATAAGCCTATATGTAAAATGGAAGTTTTTTTTAGAAATTATATTTACAGTAATTGTGCAAACGCGGCATATTTTTAAAAAATAAAAAATAAAATAAAATAAAATTTATACAAAAAAATAATTTTTTAATATTAAATATTTTTATTTTTTAAGAAAATACTCACAATATTTACAATTTTGTAACTGTAATAAGTATTAGCTTTTTAACCGCTCTATGACGTCCACACTTTTTTACCCACTGCTAGATCTGATACTCCACTGCCGCACTTAGCGTCACCGTAATTTCCTTGGCCACTTTGTATTGGTGGGCTGCGACGGTGAGAGGGGAGAGAGACTAACTGCTCATAGTCCAATCCCAGTCAACACATCGCTCTCTTATCTCTTTCACCTTAGTCCATCCGCAGTGGCCCCTACCCCTGCCCCTGAGTGTGAAAAGTCTATCAGAGGGTCCCCACCAAAACCCACAACCCATGCTTCACCCTCCACTCCTAATCCACCACCTGTCCCAGCATACCCATCGTAGCACACATATACCGCGTAACCCCTTTCGTCACCGCTCCAAAACCCCGCCCCACTCTTCACCTTCCCAAAATATGATACTAAACTAAAAAGATCTCTCCCCCAAATTTCTCTGCCCCCCGCTCTTCCTTTTTCTATAACTAATTCAATCAAAGCTCTGTCCAGCTGCAACTATGGAGAATTATTCCTTTACCTCTTATCCGGATTCTGGTGATTCCTCTCCCCGTTCTCGAGAGATAGACTTTGAGAACCCTCCACCCTGGGACGACCAGCAGTCTCACAACAATTACAAGGCCAAATTCATGTGCAGTTATGGTGGTAAGATCCACCCTCGCCCCCATGATAACCAGCTCTCTTATATCGGTGGCGAGACCAAGATCCTCGCCGTCGACCGCAACATCAAGTTCGAACCCATGATCTCCAAGCTCTCCGCTCTCTCCGGCGACCCCGACGTTTCCTTCAAGTACCAGCTCCCCGGCGAGGATCTCGATGCCTTGATCTCCGTCACCAACGACGACGACCTCGACCACATGATGCACGA
This sequence comes from Carya cathayensis, assembly GCA_011037825.1. NCBI lineage: Eukaryota > Viridiplantae > Streptophyta > Magnoliopsida > Fagales > Juglandaceae > Carya > Carya cathayensis. The sequence goes on along the minus strand of QGSO01000257.1, from coordinate 1,089,514 downwards.
GTACGATCGTCTTTACCGTGCCTCCGCGAAGCCCGCCAGGATGAGGTTGTTTCTCTTCTCCTCTCCCTCGGCCAATCAGTCTTCTCCCAGTTTCAGGTCCGAGGGGGCCAGGTCCGAACGCGAAAGGTTCATGGAGGCTCTGAACTCGGGCCCTACCGACGCGCCGAAAGCTCCGGCACGAAACGACGTTGACTATCTGTTCGGGTTGGACAAAGGAACCCCACCGCCACAAGCCGCAGCGAAGCTCCAAGATTCCTTGCCCGAACCCGTCGCACCACCGCCTCCTGAGTTTTCTACCCGCATGGTTCATGGGGACCGCGTTACCGGATCAGATCCAGTCGTAAACCCGATCGAGATGCAGAGGCATTTGCAGGAATTGCAGAGGCTGCATATTGGAGAGCATGAACCGGGTATGATGAATTTCAGAAAGAGCGATGAAAATCTGGTCGGAAACTACTCCGGAGATTACTATGTCCCCAAGGTGCCGGAAAAGGCTCCTCCGGCCAACGTACCTCATGGCACGGCATTTTGGCAGGAAAAACAATTCGCCGGAGGGGGTTTCCCGGCAAGTGCACAGGACCAACCGATGTACATGATGCCAGCTCCGGGTCCAGTCTACCATGCAGCACCACCGATGGTTCGAGCCATGGGCATTCAAAGCACTCAAGGCTACTACACCATGCAGCGAGTCTCGCCGGATGTATATCGAGATCAGCCGCAGCAGGTTTACAATGTAGTCGCACCGCCACAATCGCAGCAACCACCGATATCGGCGAATCCCCCGTCGGTTCTACCGCCACAGCAGGCGAAGATGTCAGCGTACACGGAGGGGTTCGGGATGGTACGGCCGGGTGGCGGAGGAGTGGGGATGATGGATACGGTTTCATACGCCCCCGTGACGTACGATGGCGGGATGGGGAGACAGGTGTACTATACACCGGCGACGGCTACTTATCAAGGCGGCGTTGGTGCGCCTGTTACTGCTGATATGAGGACCGCTGGGCCGTCGATGGGCCAGGAGGGTAAGGTGGTGAACAAGGTTTCACAAGCTTCTGTTTGATAATCATAATTCAGTTGCAGAGATACTCTATAATATTACAATAACTACAATACTGAATATTTCATGTTAATTATGTGGTTAATTATCGTGATGATTATATATATATATATATATATGGATTAGGAAGTTTTGCTTGGTTGTGTATAAGCTTATGGAGATGGAAATGGTTTTGTGATCAGATTATTTTGTTTTTAAGTTCAGAAAACTGGGTTTTGAATGTTTGAAATCACAGAGAAAATAAACAGAGACGTAACTATCATAAGTTTGGTATTTTATGGGAATTGAGTTGTACACTTGTTCACCCACTACAGTCTGTGGGTTGACAAGTGTAGAGGATTAGTTAGCCATTATGATTGTTTTCGTCCAAATGGGGGCACTCAAATGTTGAAAAAACGGAAGAGACAATCATAACAGCTGGAATTTGTAGAGACAGGTGTGGGGAATCAATTAGCAGTAATGATCTCACTACCTGTGGATATTTCTTTGAATTCAAGTCACCGGGAGATGGGTCTCCCTCGACTCGAGTGTTTATCTTCCTGGCAGCTGCATCATAAGCTCCACTATGAGTGGTACAGGAACAGGAGGTGTCACTGTTTTTGTGACATAATTTTTAAGGAGGCGTGGCAGGCACCAATTATGCGAAAACTATTTTAGGTTTGGCCTTACAATTTGACCCAACAAAATTATGTTAATTTATACAATTATTAAGTGGGTATATATCATTCTTATTTTTGGGGTCCATATGGGTCTAGGTGTAAATGCCATTCACTGGGTGCGCAGTGAGTACTCAAGTGCACGCTCCATCAATTACTCGTTGACGCAGAGCATTAGCTCATGTTTGGAAGATGAGACGAGAGAACAATTTCTCTCATCTTAAGATCTTTCATATATTTTTTAAAAATATAAAATAATTTTTAATTTCAAATCTTTAATTTTTTTATTTAATAGTTACTTAATTATTAAACTTTTTCAAATTTCATTTGGAATATTCGGTAAGGTATAGCAGTCTTTTTTTTTAAATTCCCCTTTCTATCAAAATTCATTTGGACTCTTTCAATAAGGTATCTTAGGAGTAGTGTTCGGTAGTAAATGTTAGAGTAATGTCATTCATATTTTTTTAAACAATAATCTCGACGTGATCAAATGATTGGCATTCTCTAATAATTTAATACTATTAATTTAGTATTAAAAGGATAATAGATGAAAGTTTTGTGTAAGGTATTGGTTAAGGAAGCTGGTTTGGTTACCTCATCTCATCTTTATCTAATAATTATAATTATTTAAAATTTTTACATAAAATATAATAAATAATTCTATTTTTTTAATTTTAAAATAAAATTAATATTAAAAAATTATATTATAACAAAATATTTCATCTCATCATCGTGAAATCAAACTAGACCTAATTTTGAGAAAATTTTCCATTCCATGCAAAAATCCCGTGGCTGAATAATCATGCCTGGATTTCCTACAGAAGTAAAGATTAAAAGAAAAACATAGAATTTATCAATCAATCGTTGAAATCAATTATTGAACTTCATTGGGTATGAAATGAGAAAGAAGCTGTGACAAAATGGGCCAATCTCACAAGAAAGCGACGATAGATGTAAGGAGATTTTCAAGGGAAAACTGATGTGAAAGATGGGCAAGAATGGAGTGCAGAATGCATAGATGCATTTGAATTCTTTTATATCAGGTTGCTTGTGAGAAGTTTTCACAAGCGTCATGCTTTTGTATGCATGCAAAGATGCCAAGCGATGTAATGTGTATGATGGGAACATTAAAGAGGATTGACATTAATCAATTTAGTTAAAAAGAAGTTAATAGCATTGGGTAACAATTAATTCCAAATATTTTCCAATGTAAGGAGACGGAGGCTACCGACAGTCATTTCACACGAACACCCACAGCTCAGCCACTGTGCTCACGATTACGTCTACATTTGTCTTGCTTTCCCCTTTCTTCCAATAGATAGTTTCTAATATTTCTCAGTGGTTCACTCCTACCTGGGACCCCCACTCATAGAGCCTCTTGACCCACCTCCAATAGCTAAACATAGACATGCACCCACAATAATTTTTGTTTTTTAAATTTAAGATATTAAATATTCGATTCCTAGTCATCACTCATGGCTCATGAGTGGAGATAATAATTATAACAATTATTATTATTACTATTATTATTAAATTTTGACTTAAAAAAAGAAAAAGAAAAAGAAAAAGAAAAATTATATCTATGTAAATAAATTATATAAAAATAAATATTGATTTCATGTGATCTATTAAATTTATTTTATAATAAAAATAATTTTACAATTTAAGGTACTATGTCAAGTCATATCACTTTATGAATTTATTTTTATTTAATTCTTTTGTATCTAAAGTATTTCTAAAAAAGAATTATTCGCCCCACATCTTGATTATCAAATGTGATTTATTTTAAGAGAAATGATATTTGCAGTCGTAGTTGTGCAAGCGGTGTACAATCTCTATGAAAAAAGTGAATTAATATGGGACCCACATGAATAAAAAACTAACTTTTTAATCGTGGACCCCACTCTTTTTCAAAACGATTGCGCAGTGTTTGTACACTCCACGACTGCATGTATAATTACTCTTATTTTAAAGAACAATTTAATACTATTTTATTGTAATTTTTTTATTCTTAATTACACTTAATTTTGTAGTGAATTTTAATACTTTATTATTTATATCAATTGTTTCAATTAAAATATCGCTAAAAAACATTTTTCTATAAAAATTATGAACTTTAAGTGCATGTTTGAGATTGTGGTAGGAAATATAATTTATAACTTAAGTAATAAATTCCACCTTTAAAAAAAGTTATTTTTAAAAAGATATTTACTATGTGGTAATCATATATTTAAAACACTTTCAAACATATTACATTTGTTTACAAATAAATAAAAAAGTGCATTATGAGGTAGAAATGATATAAAAGATAATTAGATTCATTTAAAAATTATGATCATATTTTTGAAAGTTTAAAAATTGTAATTATCTAAAAATTATATGAATATTTTTGCTCATTAATAGCTTTTTTAAAATTGCAACTACATTATCCGGAAAAACACTTTTGGAATGATATTTTTTCAAATGTACTTTTTAGTTTATTTGAGATTAAAAAATATTTTAATATGTAATACTCAAACAATCTTATTTTTTTATTTTTTTTTATTAAAGAGTTTTTAAATATATTTAAGTATTTTTTAAGATTCTAACGTAATTCCAAACAGGTTAGAGCATCCTTATTTGATTATGCAAATCTCATGAGAAATTTAGTTAATAGAACTTGAAAATGTTTTATATTGGATTATCTAATTTCAAAATTTTTGATTTTTAGTTACAATAAAATTAAGGTTTGCAATTAAATTTGATTGTTACTATTTCACATCTAAATAAATAAAAAATAATATCTTTATACACTCTCTCTCTCCCTCTATTCTCACTCCCCATTCTCATTCTTCCTTCTACATTATTTCTCTATATTATTTAATAAAAAATAATAATGTATTTCCATATAAACTCTTAATTTAGAAAAAAAAAATTAGTAGAAAAATTTTTTTAAAAAAATATTATTAAATTTATAATATTTTATTATTATTTTGACTAATAAATAGATAATCTAAAAAATAAGTTTTGAGTGAAATAGTCAAATATAAAATTATGTTACATTATATAAATTTTATATTTACATTTAGATAATCTTATAGGCGAGGCCCGCCCCACCTAGAAGCAAATTAGAAGCAAGAACAAAAACCACATGACCCGAATGGCAACGGAAATGAAAACTACGAGAAGTTCAACGCACAGACCCTCGATCCCAAACTTGGGCCTCCTCCTCTTATTAAAATCCCAACATGGGTCAACCTGATGAACTTAAGCACTGGACAACCATAAGTGATCGTCTTCTTGTGTTATTTTCTCAGACCGGGGGGGAAGTGGGAACAGAGAAATGTAAAAGAAGTTGGGGCGTGAAAAGATGGTGTGAAATATCAAGCTTTCCTTTCGGATTCGAGAATATCAAAAAATTAAGTCAGAATCAAGGCATATTATCTTAAATAATAGAATTTACTTAAGAAATGGTGAAAGCATAATTTAGAGAATCACTCGAGCGTACAGAAAACTAGATTCTTGACAAGGAAAAAAAAAAGGGCAGGAATCATCACAATTGCCCACCTGCTAGCAACTGTTTATTGCCTCAAAAATGAGATCCTCCCACGACGGCTAATATTTAATTTGGTTCTGTGAACTTTTCTCTGGGTGCATGCATGTCTATATTTAAACATATGTACGTCATAGTTAAGAAAATGTAAGATAAAACCCCTTTGTTCTAATTCTAGTGGGCAGTTTATCCTCCTTAATTTCAGGGCTTTTGCCCATCATGAGCAAGAAACTTAGAAATCTCCAAAGTAACAGAAAACAAAAGCGTATACAATAGCTTTTTTTGTAACATACTCAAACCATTTTGGTCACAAAAATACCTGTGTATGGGCAGTAGGGGCCTAGGGCTATACGCTTGATCAGTTGACTAATCTACTGGTTCCTTTCAGCATTTCACCAAGAAAGAGGTCAAGTTTGTGAAAAGTATCGTCCTTTATAACCAATGTGAAGGCTAGAACATGTTCTCATGGAGACATGCTGTATATAATATATATGTGTGTGTGTGTGTGTGTGTGTGTGAAAGGAATATATGCATAGGGGGGTTTCGGAAGTGGCTAGAACACATACCAATACCAAGTTGTCAGATCAGGAACAATTATCTACTAGACTGCTTGCAACCCGACTTTTTAATGTGAGCTTGACGCCAGAAGCCTCAGAGTCTCAGACTCACATGGACCCCAGGGGTTCCGACATCAACCTCTCGCAATGAAACTTCGAAACACATCAAAGTTGCAAATAAAAGGTATTCCCTTTGCAATCTGTCCACGTGATGACAGAGAGCATACTCGAAACTTGTAATATGATTTTGTATTTTTTTTTTTCTGGTCAGTCTTGATCTACATAGAACCCGCCTAGCTATTAAAGAATCTGGCATTGGTTATTAACTTTAATTTAATCTTTTAGAGGGTCCTGGTGAGGATATAGCTGTCTCAGAATTAACGCAGCCGAAAGAAATGTCAACATGACTGCACAAGTTCATATTTCACTTTGAACTGTGCTTCTGGACTCTTCTTATTCCTTATACACTTATATTCTCCAACTCCAATCTTCACGTCCAAGTATATAATAAATGCCCACCACCGCAAATGCTAGTAGATAAATGATCTTGCCTTCCAACAAGCTCTAAGCATCTCTATTGTGTTGGATTGTTGCTTTGCATTTCAGAGATGAATTATGACCCTAAATATGCCTATCCCTATCCTGCTCAAGGTACCTTCTTCCTCTTTGTTCCTCTCTGTAATCTTTTATATAGGAAATCTGCTTTGTAATCTCACGTAGAGGGATGGAATGTTAATTTTATTTGAAGAGCAAAACTGTTGCAAAAATAGCAGATAAAAGATGGAATATTTTATTGAAAAAGGCATAATTTGGTGCAGGTGTTTATCAAGGACCTCCTGTGATGGCTCCTCCTCAGTATGCAGCGGCTCCAGCACCACCTCCAAGAGAAACGGGTTTTCTTGAGGGATGGTATGTATTATAAACTAGTTTTGTATCTAATAATCGATTCTTCGTGGGATTGGGATATTCCAATCTTGACAGATTTTGTGTGATCATGCAGCCTTGCAGCCTTGTGTTGCTGTTGCCTCTTGGATGAGTGTTGCTGCGATCCCTCTCTTATATTTATCCCCTAAACCTATTGCTATGGCTGTACTTAATACACAGAAAATGAGGAGTTCTTTGTATTCCTTAAAGATGTAGTCAAATTATACATGTACACATTCTGGTCATCTTGAATATCCTTTGTTGCTTTCCATCTGTTCTTTCTCTTTTTCTTTTTCGTTTTTGTGTGATGGCACTTCTGCTACAAATGTTTCCCAGAGTACAATTTATAGGTGAACTCATCCAAGACATTTTAAAATTTGCGGGAGAAAAGGAAACGGAGGCAATACCATAAATGATTTCAAACAGCTACTCTTTGTGCATCTATGCATGTGACAAAAGAGTAGGATCCATTATGCGAAATAATACAGCTAATTATTTAAAGAATAGATGGAGGGGATTGTTACTTTTTCTTCTTTTTTAATGGTATGAGATGGCTTTTTCCAACCGTGAGAATGAACTAAAAACGAGAAACTGCATTCCTCAACGTACAAGTTGGTTTGAGATTAGAAATCCGTGAATAATAGTAACATAGTTTGTAAATAATAATAAAATAATTTGAGTTAAGATATTTTATAACATTAGAAAATGAAAAAAGTTGAAGAAAAATATTATAAAATTAAAATATTGTTATAATATAATTTTTTTTTTTTTAGATTTGAAAAAATTGAATTGTTTTTTATGTTTTGTTTGAAAATTTAGAAAAATTATAATAATTAGATAAAAATGTTAAAAATTTGAAATTGAAAAATATTTATATTTGAATAGTATCTGAATGTAGAGAAGAGATAAGATAAGTTGAAACCATTTGTGAAATCAAACTGTCCTAAATCCCCAATCCTCAACAAGTTTATTCTTGTAAATTTATTCAAGTTGTGTTTAGATGTTGAGCTGAAATGAAATGAGTTGAGTTATTTATGAAAAGTATTGACTAGTGAGTTGAGATAGTAATGTGAGTTTTGTGAAGCTCACATAAAATGAGTTTAGATGTGTTTGGATGTTAAAATAAGTTTAAATGTATTTATAAGAAGTTGAAAAAGGTTGTAGACGCCATGTGTAAAGAGGTCTTGAATTGAAAAAGATTATATGTACTACGTGTAAAGAAATTTTAAATTAAGTAATATTTATTAATTTAAAAATTATGTATTTAAATATTATGCTAAACTTAAATTTAAACTCAAGTCAGAGCTATGTCCATATTCCAAACGTAGTCCTTTAATAATCATGAAACATCACATCAATCAAGCTACACGCCAACCATAAAAATTTCTCGAAGGAGATCTTCAGCCCAAGCTGAAGTGCTGATAAACACAGGTCGCACTAGAAATGGTCCAAAAGGGCCCAAATGCATTATAGACTTGCGGATGGTTTCGTGGGCCTCCAAAACATGCAACCTGTGGCCCTTGACATTCGAAAGAGAGTACAACAGCGACAGAGCCAACACTAATAATGGCCTTTTCTATTCAATGAAAGGCAGCACACAACTTCTGGACGATAGAAAATTCAAAAGCTACACGTGTGCATGTACGTCTTTGCCCTTTTTCTTTTGACTAAATTCAACATCTTTTTTTATGTTGTATAAAAACCTTCAAGAAGGAGTTGGACGGGTTGGCTTTGTGTTTTGCTGTGTTTTTGTCCCAATGGCAAATTACCTCCAGTTTACACGAATGACCATAACATCACAATACATGGATTCAGCTCCCATTTGAGCTTTGAGATGTTATTCCATGGGTAAAATGCAAAAATAAAAAATAGATTGATCTACTCCTTTTGGGAATTCATTGTGAAGGAATCGGATACTTTCCTTCTTCTTCTTCCGGCCAAAAGAAGAAGAAAATAACAGAAAAGAAACCAAGAAGATCCTCGGATTACTGGTTTTGATAATAGCAGAAGAGCTTTGAGGAAACAAGACTCTTGGTAACTGTACAATCTTTGGAGAAAAAATCAAGCTGTCCTGTTAAAAACCATTAAACTTTCCAACAACCTTCGGCCGTGAGTTAGTTTGATTTGAAGACATTAATGTCTGTGCTGTCCAGATCTAATTAGTTTAGCAATAAAATAAAATTTCTATTTTTCTTTTTGGTGAAGGAAAAGTCTGGGTTGGATCAACTTTCATCAAATATTTTCCGTACTCCCAACGTTACATATTCTTCATTACTTGACATATGTCTTACACAAATGCACACTGTTTTGCACAAAGCCCCAATCAAAATGTTGACGTATTCTGAAGTATTAAATTGGTTTTGATGTACCTTTGCGAAATGAAAATGCCCACTCCACAGAAAACAGAGCTTTTCTTTAGGCCAACATCTCCTCACGCAACCCAGGCTGAATTCCCTTGAACTAAATCCAACGACCACGCAAGAGGAAGAGCTAAAACAAAAAACCCCAAATTGGAGGAAAAAATAAAAATAAAGATCAAAGGGAGAAATGTGAGCGAGATTGTATCAGAAAAATTACCGATTGTATCTACCGTGAAAAAGGCGGTCGATCACGATCGTAAGCCGTGAATTCTTTCACGAACGACATCATTGCAGAATGATATGAATGTTTTTACTGAGATTAGCGTGATGGGAGAAGAAGATCGAAGAAATAAGAACGAGGGGAACGTAAAAGAAGAAAGAAAAATATTATATATACACATATACATAAATGTATAAACAAATGCAGAAAATGAACAGATGTCAGGTGCGGCCGTGTCGTTTGGAGTGGTCGGCGTCAAGGATTTCAGAGCTTTATATAGTGAGCTTGAGGGAGGGAGACCATCTCTTCATTCAAAACAAAACAGATACCTAAAATTATAGTTTATTCTTTTTATAATAATGAATGCATTTTTTTTATAAAATAATTACAATATGTAATATTATTTTTTATTTTATAATAAACAAATAATATAAAATTCAAATGAAAACTGTAATATATGTGATAAAATGATATTTTTATGTCAATTAAAAAGAAAATAGATTGTAAATTAATTATATACCAGTTTCATTATTTTTTATGGTAAATTTAAAGGTTATATTGTGGCCAGTCCATACGCGGGGTAACATGGTAAATTAAGATGTTCCAAGAACGAGTCCATCTGTCCATGTACTATCCGCAGGGCCAAATGGAAGCTAGAACAGTAGGTCGTTGATTACCCCAGCAAGCACGTCGTCTGCATTTACGAAATGACCCTTACATTCAGGGCAGTGAACTCCACGCGCTTTCATTTTCTTAGCCACTCTTCAAGCTTCCCTTCTAGCTCACGCTACGACCATCCAATTCGCTTCCTTCCACGTCAACGCCACTGGGCCCCAGACCTTTCCCATTAAATATCGAAATTTGTTAAATAAATAAAAACCCTACATGCAGTACAAATTCAATCCAAATGCAAATGTAACCCAGACTCAAACCCACCCCCCGCGAATAACCTTTCTCAACCCGCCCCCAAATAATCCAAGTACTACAAAAATCCGCCACGTGCACCAACCCTCACATCCTCGCCGTCCATGCCAGGTCACGCGGTCAGTTCTTCGGGCACCAAGAGATTCTCGATTCACCCTCGGATGAAAAATCAAATCCCCATCGGTGGCTCACAACCTGCCCGATACTTCCTCGGTCAGATCTCATCGCCTTTAAGAACCGGCCCTAGCCTCCTCTCCTTCCTCGCTCAGATTTAGGGTTCAAAATCCCCAAACCCTAACTTTCACGTTCCCTCTCTCTTTCTCTCTCTCTCTCTTTCCCCAATTATTTTTATTTTTAGTATTTTTTGGGAATTTGGGAGGCCTTTCCTTCGGCGCGTGCGGTTGATTGATCTGCGCGTGAAGGTCACGCCCCACCCGATTCATGGTTTCCACCTCACCGGAATTGAAGATTTCGAATTCGGTACGTCCATGGCGTCCGCTGTCTTAGCCAGAACCACCAGCACCACCAACAACAGAGCAGGCGGAGGATTCATGGGCAAAGTCCCTTTCTCAAACCCTAACCCCAATTTCACCACCAAAAAACGGCAGCAACAGCAACAGTCGCATCCAATTGGGGGTAAAGTCATCGTTGAGGAATCCCCGGACGTGACGCAATCGGCAGCCTCAGACGATGCTTCGTCAATCAACCACCGAAGACACACCTCCACCAGTACCGAATTTAACGACGTTCAATACTTGAGCTTCAACGTCGCATCCTTATCGAAGAAGCAGCTCGGCGACCTTAAGACCCGTCTGGCCGCCGAGCTTGACCAGATTCGCGAACTCAAACACCGCCTCGAATCCCATTCAATACCCAATCACACCCATGCGCCGCCGCCGTCGAAGAAATCGAAAAAATTATCGGGCAAGAAGCGTCCCTTGCCAGGCAATCAGAATCAGAAGAACCAGAATCCGAGCCCGAATTTGATTTCTTCAAATGCGAACAACGTGAACAGGAGCATGAACCTGATGTCCATGAAGGCGTGCAAGGATATACTGACAAAGCTGAGAAAGCACAAGAGCGGGTGGGTATTTAACGAGCCGGTGGATGTGGTGGGCATGGGGCTTCACGATTACCACGACATAATCAAGCAGCCCATGGATTTGGGGACCGTTAAGTCAAGGCTTGCTAGGAATCTCTACCAGTCTCCGTTGGATTTCGCCGCTGATGTGAGGCTGACCTTCACCAATGCCTTGACCTACAACCCCAAGGGCCATACCGTGCACGCCATGGCCGAGCTGCTACTGGCCAGATTTGAGGAGTTGTTTCGCCCTTTCAGCGAGAAAATCGATCGGATTGATGAAGAAGAGGGAGAAAAACGGATTTTCGATGCGGAGGAAGAATTGCAAGCGAGCGATAATAATAATACTAATTCGATGCAAATTGCGGAGAGATCGGACCGGATTTCGGATCATTCTGAACCGTTGCAGAAGCTCCACGCAAGCTCATCGAATCGTCAGATGGTGCAGTCTCCAGTGAAAACGCCACCAGTGAAACCGGTGAAGCAGCCGAAGCCGAAGGCAAAGGATCCAAACAAGAGGGAGATGAGTCTGGAGGAGAAGCACAAATTGGGGATCGGGTTGCAGAGTCTGCCTCCAGAGAAGATGGAACAAGTCGTGCAGATAATAAGGAAGAGAAACGGGCATTTGAAGCAGGATGGTGATGAGATAGAGCTCGATATTGAGGCCGTGGACACCGAGACACTTTGGGAGCTCGATCGACTCGTCACCAATTGGAAGAAGATGGTCAGCAAGATCAAACGCCAAGCTCTCATGGGAAACTACGCCAAAAATAATGGGGTAGAGAAATTCAACAAATTTCAGAAATACGGGCATTTGTTTAATTTTGATCTAAAATTTTGAGCATTTTATACTAACTTCGCTTAATAATTATTGTGTATGTGCAGGAGCTACCTGTGAGCAGCGAGAAGATTGAAGCTGTGGCTACTGAGGCGAAGAAGTCGAAGAAAGGAGGGGAAGTTGGGGAGGAAGATGTGGACATTGGGGACGAGATGCCGATGAGTAATTTCCCGCCGGTGGAGATCGAGAAAGATGTTGTTGGACACGGGAGTAGTAGTAGTTCTAGCAGCTCCAGCAGTTCAGACAGTGATTCCTCATCAAGTGGTATAACCCATTGTTTCATTTCTTCTTGGTGGGTTTGAGAAATTTTTGTTTGTAGAAATGATTGACAAGTGAGGGTTGGATGCAGATTCAGATTCAGGGAGTTCTTCTGGGAGTGATTCGGACGCCGATAATGCACAGTCATGAGGTTGCATTGAATTAATTGAAATGGTCTCCCAAGAGTGGACTCAAGTGGAGAGGTGGATCAGAAATGTCCCATTTTGGGAAATGTTTGTTTTGTTGGACAAGGTATTAAGTTTGTGCTATAATTGTCTTCGATAAATTTTGTTTGTACATTTTGGTATGAGCTGAATTACGAAGAAGCTCTTTTGATACAGGGGATGGGTGTTAAACTCGGTGAAGTGTGATATTCTGTTTCAAGCTTTTGGAGAGATTGATGGAACTGGAAGTCTGTATCTGTGAGTGGGCATTTTTGGCTGTGGCGTGAGGAATATGTGAAAAGGAACCCTTGAGTTGGGCCAAAAAAAAAAATTTGTAGGTCAGATGGTAAAGATAACTTCAGTGTGTGAAAAAAAATGGTTAGGGATTAGAAGAAGGTAGAGAGAGAGAGAGAATTAGAGGATTGAGAGATACCATTGTACACATTACCCGCATTAATACATGATTTTTCGCAGAGGCTTTTGTGGTTCAATTTATATCCATCTTCTTGGGTTTGTTTCTCGTAAGCAGGATAGCACCACAGAGGGAGGGAGAGGGAGAGAGAGGGAGAGTGTGTTCTAGGCGGCCATTCCCTGCTTTGTAGCCAAGAGATTCCAAAGCAAGCATTCTATCTTGTGAATCATTCTAGTGGTCCGTTGATGCCCAGACTTTTGAGTGGGAAGAAACTCTCTGATGACATGTTGGTGCACAGGATTCAAAGAGGGAAGAGATGTGTTGAAATCTTCATAACTATAAATTTAATCAAAATATAAATAATAACAAGGTCTGCATATCAGGTGTCGCCGGGCTTTGAAACTTGGATTCTCCGAAAAGGAGTTCAGAAGACTTCGAAAGTCTCAGTCCATCCATGTGCTTCTTCATGTAATGGGGAGAAATTTGCTCAAAAACTGTTGAGAACGTGGGTGTGTAGGGGGTGTGATGGAGTACCCTTTTATATTTTCCAGAGTCTCTGTCTATCCTTCGACCCAACTACGTATAATAACCGAAAAGAAATGAAAGTTCGTGTGACCTCAGAAAAGCAGCCCTTTGACAGAGAACACCTTCTAGGTATCTTGGCATTTTGTACACCTTTGATGGGGATGGGATGTTACTTTCCACGGGAGTTACTCGCGGCATCCTCTTCTCTCTCTCTCTCTCTCTCTCTCTCTCTGTGACCTATAGCAATGGCATATATATATATATATATATAGTTGGAGGCTTGAAGCAAGTGGGGGGCATTCTTCTTCTATTCTACTCGCTGCTCCCCATTCTGGTCATTGGGTGGGGTGCGACTCTAAGATGTGGTGGCGTTGTAAGAATTTCCCATGGTAATTAGTCAGAGTCATGATTTCACAAATAAAAACACAAATCAAATTTACCAACCTATACTGCTAAGAATTCATCAAATCCATTGCTTTTTAAGCTGCTTGGCCAATTGTACATTAACCATGTTGTTGCTAGGCAAAGTCCCGACGATTCTGGAGCATATTCAACAGCCTCCCAAATTTAAGCTATTATCAAGTAATTTCAGGCTAAAAACATGCATCACTACGTGGCCCTGAAAATGTATTGGTTTTGATGACCCGGGACTCCCAAGCAAAATCTCTCTCAAACTATCAAGCGAACGCCAACCAGGAAGAACGCTGCTGCGAAAACTTCGTCAACGCAAGCATTAAAAGAGCATAGACTTGCGCTCATATAAAGAGAGACTTTCCTAATACCACCTCCCCATATTTAGATACAAAAACCGCTAGAAACTTTTATGGCCGAAAGAGCGAATGAAACTAGAGATATCCACCCCAGTTTGCGACACTGCCATCAAAGAAAGTATCACACAACAATCTCAACACTCACTTCTTAACCTCTTCATATTCTGCCTCGGGAGCCTGGTCACCACCCTGAGAACCACCTCCCGAGGAAGAACCACCATCAGACCCACCTTGCATGTGCTGTCCTATCTTTGACACAGCTTTGTTTGCGGCATCAATCTTTGACTTCATTTCCTCAACGTTGTCCCCAGCTGTTGCCTTTCTTAAATCTGCAATTGCATCCTCAATCTCTTTTGCAACCTCACCAGAAATCTTGTCCTTGTACTCACTCAAGCTTTACTCAATGCTGTAAATGGTAGTGTCTGCACTATTTCTGATATCAATCAATGCTTTTCTTTCTTGATCCCTCTGAGCATGCAACTCCGCTTCCTTAACCATCTTTTCAATTTCATCTTCTGAGAGCCCTCCTGATGAACGGATGGTAATCTGTTGTTCCTTCCCAGTGGTCTTGTCCTTGGCAGAAACAGTCACAATGCCATTGGCATCAATGTCAAATGTGACTTCAATCTGAGGCATGCCTCTGGGGGCTGGCGGAATGCCCACAAGCTCAAACTCTCCGAGAAGCTTGTTGTCAGAGGCCATCTCACGCTCACCTTGCAATACCTTGATGCCCACCTGAGTTTGGTTGTCAGCTGCCGTGGAAAAGACCTGCGATAATGTAATTTGTATTCAGGAACTTAGCATCCTCAATAACATGAAACTATAAAATGTAAAGTGCAATTAAAGACGATCTCCAACATTGAAAGGTTTGAGTCATATGGGGTCTCTAGAACAGGAGCAACTTGGAAATTTTTTGTAGCAAACCGACATCTTTTCTTCCACCACAAAATCATTTGGGAACGCTGAGAGCCTGAGAACATTAAGTAAGGACTAAAATGGGGTAATCTTATTAGGCAGCTCTACAAGCCTTAAAGGAGAAAACACATACGATCCCACTAAAACATCCTATTTAATTAAATAATTTCACAAACATTTTTCTTTAATTACTTAATTTCACAAACTTCCTTGTCTCAAAATGGAAAATTTTCCCAAAATGCCCTAAGCACATGCTCCCTAACACAATCAATTTATCAAACCAATCCTCCTGTGTGCAACAGTCTTGGTCGCGTTAAAAAATATTTGAACATAAACCTAGCAAACCAAGCCATATACTACTCTAATTTCAAGTACAAATCTGTTAACAAAAAATTATAAAAAAAATCCATAAACTACTCTGTTGCATTTGTACCCATAATGGATTTAGTAAAAAACTAACTAAATCACTGCATTTTGGCTTTGAGGCCATACCTGACTCTTCTTTGTTGGAATGGTTGTGTTCCTATTGATAAGCCTGGTGAAGATACCACCCAATGTCTCAATACCAAGTGACAACGGAGTGACATCTAAGAGGAGCAATTCTTTGACATCACCACGTAGAATACCACCCTGGATAGCAGCTCCCAAAGCAACTGCCTCGTCAGGATTTACTCCTTTGCTTGGGGTCTTTTGGAAGATCTCTGCAACGACCTCTTGTACTTTTGGAACACGTGTCATCCCTCCAACCAGAAGTACCTCATCTACTTCCTTGGAAGTTATTCCAGCATCCTTTAAACAGTTCTTACATGGGCCCCTAGTCCTCTCAATCAAGTGATTCACCAAGCTTTCAAATTTCGATCTGGTTAGTGTGATATTCAGATGTTTTGCACCAGATGCATCAGCTGTGATGAAGGGCAGGTTGATTTCAGTTTGGGTTGTGGACGACAGTTCTATCTTAGCTTTCTCAGCTGCCTCACGAAGCCTCTGCAGGGCAAGCCTGTCCTTGGAAAGATCAATCCCCTCAGTTCTCTTGAATTCACTCAACAAGTACTCCAACAGTGCATTGTCGAAATCTTCTCCTCCCAAGAACGTGTCTCCATTTGTTGCTTTAACCTTTACAAGAGAGAGGAGTTAGTGGGACTTGCCTAAGCGACAAGAAAGAACTACTCCAACAGCTTTTTTTTAAGGAGTTGGGATAGACTACCTCAAAAACACCATTAGAGATCTCTAAAATAGAAACATCAAATGTTCCACCTCCAAGATCAAAAACTGCTATGAGACCCTCCTTATTGTTCATTCCATAGGAAAGTGCCGCAGCAGTAGGCTCGTTAATAATTCTCTGCACATCAAGTCCTGCAATTCTGCCAGCATCCTTTGTTGCTTGTCTCTGAGCGTCATTGAAATAAGCTGGAACAGTGATCACAGCCTTTGTAACCGACTTTCCAAGATATGCCTCTGCCGTTTCTTTCATCTTAATCAGGATAAAAGCCCCAATTTGGCTTGGGGAATACTGTTGCCCGTTGGCTTCAACCCATGCATCTCCATTTGGACCCCTGACTATCTTGTATGGAACCATCTTCATTTCTTTCTGTGTTATAGGATCATCAAATCGTCTGCCAATCAGACGCTTGGTTCCAAAAATGGTATTCGTGGGGTTAGTTACAGCCTGACATTTTGCGGGAGTACCAACAAGTAGTTCTCCTTTCGGGGTGAAGGCAACCACTGATGGTGTTGTTCGAGATCCCTCCGCATTCTCAATAACTTTGGGATTCTACAGATTCTCTCAGAAATTAAAATGAGTCAGAGGTAAACTAAACGGAATAAGAAATAACACAAAACACAATACTTGATCAATAGATGGGATGGCATTTGGAGTCATTATAAGAACACTGTTTCATGTCTATACCTTTCCCTCCATAACCGCAACACGAGTTGGTTGTTCCCAAGTCGATGCCGACAACATCACTCGCAGCAGGCTTTGAACTGAATTGAAAATGGAAAAATGTTACGGCAAGAAAAAAGTAGGAAAAAAATTCTAACGAACTCCCAAAAATAGCGGGACAATCCATTATACCTGAATGCCCTCGTCAAACTTGCCCAATTGTAACCCAGCTTCGAGGGAGCCCACACTGGCTTCACATTGCTGGCTAACTGCGTGATCATTAGAAAGCACCACCAAGTTTAGTTCTCAACGTGTACTTGGCTTCGTCTATTTTCAATAAAATTCTTACTTTCTGATATAAAAAATAAAAAAGTTTATTTCTCACCGTTAATTATCAAAAAAAGGTTATTTCTCACCCATGATTTACCCGTATCTACCAAGCTGAACTTATACCTAACTTCAATATAACCACGTATAGCAGACAATATTTCCATGAACACCTCTAGACAGACATAAAACCTCTTACTTTCGATCGTTCACAAACATAGGGAGTAACAAAAATACAAGTGAAAGTGTCTGTCATAGGTTCAAATAGCCCCTTCAAAGAAAACTTCAGCATCAACATAAGATGATGAAGAAATTCTGTTCCGGAAACCAGAGCTAAAACCATAATGGAACTGAGCCCTATACATCCATCGGACTCGGTTCCAATCTCTTACCGAAATTTTTTCATATATATCGTTACACAAAACCTTCAGCGCAGATATAAAGAATAAAACCGAGAAAAAGACGCACAGAAACAAAATAACGGACTAGATTTTTCGTTTAATAGGTTAAAACAAAGAGCAAAAAAAACCAACTGAAACCAAATATTTCGCCTGAAAATTCCGCAGACTCGTTCAATTTCTCTGAACCTTCGCAGGAACTAAACAGAGCACAGAATAGACGACTAAAAAGAAACAGTTCAATAAAACAGAGCAGAGAGAAATCTCGCAGGACGAGGACGACGAAGAAGAAGAAGACGTACGGATCGAAAGGCGGAGAGAGGTGCAGAGGCAACGTCACGGCGTCGTAGTGTGCGAAGCAAGACGGCGGTGGCGGCCATGGACGGATCGCCTTCGGAGGATCAGAACATAGCGAGAAGTGAAAGACACAGAAACAGAGAGTGAGTCAGTTGAGGAAAATGGAGGGTTTAGGGGTTTTGCGGTGGGGAGGAAAGGAGGTGGCTTTTTTAAATTTTTAAATTTTTGTTTTTTGAGATTGTTCTAGAGATTAGCGAAAAGAGGTTGGTCGAAGCTTCTAGATCTCCTTACTGTACACCTCACCCTCACCCCCAGGTGATTAAAGTTACATTTAGACAGTAAGTTGATCTCAAATATTTTATTAATATCATCTCAAATATTATGTAAATAATAACGAAGAAATAATAAAAAATATTAAATAATATTAAAAAATAATAAAGAGTAGATAAAAAATAAATGAAAAATAATGATAAAATAATAAATAATAGTGAATACTTTAGTGTCTAAACTAGCCGCGAGTGTTAATCAATTCACTACCAACAGTTCGATCGAGCTCAACAAGTTTTCCAAAATGCAGTCCATCATAGGCATTACTCTTTCTTTTTACTTCATCTCCTTTTTTATTTTTAATTATATGTGTTAAATATTTTCATAAATTAATAAATTAAATAAAAAAATATCTGTTTATATACATTTAAATATATATTTTTCATCTTAATTATTTATTTAAAGGAAGGACTTTCAATTATAGAACAATGCAATTTGTATCATTTGCATTAGCAAGCATCAGATAGAAGAATCTTCACAGAGAGAGAGTAGAGAGAGTCACAGATTCCTTGCAATTTAAGCAGTGTATGTACACATATCATTAATATAATTCCAAGAATACACTCGCAATTAGTGCTGCTAATGAAGGGGAAAGTAAAAGAAATATTGTAAATATTAGCAGAGATTACCAACAGATGGAAGAAACTATAGAAACAAAAATCAGAAAGGAAAAAAGAAAAAAGGAAATATGAAAAATCCCCATTTCCAGGATAGAGTCAATGGTACAAATGAAAAAAAGGGGTCATGTAGAACCAGGCCTAAACAAATTGATCACAGTAGAGTGGCGTGATGACATCCTGGAAAAGAAAAACGAGGAAGAAAGAGATGATAGAGAAGTGAATATTTAAACAGGCAAAGGAAGAAGATGTAATTGGAAAGTAAATGAGGAGAGTGTGTGCTAAAAGAGATACATACAGGAAGATAATAAACACATTTTCAGTTCCATTCAAATCCGAAGGTAACCTCCTCTTTCTTGAGCTCCTCCATTTCCTGCGGTTCTCATGAGGATTGACTTCCTGTTAAGAGACCAGCTTCTTCTCATAACCCTCCTCCGCTGCCAAGCAGCTAAATGGGTATAAAGAGCAGGGAAACAGAAGCACATCAGTACCACAAGTAGCATTGCCACGCAGAGTAACATAACATTCCGGAAACCATCTTTTGACTTTGAGTTCATTTGCCCTGTCCATGGAACTCCTCCCACATTCATGCCAAACACTGTTCCAAAGTGATCGGTGTCAATTGCTAATCTCTTCAACAAAATCTTAACAAAAAAACGTGCACCAGAAAGTTCTTCTGAATGTAATAAGGTTGCAGCAAGGTGAAACATTTACCCCCGGTGATGATGGACAGCGGAAGGAATATTATGGAAAGGAATGAAAGATAATATAGTTTCCTGTTTATTTGCTCGGCCTGCCAGCTATCAAGTCCTGCTTGAATTGCTGTGACACGATTTGCTATGAACCCCACATTGTCTTTTAGCCTCCTTAAACGTCCGATCAACTCTTCAAGGGAGTTAATGTCTTCGATACCAAACCAACTTTTTGAAGAACATTTCTCTTTCACCCGCGGAAATACTTGCTCCCCATGCGCTATCACCTGAATTCAATGAAGTTACAAAAACCAAGTGAAGGTCCAGTTAACAGTTTTTTACTTCAATTCAGTAGGCCGAAACTAAAATTAAATGGTAAGAGTAACTATTCTAGACAACGGCCTTCCTATGGCAGATCAAGACACGATTGTCCAAACACTTTATTGGTTAACTATTTACTAGGCATCATAACCCTTATGGCCACCAACGCAGCTAGTATGTTCTAATTTTGTGAAGTTGGCTGGAAGGAGCTAAGACGAAATCCATTTATCGAAGTAACTTCCATAGCTGTCTCATTGCTAGTCATTTCTTTCAAAAGCATGCCTCTTACCAGAGACTTTAATTTGTGAGTCGTTACCCAAATAAAACTTGACAGGCTAACAACATCGAACATAAGGTTACTAATAACTCTAATCTCTCTCCTACTCTGTTTTTGGCCATTCAAGAAACTAAATGGGGCTGATACCTGCAGAAGGCGCTGCAAATTAATATGCATTTTGGGGAATCTTCTATCATCTAGCATTTGCTTCTTCAAAGCAAAACCACCTGCAATGAAGCAGAAGAACCATGCCTTAATTTCGACCCTATATCAAACCATATGAATCCAAGGAGAAAACAGTATGAACTCATAGGAGCTTCGTAAGCACAAACAAACTATGGAAAGAAATGGAAGAATTTCAATTGGAATTATATCCACGTCCTTTTTGAGTAAACAAGAGCATGCATCCCCAATGGAGAACAGGTCTTTCCAGAAGAAAATCCTGCAACTGGCCCTCACCATGCTTTCTCAATGTATCATTATAGACCACAGATAGACCGACTATCTTTTCATAAATCAATAAGGTGAAATAATAAAGTACAAAACAATTAAAATAAAGTTCAGAACTTCAAAAAAAATCCTAAGGCCTTGAAACACCCAAATCATAGACTCACATAGACCATCTTACACAATGTTCTCTTCATTCCAGATTTTCAGACGTTACTGATAACCGGCAGAAGTCATTAAATTTTTTTTAATGTCTCCAACCATAGATATGGGAAAGTACACTTTAGCATGAAAATGCATATCCTCCAATGTTTTCAACATCCTAGTTAAGCTGTAAAGAACATTTAGAACTTTTAAGGATGGGCCCAGAAAACAAGGCAAAATTCATGTCATTTTACACCATTTAACATGAAAAAGTATTACTCAGTGTGTCTGTATCCTGGTTACTTGGGTATAAAATGACCTTGTAAAGTATTACTCAAGCAATTAGTCCAATTTATTATATAATATCGTTATTGTGAGAATCAAGACTTGTTAAAATTCATTTTACTTTGCTCTCTCTATCTCAACAGTAAAGAATCAATATTCCAATCTCCCCCAAAAAGAAAAAAGGTTAAACCCAAAAGTGAGCAACAAAAGTAAAGGCTCCATATTGCTCACCGACACGAGCTTGCTGGGTATTTTAAAACAGGTTCTCAACAAATTGTTTGGGACATAACTAAAGAATGATACACAATCCCATAAGAGAATGATACTGCATCAACAGATTGTGTACTGCACATTGATAATACGATTACAAACTTGCAGATGATATTTTAATCCAGCTTCATTCTTTTACTTTCAAGCATGCAGCCTTTATTAATGCTAACTAAAGGTCTCTGAGTTTCCACAACTCTGGTGTGCAAGATCCTTTGACCCCCTTTTCACTAGGTTCTGAGTGACTTATTGATAGAAAAGACTAATAAAGGCATAACAGTCTAATACAGCTCTGAATCAGAAGTGATGCATGAATCCAGAAAATTTGATGTTACTATATATAAGGACGATTCAATTATGGGTAGAACAACTTATATTTACATCATTTCAGATTTTACCTTTATCCAATTGAAGCTCCACAGAATCCAGCTCCATCTCAAGTTTAGTCACGACATCTTGAAGGTGATCCACATGTGTGTCAAGAATGTGAACAACAAGATTAGAGATAGATTTTGGCACGGGATTATCAGCCTCCTCAGAGTGATTCATTGTCAACAAGAACTCGAGAACATGCTCCCTGATAACAGTTCCACCCTCTTCCTTATGTTCACCCCTAAGATACGAACTCTCAACTCTAGGAATCTCAGAGAGAAGAGACTGAGCCATCCGTGAGAAGCCCAATCTAGGAACACGACCTAAAGATACTGTGATGACTGAATTCTCAGTAACTCTAGCAGCAATTCTAAATGTAAAATCGCTCGAGGCAGGGCCAGGTGAATTAATTCTGAAGACAAGAGCCCCATCAACATGCCCACAAAAGGGTCCATTGCTGACGAGTGAAAGAATGTCTTGGAGTTTCAAAGGTGGACAAAGAACACCAATGAGGTATTGTGCAGATTGTGACAGTTTTTCATTTACTCTTGGAAGCTCCACATGGTACCAACAAAACTCATTCCCTCCACCCTCTGCAAGATCCCATTCCTTATTATAGAAGTTCCCATGGCCATCAAAAATATAGGCTTTCTGTCTCACCATACCCTGAAAATGGGTCCAGTAGAGAGGGGGCTCCCTGAGAGGAGTGTCTCCCAAGAGGTCCCTGTCCATTACATCTGCCTCTCCATTAACCGCTGGTTCTTCATGATCTAAGTCCATGATTTGTAGCTTACCTTGGAATAATCAATCCAATAACAACAAGGAAGTTTATCAACCAATCCAATCCACAAAAACCTGAATCAACTTCCCTGTCCAATAAAATAAAAAAATTATATCATTCAAAACTCCGCACTTCACGGGGAATTGCAATGTTTCAACCTCAAAACGCCACGTTTTCTATTTATTGAGAACCAAATCAGTCATATACACGAAGAAGAAGATGGCATCAAATCAACCCTGACTGCCTCAAAACAAGACAGAGGTGACACTCGGATCCAGAACAAACCCAAATCAATATAATTCACCAAATTTCCTACAAACCCACTGGACACTTCAGAACCACCAAGACTCCAAATTCAACGCCCATCAGTGCCCAAGAAACCCATCAAATCTTCAATCTTTCAAGTCCCACTGAACCCCGAGAAACCCCATCACAACATGCAATCCTCGATTATGCGTAAACAGCCGAGAAAATAATGAAAACAGCAACATGTACAGGTTTACTAACACTCATAATTAGATGCTATACCTTATTTAAAGGTTACAAACGAGCAGACCATCGCCCAAACAAGAAGACCCACGTCGGAATCAGCTAACCCAATCGCCAAGCAGTAGAAATATACAAAACAAAATTTCAACTTAATAAAGGCCGTAGACTCGTAGAGCAACCCCCTCGATGTTTGAAAACTTCAAAACAACTTGTCTTTGAAACAAATATTTATTTGCGACTGGTGGAATATTTTGATGACGAGATTATGTCAGGCGTAAAAACAAAGAAAAAAAAAAGGAAACGTGTTGCATGGGTCTCAATTTCCTACGAAGCTTCCTTTTCCCTTTTCTACATGGAAATTGAAGTAGTTTCTTTCCCAATTTCTCATTCATCAGAATCATCGCCAACTTGCAGTCTTGCACCGTTAAGATTTTTTCATTTTTATATTAATAAAAAATGAATTTTTCTATCACTTACAATCACGTAATTATTTTTAAAATGCAAGATGTTGCAATGAATTTTGGCCCAACTGTAAATCTGGGCGTTTTTGCAGTTTCCTCTAGTCCTATATGTTGATTTCTTTTCCTTTTTTTAAAAAAAAATTTTTTAAAAAAATCTATTTTGGTGTTTGAGATCTTATTGGAAAAAAGAAAACGAGGAAAAAAAAAAATTTCAACTCAATAGAAAACTCTGTATATTAAGATTGTACAGTAAATAATCAATTGTCGGTTGTTGTTGTTCTTGTTGTTTTTTTTTTTTTTTTCCCTTTTCTGGTCTCGAGCTGTGTCAGTTAATAACTCCCTTTGAATGCATCGAAGATCAAAAAGCAAAGATCATCTCATTATACACACAATTATAATTGCGAATTCATGATTTAATCAATATTGCGACCAAAAGGGAAGCAATTGCGAAAGTGTTGTTCAGATTCTGTTCCCTTTGGAGCGATGCTTCTAAAAAAATCTGAACATAAATGGAGCCTGCAGTGATGCTTCTCATCTCTTCAGTCTCGTCTCATAAAAAAAAAATGAATTCAAGCTTGCACTTTGTGAGAAGGTTCTGAAGTGTAGATCCACTTAAGGTTATAATGGAACTTGATTTTAAATTATTAATCGAATTTTTTTATTTATTTCTTGTCTCGAGGACTTTATATAACAATTTGTACCTAAGATCCACCCACTTTCATACCATCATCAACTATATTATGTTTTTATTGAATTAGGTGCTCAAATCTTTTATTTTTATTTTTTATACAATGAATAGGGTTTGAATTCAAATTTTTCATTTGAAAAATCGGGTTATATGCTATCAGATCATCAAGTTCTTGATATATACTCAAATCTTTGACATACTATCTACCATCTCTATATAAGATTTTCGTGTTTTTCTTCAAATTTTTTTATTTTATCTATTAATTTTCGATATTTGTAAAGGTCATCAATTAGACATTTTTGTATATGAGAATAATAAAAAAGATCAAAGAAAAGAAAACACGAACTGAGCAAGATTATTCGTAATTGATAAATGTTTTAGCCATAAAAAAGATCATATTAAAGTAAACTCATAAATTAATATGACTTTATATAATACGTTAGATTGTAAATAGATGTAATGTAACACATGAAGTTATGTCTGTCATATATGTTTATAAATTTTTTATTTTTTGAAATATTTTAAAAAATAAAGTACTTATCTTCCTAATTTATATAATTGAGCAATATAATTGATATATTTTATAATAATTCTTATACTCATTATCCATACTCTACACACAACACTTGATTTTTTTTTTTTGACTAAACTTAATGAATTTTTCTACTCATCATCTATACACCACACATTTATATTGTAGAGTGATAATGATTTTTCATTTTACAAATATAGACAATCAACTAATAAAATTGAAATCCGTACAACCTTTAGTAATAAAATAAATAAATAAATAAATAAAAACTCAATAATTGTTTTAGTACTTAGCCTTTTCACTTTAAGCACTTTTCTCCGAGCTTTTTATTACCTATAAGTCTAGACCGTACCACTACTCTTCTAGAAGGAAATTTAAATTTGAAAAATATTTTCCATTCATTCATTAAAATTTTTTAAATTTTTACATAAAATATAATAAATAATTTAATTTTTTTAACTTTCACAACAATTATAATATTAAAATAATATTTTATTTAATTTTTAATTTTTATCTAAAACTATTTCATACTTTCTCATTATCCCAACAGTCTCTAAAGTGTAATGAGTGCAAATCTTAATTATTGGCACATGGATTCAACATCAACACCATTGTCTCTACAACTGAAGGGTGAAGTACTTTGGACGATTCGGGCTTTGGTCAGGAAAACGGCGATTGTTACTTGACTATAGAACTCCCACAACACTAGCAATGGCTCACCTACAAGTAAATTGATTGGCTCACTCGAGTTGTTGTTGACTTCAAATATGCAAACACAAAGCAAGAAAGATATCAAAGAAGAGTCTTCTTTGTAAACAATGAGATCAAATAGATTTCTCAAAATAGATTTCTCAATATTTTATTTTTATTTATTTATAAATATATTTTGTCAGTATAAAACTTAGACATAATTTACATGTTCATAGGATGCTTGGATGCGATTTAGGCTATACTCGAGTGCCAAGCATGTTTGATGTGGCACTCCATGATTGGTGTTTATGTGGCTTATTTAATAAACTTTGAACAATATTGAAATTATAATGATAAAGAAACTCAAAATTAAAATGTAAAAATCAATATTTAAAGAAATATAAGTGATATTTGTAGTTATAAAATGCGTAAGTGTTGTGCATTTCAATGGTAGACTTTATTATTTTTTAAAATAAATGCACGATAATTGTATAATACATGACTTCATCTAATTTTTTTTTTTTTTTTAAATAAAAATTTCATAGGCTATTTTTATTGAGTAACTACATACAATTGCTTTTACGTATTCTCTATACACTCTACTAATGTGATTGGTTGTATTAATTTTTTTTAATATATAATAAATTATATTAGTAGAAAGTACGTACATAAATTTTTTAATTTTTATTTCCTAAATGAACTCATTGCTAGATGGGATCCTCCGGAAAGCTTGGAAAGTCCTTTTTTGTATGGGCGTGGGTTAGTATACTGGTCAAGCCTTTTTATAAGAGAAAGTGGTACAAAAAGCCCACCAAGTGCTAATGGGCCTGAAACACATTCACCTTAGCAGTGACCGATTTGCAATAGCAACAGCATTTCAAAACCGTCACATTGTGTCCATTGGCATTCAGAGTTAAATAAGATAGGAAAATCTAATTGTAATCATAATTGTGTATTAATTTATATATTAATTTAATACGATTGATCAAACAGTAAATTTTATTTAAAATAATGTTAATTTAAATTTTAAGTATAAATAAATCAATATTGGTACATAGATTAGTACGCGACTTTGTTTGTATATAGCAAAACTCAATAAGATAAGTCTAGAATGATGCTAAAAGGAAGGAAGGAACCCAAAAAATAAAAATAAAAAAGTTAATAGAACACTAATTTCCAAAAATAAACATGCTAGCAAGGGCATCTCGAGAACTCTTAAGGGCTAGTTTGAAGAGTGAGATGAGATAAAAATTTTGTGAATACTAATAAGATAATTTGTGAATAATAATGAGATAGTTTTGAGTTGAATATTTTTTTGATTTTAAGAAATGAGAGATAACAAGTTGAATAAAAAATATTATAAAGTTAAAATATTATAAGAATATAATTTTATTATATTATTTTTGTTTGGGTATTTGAAAAAGTTTGAATTATTTTTTATTTTTTATTTGAAAGTTTGAAAAAATTATTATGATTAGTTTGAAAATTTTACATTTGAATTATATTTGGAATTAAAATGAGATGATATGAAATAAAATCATATGATAATTTTGTGGCTCATATAAGGCTCCAAACCTACATAACTAATAATTGAAACTTATTACAATTTGGAAATTAGAGAAAATGGTGAAGCAGATGAACTCTAATTTATTTAAGCGAGAAATAGTATTTACAGTCTTAAGATTTACAAATTTTGTGCATTCATTTGAAAATAAATGAATAAACTTGAAACTTACGTGAAAAAATTATTTTGTTAATAGATTCAACTTATTTATTCAAAAAACATACGCAACTTGGAAACTTTATAATTATATTAATGTTATGAAACTTATGAATTTCTTAAAGGATACAACGATATATATAGGAGTATAAAGGAGACTATGCGTTTGACGTCTAGCACTATGCGTTTGACGTCTATCACTATGCATTTGACGGCTAGTACTATGCCTTTGACGGCTAGATAAAGGTGGTCATACAATACAATTGGAATTTGATTTCTAATACTCCCCCTTTGGATGACCACATATAAAGAATATGGCTCATTAAAACCTTGTCAAGGAAAAACCCAGTGGGAAAAAACCAATGACGAAGGAAAAAGAGTACAATATTCTGTATATTGCCAAGTGCTTTAAGATTGCCTCATTAAAACCTTGCAAAGGAAAACCCAGTGGGATAAAACCTTAGCGAAGGAAAAAGAGTACAATCAGCACAAGTCTTCAAGACTTTACTCCCCCTGAAAAGTGCATGATAATATGTCTTAAAGTTTCCGCATTCCAATGTTCTGCACAATCTTCTCAAATGTTGCAGTTGGTAATGCTTTAGTGAATAAATCTGCCAGATTATTACTTGACCGTATCTTCTTGATATCAATTTCAACTTTCTTCTCATGAATTGCAATGATCTTCTTGTGTGGATCTGATAAATAACTCGCATCTGTATATCTATCTAATTGTGGACTTGATCCAAATAATCACATATTCAGGGCTTCAATTGAATTGGAGATAAGGTACTTCAGGATCAAGAATTTCTCCATCGTCTTCACAAGGACGAAATGAATTTTTCTGCTCATCAAATTATCGAGCAACCATTGGAGTACTCAGGACTTTATAGTGAAATTCACCATATTGATCCAAGATCATTTTAATATTGAATTCACTACTCTTCTGGAATTGTGCTCTTCTGGAGTTCTTGTAAATAACACAGTTACTGGAGGAGTTATCAAAATTAAGCCACAAACCTCCATATTAAAAAAAAACGGTGGCCATCTTTTTAGGCCAGACAAACATCGCGGGATTTTACAGTTCTTATGTACTTGTCAGGCGCCGCAGGGCTATAATCCTACATATGCTGTCAGGCGTCGTAGGGCTATGATGCTACGCCTCGTCTCTTGTAGAGAGATGCTTCATGAGGGATGCCGTGAAGCAATAGAGATGCTTTGTCATTCCTTTCATAATTTTCTCTATAAAAGAGGTATTCAGATCATCTTCATTCGCATCTCATTTTCTTCACTTTTCTGTAATCATACTGCATTCTTACTCTGCAATTTCTTTTTGCATTCTTACTCTGCAATCTCTTTCTGCATTCTTACTCTGCAATGACTCAGCAATTTTCTCATGGCCAATATATAAGGTTTTATGCACCTCGCTCATCAGCTGTTCCTGCTTCTACAACAGGTGCTATAGTGCAATATAATAATGATCTGACTAATAAGTCAGATGTTGAAGCTATCTATGAGCTTGTAAATCTCGGTGCCCATTACTCTTCAACTATTTATGCATTTTCTCAGCGACTACAATTCAAACCTTATGATTTGGACAAACTCCATGAGAAAATTTCTATCCTTCAGCGACTTCTTCAGGAGTCTAACATGAAGATAGAAGTAATAAAGCAAGAGAATAGGAAATTAAAATCTCTGCTTAAGTCTTCTTTTAGATTGACTACTCCTTTATATAAGGATGCCATGCAGATTCTTGAAAAACAATAGCGTTTAAAGAATGAGGCGAAATGCCTCAAATTTCTGTAATTTTTTTCTTCAACATAATAAAATAATATTTCACAAATATTCATATTTGTGTTTCTATCTTCTGATAGCTATTCTGTGTGCTCCATTTTATTTCTCATGCACATTTATCTCCCCCTTGAAACCGAAAGGGTTTTATATTTCAAATATGTGCAGTTCTTCTGATCTCTTTAGGAGTTTCAAGAAGATTTAAATCATCAACCGCAATAATAATAAATCTGGAATCTCTTAATAAAAACACATGGGTATATTGGATTATTTTCAAATCCTTTTTTCAATAAATATTCGCTAATGCGTTTATACCACATGCATCCAGATTGTTTTCTGGATGTACTCAAATAACAAGCTTCAAGCATTTTATATCCTTCAGGGATTTTCATATATATGTCATGGTCTAATGACCTATATAAATATGCAGTGACCACATCCATTAACTGCATATCCAATCTTTTTGTAACTACCAAACTAATCAAAAATCTGAATGTGATTGCATCCATAACAGGAGAGTATTTTTCCTCATAATCAATCCCTGATTTCTGCAGTTTTCATGAGCACTTCTGGAGCCTCAATGACATTTAAATTATCTATATAAACTGCAATAAAAGATAATATAAATACTGAAAATATATGAAAATAGTATGTTCCACATGCGTTTAGCTTGCATTAGATCATATAAGGATTTTAAGACTTGATAGACTATGTACTTCATGACTATATGCTTCATGCATACCCAAACTTTTGGTAACTGTCAAGTTAATATAAATCTCAATATGATCTCTTTAACTTCAAAAACATATTAATATTATTTCTGCAAGAAATATATTCGTGATTTATATATCACATTTTCATTTCATTTATACAAATACCCACTGATATTCAACAAGCATCACCTCATAGGTGTTTGAACTTCAAGTTCATATGCATCACATTTTACTAGTGATATCAATTCTGCAGGAATTGTTTATTTCTATTTTGGCCAATATTTTTACGTCGGTATTCTTCGACGGTTCTGAACTCATTTTCTTTATTACTTCTGGTAATATCAAATGCCATCTTATATGAAAATACATTGTCGACAACGGTTTTATTTCTCTCAATAATTTCTCATTTACTCATGAAATGTAATATCGAGATCTCGTTATTTTCAGGTACCTATCCCTCTTCAAGGGAAGACATTTCATGAAAACCTCTTCAGGAGGTACTCTTCAGGAGTATTATACTCTTCAGGAGTTTTCATTATGAGAGAATTTTGGACTTTATTGCTTGTTTTGTGGGTACGGCCTCTTCAGGAGCACCGATTTCTTTTCTTTGTACTTTTCTCTTTCCGAGATGCTTTATCATTTGTATCAATAGATCTCACATGCTTTCAGACATGTCTTATATTCATTAGACTGCTAACTTTCTCAATTGTCCTTCGGAGACTTCAATTCTCGCTAGGATTTTAGAAGCTAAAATATGAGACCTTTTATCTTATTTCATCCAAAAATTAATTATCATATGAACTTCCAGTTCACCTATGATAATCAAGATAACGTCGAATTATTTCATCTTATTTGCTTCTAGCAAATTTTTCTTTCCACTTCTGGTGGTAAGACTTTATAGTAAAAGAATCTTCTGGTTCTTTTATGGACGTCCATATAAAAATTATTCGACTTATCGTAATTGATTTTGGATGATCAAGATAATCATGAAAAGATACAAATATTTTGAATCAATCGCTTTTGATGCATCATAATATTTGATTCAATAATTGTATAATATCATCTCAAAGAGAAAGCTGATAATATTTTCAATACGAGCTTCTGGCCCGAAATCATTGAAGTACTATAAAGATATTCATCACCACGTCCAATCTCTTGGTTTCTTTGAAAACAATTCGTCATTCACTTTAGGGAATGATATAAATCCAATTTCATTCACTTCAGGGAATAAAATGATATAAATCCATTATCATTCACTTAAGGGAATGATGTAGAACTAGTAGGACGTGGCTCATGATTTTTTATCAAAAACTCATTATTTTGCTTAGCCACTAAAAGACCAGATATAAATTTAGAATATATTATGAACTTTTACACTTGATATTACTATTTCAGGAGCATACTCGATATTGCTACTTCAGGAGCACATTCGAGACGTTCATTTAAATATATATTCTTTAGTGGTTTTTCTCAACACACTTTCAATTATGCAACTTCAGGTGCATAAATCATAATGAGCCTTTTGGTACACATATTACTCATTTAAATTATCTCACAGAATCAATAGATCCTTTATTATGAGATACTCAATAAAATTATTGGTTTAAAGCGATCCTTCAGGGATGCTCAATTTCTATTCCCAGATGAATCTTATCATCAATAATTCATAACAAGTATATAAAAATAAATAAAACTTGTATGTAAACTATGTAAATAAACATAGAATTTAATCAAGTAATAATAATGAATATAATCTTTAATACTTACATTAAAAATTATAAATAATATATTAAAAAACTTACTTGAAGTAGAAGGTTACTAACTTCTCAATCAAAAAATCTCGTGCTTTATTCGCATCTGCTTTACCGTTCTTTTCTCATATTATTTTTATAATCTCATATAAATTAAAGGGTAATTTTATCACCTTTATCGTGCCGTACCGTTCACGTGTTCACGTATCCTTTTCCTTTCTGAAGAATTCTCTAAGCTTGAGTTTCAAAACTCACAGATTCAACAATTTCAACTCCCTTTTTCCTCTTTTTTTTTTTTTAAATTTAAAAGTACTTTACAACTCAGTAGTAATGATGAAGTTTAGCAAAGGGGCCTACCAATTTTGTTTTTATTATTAACTTGGGTCGATGCACATGGTTAGATGTTGTTATTGGTGTGATTGATAGCACCTTTGTCTTGTTGTCAAAGAACAGCCGTACCTTTGTTAAACACCTTGCTTCCCCAAAGGTCAAGGTACTCTGAGATCAAAAGCTAAGAAACTAGCTATGCAAAGACACGCAGAAAATCTCAGGTTCGGCTAGACAAAATCAGATCCAACTCATCGTTCTAACTCAGTATCCATGCTCAAAGATGTTCATCTGACTTCTCTGTACTAGTCGCATATATAGTACCTAGCTAGCTACTTGATGCATATCAGCTCGTCTGAGTTCTCGGAGGCGCAGGCTAAGAGAAGTTGCCGTCTCTCCGAAGGAGCATCTGAAAACTCCACGGATCTGTCGCTAAAAGAAATAGAAAAATTAAAAATCTCGTGTAGCTTTGTTTCATGAGGGTGATCAAAAACATGAAGGGGAGGACGCGGCCTCAGCAGCAGCAACTCGTAGAATTGAAGAAGAAAAAAACAGCAGTAGAAAAATCTCAGAGAGAGAAGAAAAAGTAGAGTTGAAGAAGATGAGGCGGCTCTTGAGATTGAGAGTTTCATAACGGCGAGAGAGCAATTCGTACTTAACGTGTTATGAAACTTATGAATTTCTTAAAGGATACAACGATATATATAGGAATATAAAGGAGACTATGCGTTTGACGTCTAGTACTATGCATTTGATGTCTATCACTATGCATTTAACGTCTAGTACTATACATTTAACGGTTAGTACTATGCCTTTGACGGCTAGCTAAAAGTGTCATACAATACAATTTAAATTTGATTTCTAATAATTAAGAAACTAACATTACTCTATTTAATTAATGATGCTCGTTGTTACGGGACAAGCCCGTGGCCCACGAGGTCCAGTCCTTATGGAAGTCCAGTTGGGTTTGTAAGCAAATAAACATGCACGCTTATCAGTATTTCAGCTTGTTTTCAGTTATTTTATTTCTTGCATTTAGGTACTTATAAAAAAAATTTCCTTATATTTACGCAATGAGAAAGATATTGTAATCGCAAATTGTGTGATCATCGCGTAAATTATTTTAAAAAAAAGTGAATAAAATATAAGACTCACTTAAAAAAAATTTAATTTTTTCATAATAGATCACACTATTTTAAAGTAATTACTCGGTATTTATATACTTCATAGTTATATGTATAATTGTTTTTTTAAAAATAAATAGATCCAATATTTAGACTCCACAATATCAAAAATATGTCACGTAATCGCTTTAAAAAATTTGTCCAATTGAATCATGTTTATATTATGAAATAATCTTACAACCATTGTGCCAAAAATGACTCAACATCTGCACTGACTACTATGGATCGGCAAAATTCAGTTAATCGTGATCCGAGATGATGCATTGCCGGTTGATATTCATCACATCTTTCTTTCTTCATTTTCCTCCTACTTTACACGGAGTATCCGCGAGATTCCTTAACGAATAAAATAAAGCATGGTAGTTGGGAAAATATTAAACGTGAACGGATGAAATTCCTTTATTGCGGCGACACTAGTGGAGTTCAAAGACAAGGCCTACATGATCTCCCACATCCGAATCAAAATTTAGTTATGATTAAAAAAATCAACGCTTTGACGTTTTCCTTCCTTTAATTGCGGCTGAAATATGGATGCATCTGCAACTATGCGTAGATTGTAGAATTGTGACTCTTGAGTTTTCAGATGAACAAATTACACTTTATTTATTTATTTTTTAAAATTTTTGATAAAAGGGTGAATTATTTACAAAATAAAATCATATGACATTATATTATTGGACTCTTGATAAGTTAGAGGTTAATTAGGCCAAAAACACTTGCCAATTATTTCATTTGAGATAAGACATTAATCCTCACTATTAAAATGCATATAATATAGGATTTTAAATCAACTGGCAACTTTAGAATAATGACTTATCCTAAAAAAATAAAAAATTCAGGTCATGGGTTGTTGTCTTTTTCTATTTTGTTTTCCTGACATTTGGGTCCACGCGACTTGGAAAATAAAGCATTATTGGGATTTACTGTAGTGTACGAATGACGAGGTCTTTTTGAATATTCTAAAAAATATTCCATATTTAATAAAATAAAGTAGAGTAAGGCACCTTTAACTCGTCTCATAATTTTTTTTAAAATTTTAATATAAAATATAATAAATAATTTAATTTTTTTAAATTTTAAAATAATAATAATATTAAAAAATAATATTATAATAATATTTTATTTAACTTTTAATTTTTATTTCATCTCGACGCAATTTAAATCAAACGCAGCCTCGTCATTTACAGAATCAAAGTAAAGCAATTCCAATTGCCTGTTTTCTCCAATTCAATATTCAACGGTACTTTACTCTGGTCTCTTGAAGTAAAATACAAACTCCTCCCCACATGCAATATATTTATATTATTTTTATAAAGGCCACTGCCAGACCCATCATTACACTTACAACTAAAACCAGTACTCGCCCACATCCACCTTCACCCTCATCCTACCTTTCTCTTCGCTCTGTGTAGCATTCAATGGGCACCCTGGATATACAAACGCCTTCCCAATCAACGGACCCAGAAAAGCACATCACCTCAGGTGTTGATCATGCCGAAGAGGAGGAGCTCTCTCCCATCGAAGAAGTTCGGCTAACTGTGGCTAACACCGACGACCCTACCCTCCCCATATGGACCTTCCGGATGTGGTTCCTTGGCTTACTCTCGTGTGCCCTCCTTTCCTTCCTCAACCAGTTCTTCGCTTATCGGACCGAGCCCCTCATCATAACCCAGATCACCGTCCAAGTGGCCACTCTCCCCATCGGTCGTTTCATGGCTTCCATCCTCCCGAAGACCAAGTTCCAGATACCCGGCTTCGGATCCCGGAAGTTCTCGGTCAACCCAGGTCCGTTCAACATGAAGGAGCACGTCCTCATTTCAATCTTTGCTAATGCTGGAAGTGCATTTGGATCTGGGTCTGCATACGCTGTTGGTATTGTTACCATAATCAAAGCCTTCTACCACCGCAACATCTCGTTTGTTGCTGGCTGGCTTCTTATTATCACTACGCAGGTGAGATTCAGATGACAGAAATTTCAATATTTTTGTTTGTATTATTGCTGGGAATTATACACAATACGAGAGTCTAAAATTATTAGAAACAAACAATTCTCTTACTTTTTAGAAGCAAAAGTTGTTTTATTCTTTGTGTTACTGTGTATATACATATATGTATATATATAAAAGAAGTAAGAAACGACAGTTAAAAAAGGCTTGTTAATGAATATCTTTGATTGCTCGTAGCTCCCAGCCCTTTCCTTAACTTGTATGTCTGGAGGCCATTGGCACTGACCGATTCACACTATATTGATTACATGCATAGGTGATTGTTAGGTTTCCAAACTCTCATGCATCTTATTTGGTTGATTTTGATACAATCTAACATTGGAAAAAGAACTATTTTTCCTTTCTTTTCTCTCTTTTTTTTTGTTTTTGAAAGATTCCCATCAATTTTTCAAAGTCGGTATGGGATATTTATGTGAAGAAAGATTAATACTAACTTGGAGGATGGTTGCCTGCAGGTGTTGGGATACGGCTGGGCAGGGTTATTGAGGAAGTATGTGGTGGAGCCGGCACATATGTGGTGGCCGAGCACTCTTGTTCAGGTTTCACTTTTCCGGTACGTGAAAAAAAAAATTCAAATTCAAATTCATATACTCTCATGCAATTATTTATCACGCTGACATCGCATTCAATATTTTTCCTTTTTTTTTTTTTTTTTAATTGTTTTTTGGGTCCTTATTCTCAAGATTCTTTTCCACGTTTTTGGTCTCCGCTGCCCAGAAGATGATAAACTGAGGCTGAAACTGAAAGCAAGAACCAAGTTAATCTAGCCCACGTGTCACTTCTTGGCTGGGTTTTAAAATATTCATTTTACTTTTAAAACCCAAATCTTATCCTAAGTGTATGCGTTCATACTTTTTATAAAAAAATATAATTATTATACGCATTAATGTAACTTCACGGATCCTGATTTCATAGGATGCAAACAAAATTGATGCTTCTAGACCTCATAAACGATGAGATGCAAAATTTATGGATTAACAGGTGGGTGTGGATGGGGTTGTGGGTGACAGGTGTGATCATCCCACCTCACTGCCCGGGGCAACTCATTTCTAAATAGGAATATAAGATTCTTCTCGAAATATTAGTTTATAAATATATTAATTCATTGGTTGCAGAAAATAATATCTTTTTATTTTTTTGGCTATAAATCATACATTTATTGCTCTCAATTGGAGGGAGCACTAATTATTTTTCAGTAGCAATTCCATTATGGTTAATTGTATTTCCCAACCAAAAAGATGTTGCATCTGCCACCCATCTCGTGAAGTGGAACCCCACAGTAATAATTATTTATTAAGGGGTGCTATTTCAACAACCACACAATAAACGCTTCTTACGTACGGTCATTTAATAAAAATTAATTTTTTTTATAATAAATCTTATTATTTTTATTTTATATTTATAGACTTTACGAATTATATATAGTATTACTCAAAACTCCCAGCCTCGCTGATAACATGAAAACGAAAGTGAAAGAGACCCTATTACCTTATTGTCAAGGCAACTCCAAGCCGACTTCCGTGATATGGACCATGTGCTGTGTTAGGAATATAAAAGCATGATGATGATGATGCAGCTGCTGAAAGGAATGGGAATGTAAAGTTCAACTTACAAAGTCCAGCGTGTCAAGTAGACATGCCAATCTGTGCATGTGATATAAAGTGCAACTTGTCTGCTGTAGAAGGCTAGAGGTCAACAAGATAACCAAGAAAAAAAATATATGTTAGGATTTGCTGATAATGATCCTATAGTAGTAGCAACATCAAGACTAGAAGGATGATCAGTAACAATGTCAACTCTCAGCTGTAGACATGCATGTTGTATCCATTTCACTGGTTAATTCTCGAGTAGAGTAGCATGCCAAAAAGTGTGAGACTCCAGTGAGGCAGTGTCATTAAAGCCTAAAGACGCACATAAGGGCAAAGGCATCTAGGCATAAAAATAAAATAAAATAAAAAATCTCTTCTAATCCTTGATATAAACTTCATCTACATAAAATTCTGACCTATACATTTGCAGGGCTTTGCATGAACATGAGAATGTGCGCATGTCACGGGCAAAGTTCTTCCTGATTGCATTAATCTGCAGTTTCTCATGGTACTTGGTCCCGGGGTACCTCTTCTCAACACTCACAACCATATCATGGGTCTGCTGGGTATTCTCCAAGTCAGTTACAGCCCAGCAGCTCGGTTCTGGCATGAAAGGCCTTGGACTTGGAGCTCTGACACTTGACTGGTCTGCTGTGGCATCTTTCTTGTTCAGCCCCCTCATCAGCCCTTTCTTCTCCATCGTCAACATTTTTGCAGGCTATGTATTGATAGTTTACATTGCAATCCCAACAGCATATTGGGCATTTGACATGTACAATGCAAGTAGATTTCCTATTTTCTCGTCACACTTGTTTACAGCCCAAGGTCAAATATACAACATATCAGCCATTGTAAATGACAACTTTGAGCTAGATCTAGCAAAGTATCAGGAGCAAGGACGGATTCACTTAAGCATGTTTTTTGCTCTCACCTATGGCTTTGGATTTGCCACAATCGCATCCACCCTCACACATGTGGCATTTTTCTATGGCAGGTATATTCTCAATCAATTCTCAGGTGGTTAGATGTGAGATCTTTTCATTGTTTCAAGAAATAGTAAGAATTGTACTTGTTAAGTTGAAGAAATAATTCTGTGGTCTGTCTGTATCATTAATTTACCAAGATGCCACAAAACAGAATACCTACAAGATTCTCTATTTTTTTTTTTTTTTTTGGTGATATCTGTGGGTGTCCGGGCAAGCTTGCATGCACCTTGACTAATCCCACAAGGCCTTGAAGTTAACGGCCAGGTAAATCTCCAGTGGCATTGAGGGGACTCCAACTGGTGACCACCATTGGGGAGCAAATCCAATGCCTGACCAACTGAGCTACCCCTCAGGGTTACAAGATTTGAAAGTATTTTGCCTTCAATGTGCGGGATTTATTCCTCATCACAACAAGGTCTATTCTTTCTCAATGTGGCTTTAAAATTTGAACACTACGTTCTTTGAAAAATGAGCCAAGATGTTAAACAATACTCACAGCTTCTCAAAATTCCTGTTTATGCTATTCTCGGGAGTGCCCTTTCTGTATGCATGTGTGTAAATGATTGTATGTATGTATAGATACACATTAAGATTCACGTAATCCAGATAGATAAGACCCTTTTCAAAGGAGTCATTGACACAAACACCCTTATCTCCCAAAAAGTTTGCAAGGTGCTGAAATTTTTATAATTATATTTGTGAAGTCTCATGTTGTATAAAAAAAAATATTTACAGGGAAATTTATGAGCGGTATCATGCTTCTTACAAGGGCAAGGAGGACATCCATACCAAATTGATGAGGAGATACAAGGACATACCTACCTGGTGGTTCTACATTCTGCTTGGTGTGACACTTGCAGTTTCCTTAGTACTCTGCATATTTTTAAACAATCAGGTTCAGATGCCATGGTGGGGACTCCTCTTTGCTGCAGCCATGGCCTTTATTTTCACTCTTCCAATCAGCATCATAACTGCCACAACAAACCAGGTTATTGGGAGAATACATTTTTCTACTTCTTTTGCTCATCTTGCAACAAGAGATCTATATATCTAAGTAATTGAAATTACCATTAATAGGTTATCTCAACTGTGTCATGCCAAACTTAGTTTTTCATACATCACATAAGACTTATGAACTCTACTAGGTTTAATAATAGAGAAATACTCTAGCCATAAAGGAATTATACAAAAGCAATCCCACAAACTGATGTGGTTTAATGTAGTTTGTCAGATTGTATAGTTACTTTTCTTGTAAAGTAGATCTAACAAATCAAATGAAGCCACATCAGTTTGTGTGATTGTTTTGTATAATTCATTTGTAGATGTAGCAGTACTCTTAATAATATAAGGATACAATTTAACATAGCTCCAAAGAAACTAGCTATTATATTAAAACAGCTCCAATCAGATAGAATTACCAGATCACATCACTATAATTAATGATTTTAGCTTGTTTCAGCATAATTTTCTCGAATTCAGACATTAATATAAGCACAATTTTCATTTCCATGTCTGCATAAAAGTTGCTATTTTTCAATTAACAATCTAATGTTCTATATACAGACACCAGGGCTAAACATTATCACGGAATATGCAATGGGTCTAATATACCCCGGAAGACCAATAGCCAATGTTTGCTTCAAAACCTATGGATACATGAGCATGGCTCAGGCTGTCTCTTTCCTCAGTGATTTTAAGCTGGGACACTATATGAAGATTCCTCCAAGATCAATGTTCTTAGTTCAGGTGCAATTTTCTTTCCTACAATCAACAAATCAAAAGAAACAAATATGAGTTTCGACATTGATTTACCATTGTTTAGCCAGTAGATCTTCTTAACACTTGAGTAAGGTAGAAATTGCTTGATAATTTGCATGGAGAAGCAAAGCATATTAGATTTGTATGGGATGATTTTTCACCTAATTTCATGCCGTTGGAACGACAATTTAAATTATCCATAAACTCCCCAATTTCTTTAGGCTATATTTTTTTCTCATTTTTTCTACAAAATTATTGATAAGTTTTTCCACTGCTGCATTGGTGCATGTCTATTCCTAGTTCATAGGAACAATTCTGGCTGGAACCATCAACCTTGCGGTGGCAATGTGGTTGCTGGACTCCATAAAGGACATATGCCAGGATGATCTTCTTCCCGCTGACAGTCCCTGGACATGCCCTGGAGATCGAGTCTTCTTTGATGCATCTGTTATATGGGGTCTGGTAGGACCAAAACGGATCTTTGGAACACTTGGAAACTATGAGATGATGAATTGGTTCTTCCTTGGAGGTGCAATAGGGCCATTTATTGTTTGGCTGTTGCACAAGGCATTTCCCAAGCAAAATTGGATTCCTCTCATTAACCTTCCGGTCCTTCTTGGAGCAACTGGAATGATGCCACCGGCAACACCATTAAACTACAATGCATGGATTCTTGTCGGAACAATTTTCAACTTTTTCATCTTCCGTTACAGAAAGCAGTGGTGGCAGAGGTACAATTACATTCTTTCAGCAGCATTGGATGCTGGCGTGGCTTTCATGGGAGTGCTATTGTACTTTTCAGTGGGCATGGAAGGGAAAGGTTTGACCTGGTGGGGTACCGATGGTGAACATTGTCCATTAGCAACATGTCCAACAGCCAAGGGCATAGCTGTTGATGGTTGTCCAGTGAACTAACTTGAATGCTTCTATGTCATACAAGATTTTCGCGCTTCTAACGTTTTGCAACATATACAAGTGGGAATTACTATGATGGTGGGATTTTAAATGGTGGGCATGTTATGTATTATAGAAGTCATAATATTTTGTGCAAATTAACCTTTGAGTTTAAGTGCATATTGTTGTGTATATCTTTTGATTTAGCCCTTAACAGCAACAAACCTTTTATTTTTTTTATACCTTAGTAGCAGTACACATTTAAAAAAAAAAAAATAATAATATTTTGCTTAATTTTCATCTCATTTAATATCTTATCACAACTTAATTTACGTATCGAAACTTTTGAGCCAATCGAATTACATGCCAGTCATTCAAGCTCGCGATACAATACACCTGACTCAACTGAAACTGAATTCAAGCAACATAGTCATGATTCAAAATCTCTATAGAGGAATTCCCATCATTATCATTGCATTATTATATTTTTTCTGATGATCTGGAAGCTCATCAAGGCAAGGTTTTTCGGACCGATCCCGTGAGTAAAATCCCAAATACATGACACCACCCATCATCATGGGGATGGTTGCAATGAGTATAAATGAGATTTTGCAAAAGTATGTGGAGTATAAGTAAAAACAAGTGCAAGTATGGCTAGATTAACATCATATATACAATGAAAATATTGGAAAAATAAAGCATCCTTGTTATGAAGAACTTTTCTTATACAATGGGAGATATGATATATATATATATATATATTTTATAAGAAGAATTTATTAATCCACATAATTAGGCATAACCCAAGTACACAAGAAGCATACAAGAGAACGGCTCCTAATAAGTGCTGGGGAGACACGATATAAAATGAGGCACAGGTCAGGATAGCAATTTCCTTTCTCTTCTTTTGGTCGCGAATATGCATGTCATATCAGAGGTGCGAGTAATCACATATTAAGAGCTACAAATTCAAACCATCCCCTATTAAAACTTTTTCCACAGACTCATAATCAAGTTGTACATTGACGAAATGAAGAGCTCAGGTGCCAGTGCATTCCTTGACATCAAAAACTGCTTTCTAAGCATGCTTTTCTTCGTGAAGATGAACTGAAATTCTCTATATTAGAAGCTTTGACTGGACTATCATTGAATTCTTACAGTGTAGAGGTGTTTCGTATATCATAGAACTGGGGCAACTGAGACCGGTGTAATCTGTTTTAATTGTTCTCGATCGCCTTCACACACCAAAAATAAATGTTCGTGATCTGATAATTCTTTTGGTTCAGAATACTGGTCCTAAATTCGATACTTCTAAATTGAAAATTGGAGTACAGATTAGAAGGATAGTTTTTCACACCTTGATATGCTCATGATGAGTTCACGAAAGCCACTGGTTATACTCATCCATCCGAATAATGAAGGAGCTAGAACTTGGGGAACCTCCTCCACCATATGCCTTCACGTCCCAAGATGTTGACTCAATAATTTAGCCCAAAAAGTTCCTACTTAAGAAAGCAATACAAGATATTAAAAATACGGTTTAGTTAACAATGATGCAAACCTTTGCAACTTCAGAGGTATCAATGGCATCGTCAGTACTCCTCAAGCACATCTTAAGATTCTTTCGTTGCATGTAAACAACAGCTCCTATAGGCCTGACACCATCAACGGGGGAAGACTAAGACAAATTATAATCAACTATCAATGACTTCATGATTCTAATACCACAATGGAAAAAATAGTAGTTTAGAAATGAGATAAAATTTAATATATAAAATATATATTTTTTATATTAAACTACAACTATTTAGAATTGACTAAACTAAAACTATTAATTTAGAAATGACTAAAACTAAAATTAATTCATTGAAAATTAGATTTTTTTTACTATTTCTTGACCAGCATATAATTCATAGGAAAATATTAACTTCGCCCCAAACCCCCTAGAT
The DNA here is from genome assembly GCA_011037825.1 of Carya cathayensis. Lineage (NCBI taxonomy): Eukaryota > Viridiplantae > Streptophyta > Magnoliopsida > Fagales > Juglandaceae > Carya > Carya cathayensis. The sequence goes on along the minus strand of QGSO01000257.1, from coordinate 1,047,362 downwards.
ATGTAATTGATGGCATGAACAAGGACTTTTCAGTGATGCAAATCTACAAGAATACGGAAATTGAGTTGCACCTTTTCTTAGACAAATTACCTTAGACCAGCTGCAGCACTTTTTACGCTAAGTTGCTTGCCAATTTCATCAATTAAGTTGGAATTCTGATCCACTTTAACTCCCTAAAAGTATGAGGAAATAAAAACTCACTTAAGATGCTATGGGGAAAAAGTACCGCATCTTAAGCATTTCATATGAAATTACAATGATTCAAAAAATTGTTCCATGATAATATGGTTGAGAAAATGGCCTTGAAACTCCCATATCAGAAATAAAGCCAACCATATTGGAGTAGGAGCCAGACCAAATAAAAGTAGGACATATATAATAGAATGAGAATCCGTTGTGAGTTATCATTACCATACACACTCCGTATAATCCCCTGCCTAATCGAACTTTGAAAACATTACCCAGCGCATTATGTGCAGCAGTGCGGAGAGATTCCATATAGGAATTTCCCTTAGTAATTAGATCATTGGAACTTAACTCCAGTAACTGCCACAGAAATGATCCAAACCAGGTTAAAGAGGCTATAACTATGAAACCAGAATATGATGTCAAAAATAGAAACGAAGGGGCAAACCAAGAACAGGTTCCAATTTCAAAATACAAACCCAGTAGTAATAGAATACACCAAACTAATAGCTGTTCAAGGTCAAAATTTGGAAAACATTACTTTGAGAAATTTGAATCTAGAGATGATGCATCAATACTAATTTGAATACATGTCCACCTGACCATTTATCAGGTAAACAATCACTTTTAAACCATTGCTATGTGCCTACAATAGCATTTGGATTTAGGTGAACTTAAATGTACTTTTACCTAAATAAAGTGCTTACACAGACTTCTTTTCATTGGCACTGAGTGTTCGGGAACAGCATCCAGACTAATCTCGGAAGTGCACAGGTCCTCGGCAGGGAGTTTCCCACCAGTAAATATCGGGTAATTTAAGGGAAAAATTCCCCAGTCCGATGGCCCCTAGAAATTGTTTGCACTCAATGAGATTCAAACCTTAGTCCTGGAGGGAGCATACCTCCAAGACCAAGGCCTTTGCCACTTGAGCCAATCCCTCGGGGTTTACACAGACATAGGATGTATACAAAGTAGCAGGTATTTCCTTTGTATACGTTCTATGTACTTGGGCTTATGCCTATTTCTTGGGAATAAAATCTTTTATTACTTATTAAAAAAATATATATATATATATAGGATTCAATTTTTTTTTTCTTCTATTAGACATTTACTCTGGATTCCAGCAGAAGCAGAAGTCAGCATACAAGAAGCAACAAACACTAACAGAAAATAGTAAAGTAACCAATAAAAAAATTAACATGAACTAGGGAGTGTGAAAAATAACATAGAAATAGAATTTCAGAAATAAAAGAAAAAGCATCAAACTTTGAAATTCCAAACCTGTTCATACACGAATGGATTAGTGATGCAGTTCAACCTTGAGCGCCATTCCCTAAGTCCAATATTAAATGCCCTAATATCTGCTAAGCTCCATTGGCGAAGATCTCCATCCTCAATAAACTTGAGAATTATTTCCATGCGATCTTGGTCTTTCGGGTCTAACAAACTTGCAACCAACCCCTTATTTAAAAAAAGAACGAAAAAATAATAAAAGAAAAAAGAAGAATACCTTCATGTCTCAGTTATCCTGAACGTAAGGTGCTAGGAACCAAAGAATAGAAGATAATAATCTCATTTCTACTTACATTAGTAAATCTCATATCTGTAAGTTTATCAGAAAAGTAATCATACACAGCACGAGAGCTACTCTTCTCAAAATCTATATGAAATATGAGGTTATCAGGATGATCTTCGGCAGGGGGAATCTGCGCAAGTACTGATTTTCGGTGATCAAAACCTATGATCCTAATTGGATCAACAACAAAAATAAGTTACACCTTGCACAGTCGACCCAGTTGAAAAAGAAAATAAAACAAAACCGGACATATCAACTGACGACCGGACATATCAGCTTAGCTTACTCGCATGATGACCGCTGTGCAAGTTTCATAGCAAATCCTTTTGGACCAAGGAAGTCAAGCAGATAGCATCTCTTAAGCCCTTCTATGTATAAATCTTCAACCCTAAAATAGAAGAAAATATATATTAAATCACTGATTTAAGGATCTGTTTGGTTGCTCGAAGAACCTGAAAAACCAAAGGACTACAAAAATTTAAATTATTTAATACTGTAATCTTCTTTTTATCCCAACTAAGTTGAAGGTTGATCTCAGCCGAGCCCAATGCAAGAAATGAGTCTTAGCTGAGCAATCAATCTCTCACAATCTTAACTATAGAATCCAAAACTACATACAAAGTTTCAGTGTGAAGCATAGAGTGTTTGAATATGAACAGGGGCGAGCAAATGCAAGCTATAAAAGTATATTATACCGAATACGATCAGTCTGTTAGATAATAAAATTTCCTTTTACTTTCATTTATTTTATTTCCATTTCGTTTCTCGCACATTCTCGACATCCACAGCAAGCCCCCAATAAGCACAAAACGTAAACCAAGAATTTCAAAAGCAAGGAGTGTACTCAAAGCCTTTTCTTTCTACACGTCCAAATATCCGTGCGGGTAGAGAGAGAGAGAGAGAGAGAGAGTGCACCAGAGAGGCTCAACGGAAGAGAAAGGCAAAATGAGGCAAGGGAGATTAAGGCGAGAGTGGAAGAGGTGGGCGAAGAGAGCCGAGAAAGCTCCAGAGAAAGAGGGGTAGTTGTAGAGCACTAAGTTGGGGACTTTATCTTCCGAAGCTTTGGATAGGGCGTCCAGTGCAGCGTCTGACCGGAAGCTCCGAGCTCCAGCTCTCAACGCAGAGAGAGGCCTCCATCTTCGTAGAAGGGCGTGAATCATGGATATTCCGAAATTCCTTCAACAGATCCGACGGAGAGGAAGAGAAATTGCCCAGTACCAGCTATTCGGCCAACCCCTTAGTTTTAAGGGCTTTATTCTCCAACGCAGTACAGCCCAGCCCACTTACTCAGGGTTTTGGAGTCATCCTTTGGGCTTTCTCTGTGTGAGTGAATTCGTAGAATTGTAAATGATATTTAGTAATTTACTACACCCACCTGCCAATGCCATGGCCCATCACTGGCATTTTACTGATGCTGCGAGCGGGCCGTCCAATCTTTATAGGTGGACGTACTGCTAGTTCAATTTTTTTAATTTTTTAATTTTTTATATTTGTGATTTTATTTTAAATATTTTTTAACAAATTTAATTATTAAAAATAAATAAATAAATACACAATTTTATTAATAATTATTTACTGAGCAGTAAAATTAAGGGTGCAAACTCATGAAATCATTTTGTATTTTTCTTACATTTATGGTCACCTCGATCACATGATTAACAAGAAGAGCAAAAACCATTTCACATATACAAAACATTAATTTCAAATTTTTAAAATTTTTTCCAACTTCTATCTAATTCTCTCTAAAACAAAGCAAAAAATCACATTATTCAATGGCCCTAATTTGACCCAACCAATTTCCTCTAAAATTATTGACAAATAAAAGAAGAATTGTTACTCTCCTAGAGGGAGGGTTTCGATTGATTATTTATTTATTTATTTAATAATTAAGAAAGTATTTTTTAATATTTTAAAAAAATAATAATTTAAAAAATTATTTGACTGTAGAGCCATTCAAATAAAAAAACTCATATTTTATAGGATTATTTATATATTGCTCGTTATTAAAATGCATATAATTCTTATCTGAGCCAAAATCATTAGGATGTTAAATCAACTGGCAACTTTGGAATATTGACTGAGGCGTGCTCATCCACCGAATATCCATCTTTGTGTTCCAAAATACCATGGGACGTTGTCGTCAGAACATGTTAATTTTTTTCCTTTTTTATTTTTCTCCAGCCATTTGGGCCACGCGACTTGGAAAATAAAGCACTATGTGTGCCTTACGGTAGTGTACGAATGACAAGGTTTTGAATATTTTTTAAAAAATCCCATATTTAATAAAATCAAGTAGAGTCAATCATTTTTGGATCAAATACAAAGTAAATCTCATAAAATTTTTGTTTTTATAAAGCCTACATTCATCATACCCTTCCTACTAAAACCGGTACTCCCCACGTCCACTTTCACCCTCACCCTCCCTTCCTCTTTGCTCTGTAGCATTCAATTGGAACCATGGATATACAAACGCCCTCCAAATCCACGGAACCAGAAAAGCACATCCCCCCAGGTGGTGAACATGCCCACGAGGAGGAGCTCTCTCCCATTGAAGAAGTCCGGCTAACTGTGGCCAACACTGACGACCCTACCCTCCCCATATGGACCTTCCGGATGTGGTTCCTTGGCTTAATCTCGTGTGCCCTACTTTCCTTCCTAGACCAATTCTTCTCTTACCGGGCCCAACCCCTCGTCGTAACCCAAATCACCGTCCAAGTGGCCATTCTCCCCATCGGTCGTTTCATGGCTTCCGTTCTCCCGAAAACCAAGTTTCAGATACTCGGCTTCGGATCCCGAACATTCTCGGTCAACCCAGGTCCGTTCAACATGAAGGAGCACGTCCTCATTTCAATCTTTGCTAATGCTGGAAGTGCATTTGGATCTGGGTCTGCATATGCTGTTAATATTATTACCATAATCAAAGCTTTCTACCACCACAACATCTCGTTTGTTGTTGGCTGGCTTCTTATTATCACTACGCAGGTGAGATTCAGATGACGAAACTTTTAATATTTTTATTTCTATTATTGTTGCGAATACACAGTTCAAGGGTATGAAATTATTAGAAACAAACAATTCTCTTACTTTTTAGAAGTAAATATTGTTTTTTTCTTCGTATCATATATATATATATATATATAAAAGAAGTAAGAAACGACAGTTAAAAAAGGCTTGTTAACAAATATCTTTGATTGCTAGTAGCTCCCAACCCTAACTTGTATGTCTGGAAGCCATTGAATCGGACCGATTCACACTATATTGATCACATGCATGGGTGATTGTTAGGTTTCCAAACTCTCATGCATCTTGTTTGGTTGATTATAATACAATCTTACATTGGAAAAAGAAACTTCAAAAAGTCAATTATTTTTCTTTTATGATCTCTCTCTTTTTTTATTTGGAAGATTCCCATCAATTTTTCAATTGAAAAGTCGGTATGAGAGATTCATGTGAAGAAAGATGGATAGTAACTTGAAGGATGGTTGCTTGCAGGTGTTGGGATACGGCTGGGCGGGGCTAATGAGGAAATATGTGGTGGAGCCAGCACATATGTGGTGGCCCGGCACCCTCGTTCAGGTTTCACTTTTTCGGTACGTAAAAAAAAGGATTTCAGATTATATTGATCTTAAATTCACGACGATGCAGCCATTCAATATTTTTCTTTTATTTTTTGTTTTTGTTTGTCTTGTTTGGTTATGCAATTCCGATGAGATGAGATAAGATATTTTAAATAATAATGAAAATTTTGAATTAAGATGAGATGAAATAGTTTGTAATAAAAATGTGTGTTTGGATAGTGAGATGAGTAGAGATATCTTTTATTTTTTAAGATTTGATTTTTCATGAGTCATACTATTTTATAAAACCGAATTTTGCACTATTTACGAATTATTCATTTTTTGTTTATGTCAATTTTATATTGTTTATGTACTATTTATTGTCAATTTTAGTAATTCAGTCCTATTTATTTAAATAAATATTTTTAAAATTTAGAAATGAAACGTAACATATTTAGATAAGAAAAATTACTATATTGACTTTAATTGTATTGGCTAACCAAACCTGAACTTAATTGTTTTTTGCGTCTTTATTCTCAAGATTCTTTTCTACGTTTTTGGTCTCTGTTGCCCAAAAGATGATTAAACTGAAACCGAAAGCAAGCACCAAGTTAATCTAGCCCACGTGTCACTTTTTGGTTGGGTTTCAAAACTATTTATTTTGACTTTTTAAATCAAATATTTTCACAAGTGTGCGTTCATTCTTTTAATAATTTTACATATAATCGTAAAATGTGTAAACGCTGTATAATTATTTTAAAAATAAATAGAATTTATTATTAAAAAATTAATTTTTTTTATATAATTTCTATATTTTATTTATTTTTTTCAAAACGGTTACACAACAATTATACAATTTACTATTATAAATATTTTTTTTATTTTATAAAATATAATTATTATACGCATTTGTGTAACTTCATGGATCCTGATTTCATAGGATGCCAACCAAAATTGATATTTAGATTTCTTTGCAGAGGTGGGATGAAAAATTTGTAAAATTTAATAAAATTATTTGTAAATAATAAAAAAAATAATTTACTTTAAAATATTTAATAAAATTTTAAGAGATAAGAGTAATTTTTTTGAAAATCAATATATTATTAATATTAAAATATAAATGTTTAATATAAGCCATACATTTATTGCTCCCTTCGCTTCAAATTGAAGGTAGAACTAATTATTTTTCTCTAACAATTTCATTTGACTTGGAAACTATCTTTTGTACTATTTATAAATTTATCTATTAAGAGCATCTTCATTGGCTTGTCCAAATGAGGATGTTGGCCAAAATTTGAATGATTTGTGTAAAAAAGATTCACTAAAATTGGCCAAATTTAAAACATTTTAAACTGTTGGCCAAACTTTTGCAAATCTAAAGATCCACAATAGATTGGCTAAAGATGAAAGTTCACTTTTATTTACAAAAAATTAAAATATTACTTTCTCATTTCTACATTTTCATTTCACCAATTAAAATATTGAAATATTCTACACTTTTATTTCAAATGATTAAATGACCTTTGAAAATATGATTAACTGCTACTATAGGACTTGCTGATAATGATCCTATAGTAGCAGCAGCAAGACTAGAACGATGATCAGTAACAATGTCAACTGTCAGCTGTAGACATGCATGTTTAACCATTTCACTGGTTAATTCTCAAGAAGTGTGAGACTCCAGTGAGGAAGTGTCATTTAAACCTAAAGATGCACATAAGGGCAAAGGCCTCTAGGCATAAAATAAAATAACTCTTCTAATCCTTGACATAAACTTCATCTACATAAAATTATGACCTATACATTTGCAGGGCTTTGCATGAACAGGAGAATGAGCGCATGTCACGGGCAAAGTTCTTCCTGATTGCATTAATCTGCAGTTTCTCATGGTACCTGGTCCCGGGGTACCTCTTCACAACACTCACAAACATATCATGGGTCTGTTGGGTATTCTCCAAGTCAGTTACAGCCCAGCAGCTCGGTTCTGGCATGAAAGGCCTTGGACTTGGAGCTCTGACACTTGACTGGTCTGCTGTGGCATCTTTCTTGTTCAGCCCCCTCATCAGCCCTTTCTTCTGCATCGTCAACATTTTTGCAGGCTATGTATTGATAGTTTACATTGCAATCCCAACAGCATACTGGGCATTTGGCATGTACAATGCAAGTAGATTTCCTATTTTCTCGTCACACTTGTTTACAGCCCAAGGTCAAACATACAACATATCAGCTATTGTAAATGACAACTTTGAGCTAGATCTAGCAAAGTATCAGGAGCAAGGACGGATTCACTTAAGCATGTTTTTTGCTCTCAGCTATGGCTTTGGATTTGCCACAATCGCATCCACCCTCACGCATGTGGCATTTTTCTATGGCAGGTATATTCCCAATCAATTCTCAGGTGGTTAGATGTGAGATCTTTTCATTGTTTCAAGAAATAGTAAGAATTGTACTTGTTAAGTTGAAGAAATAATTATGTGGTCTGTCTGTATCATTAAATTACCAAGATGCCACAAAACAGAATACCTACAAGATTTGAAAGTATTTTGCCTTCAATGTGCCAGATTTATTCCTCATCACAACAAGGTTTATTCTTTCTCAATGTGGCTTTAAAATTTGAACACTATACGTTCTTTGAAAAATGAGCCAAGATGTTAAACAATACTCACAACTTCTCAAAAATTCCTGCTTATCCTATTCTCGCGAGTGCCCTCTCTGTATGCATGTGTGTAAATGTCTGTATGTATGTATAGATACACATAAAGATTCACATAATCCAGATAGATAAGACCCTTTTCAAAGGAATCAGGAACACAAACACCCTTCTCTCCCAAAAAGCTTGCAAGGTTCTGAAATTTTTATAATTATATTTGTGAAGTCTCATATCATATAAAAAAAATATGTACAGGGAAATTTATGAGCGGTATCATGCTTTTTACAAGGGCAAGGAGGATATCCATACCAAATTGATGAGGAGATACAAGGACATACCTACGTGGTGGTTCTACATTCTGCTTGGTGTGACACTTGCAGTTTCCTTGGTACTGTGCATATTTTTAAACAATCAGGTTCAGATGCCATGGTGGGGACTCCTCTTTGCTGCAGCCATGGCCTTTATTTTCACTCTTCCAATCAGCATCATAACTGCCACAACAAACCAGGTTATTGGGAGAAAAAAAATTTCTACTTCTTTTGCTCACCTTGCAGCAAGAGATCTATATAACTTACGTAATTGAAATTACCATTAATGGGTCATCTCAACTGTGTCATGCAAGCTGTGTCATGCTAAACTTAGTTTTTCATACATCACATAAGACTCATGACTCTACTAGGTTTAATAATATAAGGATACAATTTAAGGATACAATTTAACATAGCTTCAAAGAAACTAGCTATTATATTAAATCAGCTCCACTCAGATAAAACTACAAGATCACATCACTATAATTGCTTGTTTCATCATAATTTGCTCTAATTCAGACATTAATATAAGCACAGTTTTCATTTCCATATCTGCATAAAAGTTGCTATTTTTCAATTAACAATCTAATGTTCTATATACAGACACCAGGGCTAAACATTATCACGGAATATGCAATGGGTCTAATATACCCCGGAAGACCAATAGCCAATGTTTGCTTCAAAACCTATGGATACATAAGCATGGCTCAGGCTGTCTCTTTCCTCAGTGATTTTAAGCTGGGACACTATATGAAGATTCCTCCAAGATCAATGTTCTTAGTTCAGGTGCAATTTTCTTTCCAACAATCAACAAATCAAAAGAAACGAACATAAGTTACGACATTGATTTACCATTGTTCAGCTAGTAGATCTTCTAAACACTTGAGTAAGGTACAAATTACTTGATAATTTGCATGGAGAAGAAAAACATATTAGATTTGTATGGGACGGTTTTTCACCTAATTTCATGCCCTTAGAAAGACAATTTAAACTATCCATAAACTCCCCAATTTCTTTAAGCTATTTTTTTTTTCTCATTTTTTCTTCAAAATTATTGATAAGTTTTTCCACTGCTGCATTGGTGCATGTCCATTCCTAGTTCATAGGAACAATTCTGGCTGGAACCATCAACCTTGCGGTGGCAATGTGGTTGCTGGACTCCATAAAGAACATATGTCAGGATGATCTTCTTCCCGCTAACAGTCCCTGGACATGCCCTGGAGACCGAGTCTTCTTTGATGCATCTGTTATATGGGGTCTGGTAGGACCAAAACGGATCTTTGGGACACTTGGAAACTATGGGATGGTGAATTGGTTCTTCCTTGGAGGTGCAATAGGGCCATTTATTGTTTGGCTGTTGCACAAGGCATTCCCGAAGCAAAATTGGATTCCTCTCATTAACCTTCCGGTCCTTCTTGGAGCAACTGGAATGATGCCACCGACATCACCATTGAACTACAATGCATGGATTATTGTTGGAACAATTTTCAACTTTTTCATCTTCCGTTACAGAAAGCAGTGGTGGCAGAGGTACAATTACGTTCTCTCAGCAGCATTGGATGCTGGCGTGGCTTTCATGGGAGTGCTATTGTACTTTTCGGTGCTCATGGAAGAGAAAGATTTGACCTGGTGGGGTACCGATGGTGAACATTGTCCATTAGCAAAATGTCCAACAGCCAAGGGCATAGCTGTTGATGGTTGTCCAGTGAACTAACTTGAATGCTTCTATGTCATACAAGATTTTCGCTTCTAATGTTGTGCAACATATACAAGTATGAATTACTATGATGGTGGGATTTTAAATTTGGACTAGATAAATGGCGCGGATGTTATGCATTGTAGAAGTCATAATATTTTAGTACTGTTTTAAATGTAATGCTTTATTTTAGTACTGTTTCGCTTTGGCTTGTACTTAGGTGTATTCTCTTGTATATTCTCTTGTATACTTTCTGTATACTTAGGCTATGCCCATTTACTTAGAATAAAATTTCTTATTAGCTATCATAAAAAAAAAAAAAGTCATAATATTTTGTGCAAATTAACCTTGTAGTTTAAGTGCATATTGTTGTGTAAATCTTTTGATTTAGCTCTTAGCAGCAATAAACCTGACCGAACTAAAACTGCATTCAAGCAAGATAGTCAAGATTTCAAAATCTCTATAGAGGAATTCCCATCATTAACATTGCATTATTATATTTTTTCTGATGATGTGGAAGCTCATCAAGGCAAGGTTTTTCGGTCCCACCCCATGAGTAAAATTCCAAATACATGACCCCACCCACATCATGGGGATGGTTGCAATGAGTATAAATGAGGTTTTGCAAAATAATGTGGAGTATCTGTAAAAACAAGTGCAAGTATGGCTAGATTAACATCCTATATACAATAAAAATATTGGAAAAATAAAGCATCCTTGTTATGAAGAACTTTTCTTATACAATGGGAGATATGATATATTTTTTTTATAAGAAAAATTTATAAATCTACATAATTAGGTATAGCTCAAGTACATAGGAAGTATATAAGAGAACAACTCCTAATTACAAGATAAATGCTGGGGAGATGCATGTCATATCAGAGTTGCAAGTAATCACATATTAAGAGCTACAAATTCAAACCATTCCCTGTTAAAACTTTTTCCACAGACTTGTAATCATGATGTGAATTGACGAAATGAAGATCCCAGACACCAAAGCATTCCTTGACATCAAAAACTCACTTAAGATGCTATGGGGGAAAAGTACCTCATCTTAAGTGTTTCATATGAAATTACAATGATTCAAAAAATTGTTCCATGATAATAAGGTTGACAAAATGGCCTTGAAACTCCCATATCTGAAATAAAGCCAACCATATTGGATTAGGAGCAGACCAAATAAAAGTTGGACATATATTATAGAATGAGAATCGGTTGTGAGTTATCATTACCAGATACACTCCGTGTAATTCCCTGCCCAATCGAACTTTGAAAATATTACCCAGCGATTTATGTGCAGCAGTGTGGAGAGAGGAAATATAGGAATTTCCCTTAGTAATTAGTTCACTGGAACTTAACTCCAGTAACTGCCACAGAAATGATGCAAACCAGGTTAAAGAGGCTTAAACTATGAAACCAAAATGAGATGTCAAAAATATAAATGAAGGGGCAAAGCAAGAACAGGTAAACAATCACTGTTAAACCATTGCTATGTGCCTACAAACGCATTTGGATTTAGGTGAACTTAAATGTACTTTTACTTGAATAAAATGCTGACACATACATTTTTTTATTGGCATGAGTGTGTGGGAATAGCATCCAGACTATTAGATGAATAAAGTTTCCTTTTACTTTCATTTATTTTCTATCCATTTCGTTTCTCGCACATTCTCGACATCCAGAGCAAGCCCCCGATAAGCACAAAACGTAAACCAAGAATTTCAAAAGCAAGGAGTGTACTCAAAGCTTTTTCTTTCTACGCGTCCAAATATTCGTGCGGGTAGAGAGAGAGAGAGAGCGCACCAGAGGGTCTCAACGGGAGAGAAAGGCAAAATGAGGCAAGGGAGATTGAGGCGAGAGTGGAAGAGGTGGGCGAAGAGAGCCGAGAAAGCTCCAGAGAAAGAGGGGTAGTTGTAGAGCACAAGTTGGGGACTTTCTCTTCTGAAGCTTTGGACAGGGCCTCCAGTGCAGCGTCTAACCGGAAGCTACGAGCTCCAGCTCTCAACACAAAGAGAGGCCTCCATATTCGGAGAAGGGCGTGAGTATAATTCCGAAATTCCTTCGACAAGTCCGACGGAGAAGAGAATTTGCCCAGTACCAGCTGCTCGGCCAACCCCTTAATTTTAAGGGCTTTATTCTCCAACGCAGTCCAGCCCAGCCCAGCCCATCCCAAACTTGTTCAGGGTTTTGGAGTCATCCTTTGGGCTTTCCCAGTGCGAGTAAATACGTATAATTGTAAATGCTATTAACTACACCCACCTGACAATGCCATGGTCCATCACTGGCAATTTACTGATGCTGCTAGCGGGCCGCTCAGTTTTTATTGTTGGACGTATCGGCTAGTTAAATTTTATTTTATAGTTTTTATTTTAAATATTTTTTAATATTTTTAATTATTAAAAAAAATAAAATTTTATCTATATAGTCACTTATTTAATTATTAAGTAAATAAAATAAAATAAAATGGAAAGATTAAGGGAGCAAACTAATGGAGCCATTTAGCATTTTCCTCACATTTATGATCACCTCGATCACATGATTAACAACAGGAGCGAAAACCATTTCACATATACAATACATAAATTTCATTTTTTGTAAATTATTTTCAACGTCTTTCTAATTATCTCTAAACAAAAAACAAATAAATCTAAACCTTTTCTCAAGAAAAAAAAATTATTTAGTACAAAAAAAATATAGATTACTGTTAATATCTTTATAAATAAATTAGAATATCTTAATTGATCACTTCTGTCACATCAAGTACAGATGGAACAGTACCACGGATGCTCCAAAATCATTACAAGAAAATTGCTTATATGTGACCCGATATTTCTTGTAAAAATAATTTTTTTCTATTAATTATATTTTCATCACAAATAATATGTCACAAATGTTTATTTTTCTTATAGTGAGTTGGCGTGTGTGAAGCCACATTACACGTAGGTAGATAATTATAATTCCCTGTTCCATGAAAACCAAATTAAGTGCATATATAGATATATCGATTGAACATGCATATATCTTGTATTATATTTGAGTTGTGTCTGCATTTTACATGTGAAATTATCATCACTTATCTCAAAAATTTAATATAATGAAATGAAATATTTAATTGAATGAAATAGAATGTTGAATCAGGATTCAAACTCAAGATCTTTACTTTGATACCATGTGAAATCACCACTTATACTAAAAATTTAAACTGATAAGAAGATGTAAATTTAATTATTTGTATTATATTTTTAACATGAGGGTCCACAATTATGTGTGAGTAGTACTTAGCTAATTATCAGTATTCTGGGTCCTATTATATATTCATAATTTGCAGGTTTATACTCTGGTTATAGTAATCGCTGTTTATGTGGCTGGATTTGCTTATTAATTTGTAAGTTACTCTGGTTATATTAATTCCATGGATTTGCTTAATTTGAAGTATTTACGTACGTGATGATCATGTTCTTCCAGCCTTCCGAGTTGATAGTTTTGGATTCTCCTTGATCATGATGTTCTTTGATCTTCATAGAGATCGATCGTTATTCTCATGGTAAATTAAGAAAAAAATATATAATGAATATATTTGATAAAACTAATATCGTCGGGTCATAAAATCTTCCAAATAGGTACAAATAATTAATATTAATATCCATATTAATCTCCTTAATGACGTAAATTAATATTTACTGACATTTAGAATTGATCTCCTAAAATTTTTGATCAGCTCATCATGATCAGACGTTAATTCAATCCCGTGTCTATTAAGTCTGGTCTTAGACACGCTCTAATTAAGCAATCTGTACGTCTTTCCTGTAAAGATATTGGTTATAAATATACAACGAGATGAATTCAATATATATTACTCAATAGACAGCATTATATATAAATCAACCTTTAGAAATTCTCATATATAATAGGATGCAAGTGAGATGGTGGTGAGCATTATTCATTAATATAATATTTAACTTATAATTATATAGTTAGGCACTCGTTAGTGTTCTATGGTTTATGGAGGAAAATCGGATGGGCGAATGTGTGTTGGCCTTACCCTGATAATTGGATCATTACAGATGTCATCTTTGACGTTGAAGGATCTCTATTCTCAAGGTAAGTGTCATACTCTTAGATCTAATTTAACCCCATAACTAGATAACCCTCTCTGTTGAATGTTGATCAAAAGTATTTTTATAGGATATCCACCAATTCTGTACCCATGTGCAGAAAAAACTGGGACACAACAAAAAAAACCAATATTATATGAAAAATCCATGCACATGGTAGGGCACTTATTCATTGCTAGGAAATTATAGCTACGTACACTCAAGTCATGGTCATGATATATTTTGTTGTGGAAGGTGCTAGAATTAATAGTAAGCTGACGACGATCGAGCAAATTGCTATAACATACATTAGCTAGTTAACAAGCTAGGTAGCTGCATATATACATGCATGCCACCAAGCAAAATTAGTAACGTTTTCTTCTCTTGTAAGTGCATGCATGTAGTAATGCCACCAAGCAAAATTAGCAAAATTAGAAACATTATTATAATTTTTTTCTTCTCTTGTAAGTGCATGCATGTAGTAATGTTTTATTTTCTAATATTAAACTAAATATATTATAGATACATATATATATAAATATATTAATATTAATATCATGGATTATTTATGTATATTGTAATCAAAAAATTATTTGGTTAGACTTGACTTATTTACATAAAAGACCATGTACACAAAATAACAAAAACTGTTTTCATGAAAATATTAATTACAACTAAATATAATAGAAAAACTCTACATATCAATGAAAGTTAGATAAGAATATTGTGGTATATATGTATAAACACATTTGTTGCGCTGAAAGAAAAGTTTTTATGAATAAAAACTTATATCGGTAGTCATTATTGTTATAATGAATCATAGGATTGATGATATATACACATGATGAGAGCATGAATTGATATATATATTATATCCGAAGTAATGGAGGTTCTAAATCAAGTATAGAACCTAACACCTGTGGAGAAGGTAAGTACTGCTTGGTTGAATTAATTAGATCTCCTCACCTATGTCTTTGCTCCAGAATTTCTTGGACACGTCCTTGGGTTGGTGGATTCCATCACATTATTGATCTTTTTCTCCCGTAAATTGAAGTCTCTCTTATTATTTTCAATGCGATGACAAGGTGGGAATTATTCCACATATATATAAATATATACATATCATGGATTATTTATGTATATCGTAATCATAGAATTATTTGGTTGGACTTGACTTATTTAGGATGGTGAAGGAGCTGCCAAAGCCAAGTTTGAGTTGTTTACTAGCAGTTTGCATGTAAAAACAGACCAAGTTTTACTGTAGGTAGCATGTAATGTGATTTTATGACTGGGGGTGTTCATAGTTGTGATATAAAAGTTCTTTACTACTTTATCTGAACTACATATAAAGTGATAGTCTTTCTTAATCTCATTTTGTTTATAATGGTTAATATAAATCCAAAATCTCATAATCTATTTTGTGTTTTTGTTTATCACAGGATTGAATCAAGATATGAAAAAATACAAAGTAAAAACATTTCAGAAATTGTCAAAGATGGAATCAAATTAAATACATGTAGAATTTCACTTGTACCTTTATATTCCATTGTGATATGTTGGATGGTATTTTGGAAAAGAATTAAAATAATGGTAGTTGTGAATTTCAAATATGTACTTTGAGGTTATATGAATGATGTTGGCAAACAAATATAAATTTTTTCAAATCATGTATTTTTTATTTTATTAATAAGCAAGTACTTGTTATAAAGAAAATAAATATCAGGAGAAAAAAACAACATGCGAATAAAGCAAAGTTGATGAGATTTCCAGTATTTCCGGCAAAAATAATCCGCCAGAATAACATCTTTGGCCGTTTCTCAATTTATTAGCAGCTAAGAAAAAGAGACACAAAAAATTTTTTCCTGCTAAAATATTCCGCCAAAAATATAATTTGGCTCTTTTAGGCTAAAGAGAAGGACACAAAAAAAATACTTGCGGTTAAAAATAAGTAGCCGGAAATATATTTTGGTCAATTCGAACATCTTTCCGGCTAAATCAACTGGCAACTTTGGAATATTGACTTGTCTCAAAGAGGCGTGCTCCATCCACCGAAGATCCATCTTTGTGTTCCCAAAATAATAAAAAGATTCATTAGACGTTGACGTCAGAACATGCTAACCTTTGTCCTTTTTTGCTATTTTCCAGCCATTTGGTCCACACGACTTGGAAAATAAAGCACTATGTGTGACTTATTGTGGTTTACGAATGACAAGGTTTTGAATATTCTAAAAAAATCCCATATTTAATAAAATCAAGTAGAGCCAATCATTTTAGGATCAAATACAAAGCAAATCAAGTAGACTCATAAAATTTTTGTTTTTATAAAGACCAGACCCATCGTTACCCTTCCTACTAAAACCAGTGCTTCCCCCGTCCACTTTCACGCTCACCCTTCCCTCCTCTTGCTCTGTAGCATTCAATGGGCACCCTGGATATACAAACGCCCTCCAAATCCACGGACCCAGAAAAGCACATCCCCTCAGGTGGTGAACATGCCTACGAGGAGGAGCTCTCTCCCATTGAAGAAGTCCGACTAACTGTGGCCAACACCGACGACCCTACCCTCCCCATATGGACCTTCCGGATGTGGTTCCTTGGCTTACTCTCGTGTGCCCTCCTTTCCTTTCTAGACCAATTCTTCTCTTACCGGACCGAGCCCCTCATCATAACCCAGATCACCGTCCAAGTGGCCACTCTCCCCATTGGTCATTTCATGGCTTCCGTCCTCCCGAAGACTAAGTTCCAAATACCCGGCTTCGGATCCCGGATATTCTCGGTTAATCCAGGTCCATTCAACATGAAGGAGCACGTCCTCATTTCAATCTTTGCTAATGCTGGGAGTGCATTTGGATCTGGGTCTGCATACGCTGTTAATATTATTACCACAATCAAAGCCTTCTACCACCACAACATCTCGTTTGTTGCTGGCTGGCTTCTTATTATCACTACGCAGGTGAGATTCAGATGACGAAACTTTCAATATTTTTATTTCTATTATTGTTGCGAATACACAGTTCGAGGATCTGAAATTATTAGAAACAAACAATTCTCTTACTTTTAGAAGTAAAGGTTGTTTTGTTCTTTGTAATATATATATATATATATATATATTATATAAAAGAAGTAAGAAACGACAGTTAAAAAAAGCTTGTTAATGAATATCTTTGATTGCTAGTGGCTCCCAACCCTTTTCTTAACTTGTATGTTTGGAAGCCATTGAATCGGACCGATTCACACTATATTGATCCAATGCATGGGTGATTGTTGGGTTTCCAAACTCTCATTCATCTTGTTTGGTTGATTTAATACAATCTTACATTGGAAAAAGAAATTTCAAACCGTCAATTATTTTTTTTTTATGATCTTTTCTATTTTTTGGGAAGATTCCTATCAATTTTTCAATTAGAAAGTTGGTATGAGAGATTTATGTGAAGAAAGATGGATGGTAACTTCTAGAATGGTTGCCTGCAGGTGTTGGGATATGGCTGGGCGGGGCTATTGAGGAAGTATGTGGTGGAGCCGGCACATATGTGGTGGCCCGGCACCCTCGTTCAGGTTTCACTTTTTCGGTATGTAAAAAAAAGGATTTCAGATTATACTGATTTTAGATTCCTATGCAATTATTTATCACGATGATGCCGCCATTCAATATTTTTCTTTTGTTTTTGTTTACCTTGTTTGGTTATGCAGTTCCAATGAGATGAAATAAGATATTTTAAATAATAATAAAAATTTTGAGTTAAGATGGGATGATACAATATGTAATAAAAATGTGTGTTTTGATAGTGAGATGAATTGAGATATCTTTTATTTTTTAAGATTTGGAAAATATATGAATCCTACTATTTTATAAAGCCAAATTGTATCCTGTTTACAAACTATTTATTTTTTGTTCGTGTCAATTTTATACTTTTCATATATTGTTTATTGTTAATTTTAACAATTCATTACTGTTTATTTAAGTTGATATTTTTAAAATTTGAAAATGAAACATAACGTATTTAGATAGGAAAAATTACTATATTGGCTTCAATTGTATTGCTAACCAAACCCGGCCTTAATTGTTTTTTGGATCTTTATTCTCAAGATTCTTTTCTACGATTTTGGTCTCTGTTGCCCAAAAGCAAGCACCAAGTTAATCTAGCCCACGTGTCACTTTTTGGCTGGGTTTCAAAATTATTTATTTTGACTTTTAAAACCAAATCTTATCACAAGTGTGCGTTCATATTTTTTTTTATAAAGAGTAATTTTACAAATAATATATAGACATCGTGTAATTATTTTAAAAAAAATAAATTTATTATTAAAAAATTAAATTTTTTTCAAATAATTTCTATATTTTATTTAATTTTTTTAAAGTGATTACGCGGTAGTTACATAATTTATTATTATAAATATCTTATTTCTTTTTATAAAATATAATTAGTATACGCATTTATGTAACTTCACGGATCCTGATTACATAGGATGCCAACCAAAATTGATATTTAGATTTATTTGAGGAGGTGAGATGAAAATTTTGTAAAATTTAATAAAATGATATGTGAATAATAAAAAAAATAATTTATGTTAAAATATTTTATAAAATTTTAAGATATAAGAGTAAAAAATATAAGAGTAAAAAAATTTTAAAATCAATATATAAAAAATTTTAAAATCAATATATTATTAATATTAAAATATAAATTTTTAATATTAAACCATACATTTATTGCTCCCTTCCCTTCAAATTGAAGGGAGAACTAATTATTTTTCTCTAACAATTTCAATTGACTTGGAAACTATCTATTGGTACTATTTATAAATTTATCTATTAAGGGTGCTATTTCAACAACCACACAATAAAGTCTTCTTACGTACGGTCATTTAATAAGTCCAAGGAACTGTCATCGTTGGAAGCAAATAAATTGTGAAGAGAAATATCAATTTACAGTGAATGAGCAATCGTAGTATAATTTTTGAAAAAATTAAATAAATACGAGATTTATATAAAAAAAATTAATTTTTTAACAATTAATCTTGTAATGAATCTCACTATTTTTTAAAATAATTATTCGACATTTGTACACTCTACGATTGTATATAACATTACTTAATTCCAAAATGATGTTTATTTCTTGCGAAGATTCTCGACAGCTACGTTAGTAGCTAGGTTGGTGACCACAAAACTCCGGTTAGCATTTCTCAGCCTCGCTGATAACATGAAAACGAAAGTGAAAGGGACCCTATTACCTTATTGTCAAGGCAACTCAAAAGACTTCCAAAACAAGCCGACTTCTGTGATATGGGCCATGTGCTGTGTTTGGAATCTAAAAGCTTGATGATGATGATGCTGCTGCTGCTGCTGAAAGGAATGGGAATATAAAAGTTCAAGTTACAAAGTGCAGCGTGTCAAGTAGACATGCCAATCTGTGCATGTGATGCAAAGTGCAACTTGTCTGCTGTAGAAGGCTAGAGGTCAACAAGATTGTCAATTGTCCGGGGGGATGACTTATACAAGCAGTACTCTATAGTCAAAATGTCAAATTGCAGCCAGATAACCAAGAAAAAAAATATATGTTAGGATTTGCTGATAATGATCCTATACTAGTAGCAGCATCAAGACTAGAAGGATGATCAGTAACAATGTCAACTCTCAGCTGTAGACATGCATGTTGTATCCATTTCACTGGTTAATTCTTGAGTAGAGTAGCATGCCAAAAAGTGCGAGACTCCAGTGAGGCAGTGTCATTAAAGCCTAAAGACGCATATAAGGGCAAAGGACTCTAGGCATAAAAACAAAATAAAATAAAATAAAAACCTCTTCTAATCCTTGATATAAACTTCATTTACATAAAATTCTGACCTATACATTTGCAGGGCTTTGCATGAACATGAGAATGAGCGCATGTCACGGGCGAAGTTCTTCCTGATTGCATTAATATGCAGTTTCTCATGGTACTTGGTCCCAGGGTACCTCTTCTCAACACTCACAACCATATCATGGGTCTGCTGGGTATTCTCCAAGTCAGTTACAGCTCAGCAGCTCGGTTCTGGCATGAAAGGCCTTGGACTTGGAGCTCTGACACTTGACTGGTCTGCTGTGGCATCTTTCTTGTTCAGCCCCCTCATCAGCCCTTTCTTCTCCATCGTCAACATTTTTGCAGGCTATGTATTGATAGTTTACATTGCAATCCCAACAGCATATTGGGCATTTGACATGTACAATGCAAGTAGATTTCCTATTTTCTCGTCACACTTGTTTACAGCCCAAGGTCAAACATACAACATATCAGCCATTGTAAATGACAACTTCGAGCTAGATCTAGCTAAGTATCAGGAGCAAGGACGGATTCACTTAAGCATGTTTTTTGCCCTCATCTATGGCTTTGGATTTGCCACAATCGCATCCACCCTCACACATGTGGCATTTTTCTATGGCAGGTATATTCCCAATCAATTCTCAGGTGGTTTGATGTGAGATCTTTTCATTGTTTCAAGAAATAGTAAGAATTGTACTTGTTAAGTTGAAGAAATAATTCTGTGGTCTGTCTGTATCATTAATTTACCAAGATGCCACAAAACAGAATACCTACAAGATTTGAAAGTATTTTGCCTTCAATGCGCCAGATTTATTCCTCATCACAACAAGGTTTATTCTTTCTCAATGTGGCTTTAAAATTTGACCACTATACGTTCTTTGAAAAATGAGCCAAGATGTTAAACAATACTCACAACTTCTCAAAAAGTCCTGTTTATCCTATTCCCAGGAGTGCCCTTTCTGTATGCATGTGTGTAAATGTCTGTATTTATATATAGATACACATAAAGATTCACCTAATCCAGATGGATAAGACCCTTTTCAAAGGAATCAAGAACACAAACACCATTCTCTCCCAAAAATCTTGCAAGGTTCTGAAAATTTTATAATTATATTTGTGAAGTCTCATGTCGTATAAAAAAAAATATGTACAGGGAAATTTATGAGCGGTATCATGCTTCTTACAAGGGCAAGGAGGACATCCATACCAAATTGATGAGGAGATACAAGGACATACCTACCTGGTGGTTCTACATTCTGCTTGGTGTGACTCTTGCAGTTTCCTTAGTACTCTGCATATTTTTAAACAATCAGGTTCAGATGCCATGGTGGGGACTCCTCTTTGCTGCAGCCATGGCCTTTATTTTCACTCTTCCAATCAGCATCATAACTGCCACAACAAACCAGGTTATTGGGAGAATACATTTTTCTACTTCTTTTGCTCATCTGATCTATATATCTTAAGTAATTGAAATTACCGTTAATGGGATATCTCAACTGTGTCATGCAAGCTGTGCCATGCCAAACTTAGTTTTTCATACATCACATAAGACTCATGACTCTACTAGGTTTAATAATATAAGGATACAATTTAACATAGCTTCAAAGAAACTAGCTATTATATTAAATCAGCTCCACTCAGATAAAACTACCAGATCACATCACTATAATTGCTTGTTTCATCATAATTTTCTCTAATTCAGACATTAATATAAGCACAGTTTTCATTTCCATATCTGCATAGAAGTTTCTATTTTTCAATTAACAATCTAATGTTCTATATACAGACACCAGGGCTAAACATTATCACGGAATATGCAATGGGTCTAATATACCCCGGAAGACCAATAGCCAATGTTTGCTTCAAAACCTATGGATACATGAGCATGGCTCAAGCTGTCTCTTTCCTCAGCGATTTTAAGCTGGGACACTATATGAAGATTCCTCCAAGATCAATGTTCTTAGTTCAGGTGCAATTTTCTTTCCAACAATCAACAAATCAAAAGAAACGAACATAAGTTACGACATTGATTTACCATTGTTCAGCTAGTAGATCTTCTTAACACTTGAGTAAGGTACAAATTGCTTGATAATTTGCATGGAGAAGCAAAACATATTAGATTTGTATGGAACGGTTTTTCACCTAATTTCATGCCCTTAGAAAGACAATTTAAACTATCCTTAAACTCCCCAATTTCTTTAAGCTATTTTTTTTTCTCATTTTTTCTTCAAAATTATTGATAAGTTTTTCCACTGCTGCATTGGTGCATGTCCATTCCTAGTTCATAGGAACAATTCTGGCAGGAACCATCAACCTTGTGGTGGCAATGTGGTTGCTGGACTCCATAAAGAACGTATGTCAGGATGATTTTCTTCCCGCTAACAGTCCTTGGACATGCCCTGGAGACCGAGTTTTCTTTGATGCATCTGTTATATGGGGTCTGGTAGGACCAAAACGGATCTTTGGGACACTTGGAAACTATGGGATGGTGAATTGGTTCTTCCTTGGAGGTGCAATAGGGCCATTTATTGTTTGGCTGTTGCACAAGGCATTTCCCAAGCAAAGTTGGATTCCTCTCATTAACCTTCCGGTCCTTCTTGGAGCAACTGCGATGATGCCAGCGGCAACACCATTGAACTACAATGCATGGATTCTTGTTGGAACAATTTTCAACTTTTTCATCTTCCGTTACAGAAAGCAGTGGTGGCAGAGGTACAATTACGTTCTCTCAGCAGCATTGGATGCTGGCGTGGCTTTCATGGGAGTGCTATTGTACTTTTCGGTGCTCATGGAAGAGAAAGATTTGACCTGGTGGGGTACCGATGGTGAACATTGTCCATTAGCAAAATGTCCAACAGCCAAGGGCATAGCTGTTGATGGTTGTCCAGCGAACTAACTTGAATGCTTCTGTCACACAAGATTTTCGCTTCTAATGTTGTGCAACATATACAAATAGGAATTACCAACATGGTGAGATTTTAAATTTGGACTAGATAAATGGCGGGGATGTTATGCATTATAGAAGACATAATATTTTAGTACTGTTTTAGATGTAATGCTTTATTTTAGTACTGTTTTGCTTTAGCTTGTACTTAGGTGTATTCTGTTGTACACTTCCTCTATACTTAGGCTATGCCCATTTATTTAGAATAAAATCTCTTACTAGCTATAAAATAATAATAATAATAATATTTTGTGCAAATTAACCTTTGAGTTTAAGTTCATATTGTTGGGTATATCTTTTTTTTTTTTTTTTGATGGAAAAATGCTTCATAGCATTCAATTATAAACGAAATTACAAATGTGACTTATCAAAATAAGTCAACTAACGCAACTGCTCAGGAGCTTCCCCGCCAACAAATTTCTTTGTGACGGACATTGTCTACAACTTCTACACCTTCTCTCTTGACCGCAGTCAACAGAGAAAGCGCTCTCAACCAGAGCTAAACCAACCTTTCTTCCTAAGAAGAGAGGTACAACACGCTCCATCCTCCCAAGGAGGAGGAGTACAACCACTCTCTCCTCCCAAGGAGGAAGAGTACTAACACCTACCATCCTCCAAAGAGGAGTAGGACAAACACCCAACATCCAAAAGAGGAGTGGGACACTAGACTAAATTTATTTAAAGCACTAAAACAGACTGATTACAAAACAGAAAAGAAAAAGGGCTGTAAAACACAGGAGCCCAGCCCGAGCTAAAGGCCCATCCTGTAGGAGTATGGGGGCCCAACCCGTTAGGGTTTTATCTCAAACTAAGCCGCCGCCGCCCATCAACATCCCTCCAAGCCTCTGCGTTTACTCCCACCCGACACCAACCTAGCCCTGAACTGCTCTCAACACAGCCGGATAAGAGGACAGCCCACGCCGCAACCTAAGATCTTTCTGCCCAGTCCCGCCCCAGCTGTTTCTCCCCACGTTCCAGCAACCAGCCACACCAGCCCCTCTGCACAGCCCTCTGCACAGCCAGCACAAGCCCTCCCTGTTATCCGAAAACAGAGCAACTTGAGGAAACGTCAAGAGCCAACGTCCCTCTGGCCACCGAAATCTGTCAGGGCAGCCCACGCATCACCAAAACTGACCGGAGAAAGGGGTTTTGGGGTAAGCCGAGGCGAGGCCTTTGCGTAAGAGCCACAGCGATACAGCTCCCTTCTACTGACCTTCATCGAGAGCTTATCCGGAAACCAAAACAGGGAAAACACAAGAACAAAACTAAAAAACAAACCAACAAAAACCCCACAAGAATAGAATGAAAACCAAACCAACAAAAACCGCTACTAAGGAGTAAAAGAAGGAGAAGGGAGGGAGGGTAGGGAGGGTGAAGCCGAAGCCTCAATCCCCCCCCCCCCCCCCCCCCCNCCCCCCCTCCCCCCGCGGCGCTGGTTCTGTTTTGGCTAGGGTTTTTTGTTGGGTATATCTTTTGATTTAGCCCTTAGCAGCAACAAACCTTCTATTTTTTTTATACCTTAGCAGCAATAAAGCATTCAAGCAACATAGTCAAGATTTCAAAATCTCTATAGAGGAATTCCCATAATTAACATTGCTTTATTATATTTTTTCTGATGATGTGGAAGCTCATCAAGGCAAGGCTTTTCGGACCCACCCCATGAGTAAAATCCCAAATACATGACCCCACCCATCATCATGGGGATGGTTACAATGAGTATAAATGAGATTTTGCAAAACAATGTGGAGTATCAGTAAAAACAAGTGCAAGTATGGCTAGATTAACATCATATATACAATGAAAATATTGGAAAAATAAAGCATCCTTGTTATGAAGAACTTTTCTTATTCAATGGGAGATATGATGTATTTTTTTTTATAAGAAGAATTTATTAATCCACATAATTAGGTACAGCCCAAGTACACAGGAAGTACACAAGAAAACAACTCCTAATTACAAGATATATGCTGGGCAGATAACGGTATAAAATAAGGCATAGGTTAGGATCGCAATTTCCTCTCTTTTCTTTTGGTCGTGAATATGCATGTCATATCAGAGGTGCAAGTAATCACGTATTAAGAGCTACAAATTCAAACCATTCCTTGTTAAAACTTTTTCCAAAGACTCGTAATCATGACGAGTTCACGAAAGCCACTGGTATACCTTGGGCTAAATTACACCTTGATAAGCTCATGACGAATTCACGAAAGCCACTGGTTATACTCATCCATCCGAGTAATGAAGGGGCTAGAACTTGGGGAACCTCCTCCACCGTATGCCTTCATGTCCCAAGATGTGGACTCAATAATTTAGCCCAAAAATTCCTACCTAAGAAAGTAATACAAGATATTAAAAATACGGTTTAGTTAAAAATGATGCAAACTGATACAAACCTTTGCAACTTCGAAGGTACCAATGGCATCGTCAGTACTCCTCAAGCACATCTGAAGATTCTTTGGTTGCATGTAAACAACAGCTCCTATAGGCCTGACACTATCAACAGTGGAAGACTTAGACAAATTACAATCAACTATCAATGACTTCATGATTCTAATACCGCAATGGAAAAAATAGTAGTTTAGAAATGAGATAAAATTTATTTATAAAATAATTTTTTTTATATTAAACTAAAACTAATTAGAATTGACTAAACTAAAACTATTAGTTTAGAAATGACTAAACTAAAATTATTTCATTGAAAATTGGACTATTTTACTATTTCCTGACCAGCATATAATTCATAGGAAAATATTATCTTCGCCCCAAACCACCTAGCTATGTAATTGATGGAAGGAATCTACAAGAATACGGAAATTGAGTTACACCTTTTCTTAGACAAATTAACTTAGACAAGCTGCAGCAGTTTTTACCTTAAGTTGCTTGCCAATTTCATCAATTAAGTTGGAATTCTGAAGTACGACATCTGAAGTGTTTCAAATGAAATTACAATGATTCAAAAAATTGTTCCATGATAATATGGTTGAGAAAATGGCCTTGAAACTCCCATATCAGAAATAAAGCCAACCATATTGGATTAGGAGCAGACCAAATAAAAGTAGGACATATTATAGAATGAGAATCTGTTTTGAGTTATCATTACCAGACACACTCCGTGTAATCCCCTGCCCAATCGAACTTTGAAAATATTACCCAGCGATTTATGTGCAGCAGTGTGGAGAGAGGAAATATACGAATTTCCCTTAGTAATTAGATCACTGGAACTTAACTCCAGTAACTGCCACAGAAATGATCCAAACCAGGTTAAAGAGGCTTAAACTATGAAACCAAAATGAGATGTCAAACATAGAAATGAAGGGGCAAACCAAGAACAGGTTCCAATTTCAAAAGACACTAAACCCAGTGGTAATAGAATAGGCCAAACTAATAGCTGTTCAAGGGCAAAATTTGGAAAACATCACTTTGAGCAATTTGAATCTAGAGATGATGCATCAATGCTAATTTGAATAGATGTCCATCTGACTATTTATCAGGTAAATAGTCACTGTCAAACCATTGCTATGTGACTACATACGCATTTGGATTTAGGTGAACTTAAATGTACTTTTACTTGAATAAAATGCTGACACACACATTTTTTTATTGGCACTGAGTGTGTGGGAATAGCATCCAGACTATAGATGAATAAAGTTTCCTTTTACTTTCATTTATTTTCTTTCCATTTCGTTTCTCGCACATTCACGACATCCAAAGCAAGGCCCCAATAAGCACAAAACATAAACCAAGAATTTCAAAAGCAAGGAGTGTACTCAAAGCTTTTTCTTTCTACATGTCCAAATATTCGAGCGGGTAGAGAGAGAGAGAGTGCACCAGAGAGGCTCAACGGGAGAGAAAGGCAAAATGAGGCAAGGGAGATTGAGGCGAGAGTGGAAGAGGTGGGCGAAGAGAGCCGAGAAAGCTCCTGAGAAAGAGGGGTAGTCTAGAGCACTAAGTTGGGGACTTTGTCTTCCGAAGCTTTGGATAGGGCCTCCAGTGCAGCGTCTGACCGGAAGCTCCGAGCTCCAGCTCTCAACACAGCGAGAGGCCTCCATATTCGGAGAATTGCGGGCGTCATGGATAATAATTCCGAAATTCCTTCGGCAGGTCCGACGGAGAAATTGCCCAGTACCAGCCATTCGGCCAACCCCTTAATTTTAAGGGCTTTATTCTCCAACGCAGTCCAGCCCAGCCCATCCCAAACTTCATCAGGGTTTTAGAGTCATCCTTTGGGCTTTCCCGGTGCGAGTGAATACGTATAATTGTAAATGATATTTAGGGGTGTAAGAATACCGATTTTGAATAATATTAGAACTGATTGATTTTATATTTTTTAAAATAGATTACACACCGATTATCGTTCTAAACCGGTACTTTAGTTTTACTGGTTTCCAGTACCGTTCAGTCCGATTTTCAAGTTTTAATATACTATATTATATATAATTATATTATATAATATGATAGTAATAATATATTATAGTATATTATAATATATATTATAATTGTATTATAAACTATAGTGATATATTATAATATATAATATGGTGATATATTATACTATATTATAATATATAGTGATATAGTATTAGTATAACTATTAATACAATAAACTACAGTAGCATAAGATTTTAAAATTCAATATTATATTAATTAATAATTTTATAATACAAAACTATTTTATATATAATTATATATTACATATAAAAATTATATACAATATAAAAAATTAAAAAATATATATGAACCGATCTAGTCTTAGAAAAAGAAAAATCCTTAATTGGATTGATTTTGACCGATTTTAAGAAAAATAAAACCGGTACCGGACCAAACCAAACTCAGTATAGGACCAGTCCGGTCTGGTCGTTTATTTATTATTATTTTTTTAATTTTACATCCCTAGTGATATTAACTACACCCACTTGACAATGCCATGCCCATCACTGGCATTTTACTGAAGCTGCCCAGTTTTTACTGTTGGACATATTGCTAGTTAAATTTTATTTTGTAATTTTTTTTAAATATTCTTTTAACATCTTTAATCATTAAGAAAAAATACACAATTTTATTTATAATAGCTTCTTGAATTATTAAGTAAAAAATTAAAAATTAAAATGCATAAGCACTAAGATTGAGGGAGCAAACTCATGAGACCATTTACCATTTTCCTTACATTTACGATCACCTCGATCACATGATTAAAAACAGCAGGGAAAACCATTTCACGTATGCAAAACATAAATTTAAATTTTTTAAAATTATTCTCAACATCTTTCTAATTATCTCTAAACAAAAAACAAAAAAATCTAAACCTTTTCTCAAAAACTGAAAAAAATTATCTAGTACAAAAAAATAGATTACTGTAAATATCTTTAAAAATAAATTAAAATATCTTAATTAATCACTTCCGTCATAGCAAGTACATGTGGAACAATGTTATGGATGCTCCAAAGTTATTATAAGAAAACTGCTTATATAGGGCCAGTTATTTATTGTAAAAATGATTATTTTTTGTCAATTCTATTTTCGTCGTAAATAATTCATCACAAATGATTGTTTTTCTTGTAGTGAGTAGGAGTGTGCCAAGTCACATTACACGTAGGTAGATAATTATAATTGGAAAATTTTAATTGCAAGCACAATTGTGAACTAATATGTACATCAGTCTAATGTAATTGGTCAAAAAGTAGATTTTATTGAAAATAATGTTAATTTAAATTTTGAATATGAAAGAATCAGTATTAGTACGCAGATTAGTACGTGACTTTATTTATACGTAACAAAACTCATCATAATTACTTGTTCCATAAAAGCCCAAATTAAGTGCATATATAGATATATAGCTTGAACATGCATGCATATATCTTGTATTATATTTGAGCTTTGTATACATCTTATGTGTGAAATCATCACTTATCTCAAAAGTTTAAACTGATGAAATAAAATATTTAATTAAATGAGATAGAATGTCGAATCAGGATTCAAACTCAAGATCTCTACTTTGAAATCATGTGAAATCATCACTTGTACTAAAAGTTTAAATTGATAAGAATAAGTAGATTTAATTATTTATATTATATTATTAATATGGTGATCCACAATTACATGCGAGTAGTACTTAGCTAATTATCAGTATTCTGTGGGCTCTGACTCCGACGGAGTCAGAATGGTCAATTCCGACCTCCGACTCCGACAAGAGTCGGGAAATTTTTTTACTCCAACTCCGAACAGAGGTCGGAACTCTGGTTGGAGTTCGGAACTCCGATTGGAGTATGGTTGGGCTCGGCCCACCTCTGAAGGTCCATGTGCAATCCAAGGCCCAACCACCTAATTGACTTTCAATTTTAAAAAAATGATGTAAAAAAATAATAAAAAAACTTAAATACAAATGACATTGATTAAATTCCATACAGTCATACATTACAAAACCAAAAAGTAGTAAATTAGTAATTGAATATTGACAATGTCTTGATTCTTGAACATCAGAAAGGAACAAAGTCTTGATTCTTGAAGTTGAAGTCAGTAGCCACTACCATTTGGCATTTATTCTCATAAGCTTTTATCTGTAAAATAATACATATGAAAATATTTTTAAAAGATATAATATGAATTATGAAATTGTCAATAATTTTTTAAATGATTTAAAAATACTAATATAGTACCTGAATAGCATCATTATAACACATGAACACAACTTCTCATCTATGTAACTTGTAACTCATCCGCAACTAGGGTTGAACAAAAAAACCC
The DNA here is from genome assembly GCA_011037825.1 of Carya cathayensis. Classification (NCBI taxonomy): domain Eukaryota; kingdom Viridiplantae; phylum Streptophyta; class Magnoliopsida; order Fagales; family Juglandaceae; genus Carya; species Carya cathayensis. The sequence goes on along the minus strand of QGSO01000257.1, from coordinate 1,017,809 downwards.
GAAGACCCGACCCGACCCGACCCGTTTTCCGAAGTTGCCCGATCGGAAAACCTCGCCCGTTTGATGTTAAAATAAAAAATGGGTATTACCCGTTATCCGATTTAAGCATCTTCTCCGTTTCTTTCTTTTTTATATTTCTGGGTTTTTCTTCTAGGTAGTCGATGTGCTCTCCTTTTCTCTGCTTTCATCGTATTTGGCAGCATCTGGGTTCCATCCAAGTGTCGCGCGCAAACCCAAAACCAATGAAGAATTCCATCGGAGCCTTGAAGGAGAGCTCTTGGATGATAAATGAAGTGACGTCTAAACCCTCTCCTACTCTACCAGCATCGATCTACCGCTAGATTTCTCGCTCTCAGTGTCGTTTCTTTTTACCTCAAGAAACCGAAACTGAAAGCAAATGCTGAAAGAGTCAAGAAAATCTCTCTAGTTTCTTTTTTTCTTCATTTTATGAAAATTCTCGCCAACCAAACAAAGGAGCTGAGGTTTTTGTAGTAACAAATTGAGAGAGAGAGAGAGAGAGAGAGAGAGAGAGAGAGAGAGATGGAATAAATTACTTGACTTTCATGCGAGCAAGGCGATCGGCAACGGAAGTGTCCTTCTCCATCTTCGGCTCTTTCATCCCGAAGGTGTAGCTTGAAAATGGATGCGTGTCCACCACCGATGACGTCACCATCTCTGCCTTTCTACCTCTATGAAAAAATTTCTAAAGTCTGTTTACTCTCTAGTCTCTATTTCTCCAAATTTCTCAATACTGCTCATCTAGAGGATGAGCTGGGCCTGCGGCAGACAATGATACAAGAGATACAAGGAGTGGCAAAACCCAAAAGAGATATTGGATAGGATGATTTAAATTTCAAACCCTGCCCTGCAGGCTGGAGCTGCAATCTATATATATTCAAAAGAGAAACGCTGCTCTTATATACGGGGATCAGATGAAGGATAAAGCGGGGGAACAACGCGAGGTAAGGTGGAGATGGTGGCAGTCAAACCCTAACCCATTTGAAAGAGAACTGTTGACAGAAGGCAGAAGTCGAGAAGTAGGTGATCTGTGTGCAGGATCATTTCGATTTCTTTTGCCTGCTTGGATCGAATTCTTGAAACTCAAATGAGTACTGGCCAGTGGTCTTAGAGAGAGCCCAAAGTTCAGCCAGCCAAGTCGATGCTTCCAAGAAGAAGAGGAAGAAGGATTCGGGTAATCGCCTAATCGGTATGAAACATCTTCGGGTCGGGTAGAAAATTGTGTTTCCGGGTCGGGTCGGGTCGAGTCAGTGAACTCCCCTACCCGCAATTATGCTATGGTTTACAAGCAGGTTTACAAAATCATAAAAATTAGAAGTTGAATAATTAAAACATTAAAAATATTTAAATTATCATTTAAAAGCATATAAATTATAAAGTTATCTAATTCAAGCCAATAGCTCTCAAGATCAATGATATCTACTCCAATGAGCATTTTACATAGCCAATTCTGTGTGCAAAGGAGGGCTTCCACAGTTGAAGCTAACAATGAACTCCGATAAGCATCTAACACACAACCTTCAGTGCTAAACGCCGACTCAGAGGCAACCGTAGTGATAAGAATAGCCAGCAAATCTCGGGCTATTCGGAAAAGAATAGGAAACTTGGTAGAATGAACCTTCCACCAAGTTAATAACTGAAATGCATCACTAGGTACCTTGACATTTTCCATCAAATAGCGTTCAACCTCAGACTTACACTGCATAATATTCCTCGATGCACGCCTTTGATGGTATCGCTGCACCAATGGTGATGAAATAGCTGCAACAGAAGCAGTGTAATCACAGGGAGATGTTGAACTGGTCGGGTGTGAGGAGCTACGGCTACCACTTGCTGGAGTAGGATGACCATTATTGTTGTAGTGGCTGTATAAGTCATCAATATCATTTTTTAGCTTTCTAATAAACTCTTCAGCCTTCTTTTCCCCAAGGATGTCAATAAAGAACAATTGTATAATTTCCAATTTATATCGGGGGTTAAGGATTGCAGGCACAAGTAATAATCTATTTATCTTCACAATATCCCCCAATATTTATCATATTTTGATTCATCCTCATAGCTGTAGCAAATAACAATCCCTCACTGTTAGCATAACTCTGTTGCAAGTGTTCATGAATTCTTGAAAGCTTGCCGACGTACAAGTTCACAGTACAATATTTGGATCCAGATATTCGCATAGTTGTATCATAAAAAAATTTCAAAAAATCAACAAAAGACTTCACACGATCTCAATTAACTGCATCCGGCTCACCGAGCCCCCTTCTCTCCCCAGTAGACTCCATCAAAGCATACCTCAGACCCCCATCCTCGACCTCCATTTGTTGGAACGTTTTTTCGTACTTTTGCGCCACCTCCAACATCATATATGTCGAGTTCTATCAAGTCGGAACATCCAAGCACAACATGGCAGAACATGGAATCTGAAACTGTTCTGATATCACCTTAAACTTGCCAAGCCTTCGGGGAGAAGCCCTCACATATCTCACAATGTTGCAGACTTTGGTAATTGAATCATCAATCTTCTTCAACCCCTTAGAAACAATGAGGTTGATGATATGAGCACATCATCAAACATGTAGGAACTCGTATCCACGAATGATATCATCTTTTACCATTGTATTTCTCTTGAACCACTCAATTGCAGTGTCATTGGCACTGGCATTATCGACTGTGATACAAAGGACTTTTTTAATACCCCAGTCCTGAATATAATCATCCATCATTGCACCAATGGATGCACCCTTGTGATCAACAATTTCCTTAAATCCAATTATCTGTTTATGCAGTGTCCACTCACTGTCAATAAAGTGGGTTGTGATATACATGTAACCCTCATTTTATATGGACGTCCATGTATCAGTAGTGAATGACATTCTTTGGCCAGTCCGACTAAACATCTCCTTCATTTTCGTCCTCTCCATCACAGGCCTCTTCAAACAATTTCGCATAACTGTATACCGTGAAGGCATGGGAAAATGTGGCTCAAGACAACGCACAAATTTGTTGAAGTATTTTTTGTCAACTGTGGTAAAAGGCATCTAATCAGTAATGATCATCTTTGCAAGTAATTCCCGCAACATCTTCTCACTATATTGAGGGATTATAAGTTTCTTAACATGTGATCCGCCACCATCAGTTGCCATTCGAGTTTTATAACTGAGTTTGGTTTGATCAGTGCTAGTGGCCGCCAATCCCTTTGTGATCTTATACCGCTGGCAACCATTAAGATGTGCTATTAATACACTGGTGGCTTGTTTCTTCGAATGACAATTACAAAGTTGCCCACAATGGTTGCATCTTACTTGGGGGTTCACATGATCACCAGGAATTTTAGTGAAATGTTCCCATATCCACGACTGTTTTTTAGAAAGCCGTGGTGGTTGATCATGCTCAATGGGCACATCTGCCATCTTCTCCTCTTCATTGAACATATCTTCATCTTCTCCTTCTATATCTACCGGGAGTCGACTACTTGCACATGAAGTAGTTACTCTAGATGCTAGTCTAGATACTGCCCTAGATGGGGTTATAGGGGTGGAAGTACACGTTGTCGTCGGGGTGGAAGGTGCCGCCTGTGTAGGAGCACTGACATTGTCTTCACAATCTCTACTTCCACTAGGTCTAGCATCCATATTATTTGAAATCAAAGAAGGTGAAAAATTAAATTAAAAGCAGGGAGTTAGTTGCTAAATAAAAAATGTAAATACTGTAAATAAAATAAAATTAGCGCAAAACCATCACAAATTTGAGAAGTAGCATTAGATATTTATAGCAGTTTCAAAAAGAGTATATGCATGTTGGTGAGAAAGCATGCCTTTTGTGCTTAAAGCTCACCACTAAAATCACAATGTTCAGCCCAACAGTCTATAAACTAGTTAGAATTGTGATAAATTATGTAATCTTTACATAATGTTCAGCCCACAACTAGATAAAAAAAAATAAATGAATTCACATTTAAAAAAAAGAAGATCATTTCTTTTAGTTTTTACCATGCCAACTAAAGTTTAATATATATATATATATATATATATATATTAAATCTATTTATTCTTGTTTTAGTAATATTTATGGACAATATTAACATCTCAATAAATATTTTGATACTCTACAAGTGTTTTTCTCTTTTCCACTCTTATATTTTAGAATTCTGACAAAAAAAAAAAAATATGGGATATTATTGTTTAACGCACTGATCTTTCTCATGGCTGATTCTTTTGAATAGTCTTTTTCCCCTTTCCAAGTTGCTATATTTTTTTGTTGTCTGTTTGGGCAAGATTCAAGATTCCATGCCAGTATTAATAAGGATTCCTAACTATTTTTGTTGTCCCTTTTTATTCTTATTCTCTAATGAAATATTTATGATGGAATGATTCATGAGAAACTCTAATACTACTGGATGCATTAACTATGTAATAGGCTGGCATACATCATAGTCACTTTCATATCAAGTGCAACCATAGGAGCATATTGATGAGTAAAAAAATAACTAGATTAGTTTTTATTATTTTGGTTGGTTTTCGCTGGGTAGTGGCTGCCACTTGAGTGATGGCTGGAATGGTGTTTAATAATCTCTCCTCATTTACATAAAAAAGAACTTAGCAATATTTTAGGTTGTGAAATGTGAGCTACATTGTTACATTCATGGCCTATAAGTGTATATGACCACTCAATTCGGATACCCTTTAAACTCATTTCCAGCGTGTTCTCCAGATTTTGTAGATCTTTGAGGTTTAAGCCAGAAAGTTCTTGGCCCATTAATTGCCTGCATATATACACCAATTCAAGTATAGTGTGGCACGTCACGGAGGCTTTGATTTGCTCCTTGATTTGATCCAAATGTACATAGATAATTGTTCTTAAGTGGTTGATGTCAGGCTTTTTATACAGCGAAGTTGAAAATTGAACCTGCATATATAGACACCATGCAATATGGCATATGTGTGTGTGTATATGTGTATATATATATCGATATAATTAATACGGTCCGACTATAATAAGCAACATGCATGCGTGTTATATACGTACTTACGTAGAATCATCGGCTCTAGTATCGATCTGTGAATTATAATAAGTTTCAGATGATTCTTAATTATATACTAGTACCTGTTGCATTCTTGCACATACTGCAGTTCTTGCCTCAAGCTTGTTGCCTCCTTTTGCCAAAACTAGGAGGTAGAAAGGATAAAATAAATAAAAAAGGATGCCATATTATAGTATAACAATATTGCAGGAGTACTAATGCTAGCTGTAGATTGAATTACATGCATGGCTCATATTACTAATTATATTATTAGGACGACATAAGCTTGCAAAATAATCCTTAAACGTACTTGAACTTTGAAGTGATCGGCCTAGTATCCAAGGGGAGTATTGGAGGGGCCACAATTCATAATGAGAAATGATTTGTACAAGCTACAAATAGACAAATCCCGTGTAAAAAAGTAGACCCCCTTCAAATTAGTGTAAAAAAACCTATTATTTGTTAGTGGAATCGATCTACTTTTTTACAAAGAATTTATATAAAACTTATTTATTTGAAATTTGTATATAGCATTATTCATTTATAATACGCAGGCAATTACTTACGACCATGAATACATTTGTGAGTAGTACTCACCCCTCTTCAGTGAGTTGAAACGTCGAACGTTAAAGTGCAATTAAGCATAAGGTACCATAAAAAATATTGTCTATATTAATCCATATCGACAATATTTGCATTTGCAAGTATGATGTCAGCTCTATATATATATATGTTGACGCTGGAAAACTTGAGGAGAAGATGGGCTGTCGTACCGTACCTAGCTAGCTATTTAGTTTAGAATGTTTACCTTTACTTCCGAAGCAGGATTAAATAAGCAGCTGATGATGTTCCTCTTTTAGGTTGTTGTATCGTTCAATAACAGATTTCATGCTGAAAAAAAAAAAAAATTTGAAAAGAAAAAAGATCTTCATGATCATTAACTAACAGTACTAATAGCTATGTGCGGCATTACAATTAATCAGCTCATGTGTTCGATGATCTCCTTGGTTTCCATTAATTTCTACTTTCAATTTTAAAACTTTGAGAAATGATAATTAATTAAAGGCCAACACCACATGAAAATCTCAGCCGCCCGTTTAACTTGGAAATAATTGATAATCGGCAATCATGGGGGTTAACCGTTTTGGCATGAGTACTTTTAATATTGTAGAAACGCTTCGGGCCGGTGCCACCTAAAAGGGATAAAAATTGGAGACCAATAAAAAGTTGCCACGTAAGGGATTTTGAAGACACAGGTAGAGATTGCGCTGTAGGGGATCCTTCTCCCCCCTCTCTCTGCACGCTCTCTCTCTCCGATGAGTTTTTGCAGAAATCTCTCTCTCCTTCCATATCTCTCTTTTGAAGAAAACCTATTGAAATTAAAACTCATCTTTTCCGGGTAAAAATTCCTTTGGTCCTTTTGTGAACATCTTCCATGCGTGGCAAGCGCTGAAATTCCTCCAAAGTGTGAACATCTTGCATGCTTGGATCAGGACCAAAGGAAGGTATTAGGACACATCATATCTCCAAACTCCACTTTTATGTATAAAAATTTCTAGATTTGTGTTTATCAGGATAAGCCAAGCCCTTTCCGTATATACGAGTATTGTTTTCTAGCACTCTCTCTCAGGTTTCTCCATTTCTTCCGATAACTTTCATTGAGGTTCGTTGTTCGAGACCCATTTCATTTTTTCTCTATTCAAATTTATTTTAAGTGGCATGCAACAATCGTGTACCATTTTAGTCTAAAACTATACAAAATTCAATTGTTGTTGGTGTTCTTGTAAATGAAAATTATCCTTTTATCCGTTTTTATTCCTTTTTATTTTTAATTTTGCGTTTTCCTTGCAACCAAACAATTTCAAACTTAAACGAAAAAATGGTTTGTATTTTGATTGTTTTTAAAATTCGGGCATTCTTTGATTTTGGACTGAAAAAAGATTTAAACTTCCCCCATGATGTCATAAATCATGGCTAGTACAAGCTGTAGAGGTGCGAATTTAGGGAGTTGCCAAGACAAACCAGTTGCACTTGTCCTTAAAACCATTGTTGTTGCATCTATCCTCATCGCTGGATCCACTGGAATCTCCATCCCCATCGTTGGAAAGAACAGCCGTTGCCTCTGAACTAACAGCAATTTCTTCATATTCGCCAAGGCATTCGCTGCTAGCATCATCCTTGCAATAGGGTTCGTACACATGCTCTCGGCCGAATTGGTGAGACTCATGACTTCGAGTTCGTTTTCGTGGGTTCGGGTTAAGGTTTTCGTGAAGGAGGAAGGAGAGACTCGAGAAGGAGAGATATGGAAGGAGAGAGAGTGATTTCTGCAAACCAAACTCATCGGGAGAGAGTGAGAAGAGAAAGAGGGGGGAACGAGGAATGGATCCCTTACAACGCAGAGAGGTAACAACTTCATCAACTCTTTACGTGGCACGTTGCTATTGGTCTCCGATTTTCACCCATGGTAGGAGACACTGGTTATAAGTTATTCTCTTAATATTATAAGTGAAAAAATTTGGATATGCTTAATGTTTTATTGCAATAATATGGTATCTCTATATATGAAGTATGGGTACAAAAACTAAAATGCCAACAATATTGCATTAGTACGAAGATCAATCAATCACAAATGAGTAATATATGTTTATGATCGAATCACATGTTAACAACAAAGTAATAAATGAAAAATAAATGATTCTACATGCAGTTGTGATCCTTGGAGCTACCGTCCGTATCTAAACTTGGATGGGGAAAAAATGCATGCATGCATGTTCTAGTGTCACATAACGCCAAAGGGTTTTCAGTAATAAAGTCAGTGAAGTCTTGACTTGACATGAGAAAGGCTGCATGCATGATTGCATGGAGACTAGGACAAGCTAGCCAGCAAGGTGAAAATGGCAAATTAAAATGATCATATTTTTTAGCTGATCCTAGCTAGAGCCCCATTGATCGGTTCACATCACAATTCTTCATAACCAGTAGTACTGTCTAGTAATGTCTAGTAATTAGGAATTAGCTAGGCGCTAGCTACACCGAACTCGAATATCATTTCTTCTCTTAACCCAATGTATATATCGTGAGAGAGAGGTTTTCTACGCTAGATCTTCACAATCACAGTTCAAACTGTGGCTACAAGATCCACATTCACCCCCCCCCCCCCCCCCCCCCCAAAAAAAAAAAAAGAAATCAGCCTTATGACAAGCTGGGAAGAAGTATTGATTTTATAGATTTTAGTGAGAACGTACGTACGTGGATTATGTGATTCGTTGTGGAAGGAATAAAAATTTGGTTTAGTAGCATTCCATGGTCAAATATTTCCTTAGTACTTTAGAAGGTGGTTTGGGTTAGTCAATAGTACTTATGATAACAGAAGAAAAGAGCGAACACTGGAAATAAAGAAAGCTTTTTATCACTGTAATTATATTCCACCGAAAGATCGATGCAGTAAGATCCCTAAAGAAAATTGACAATTATGAACAAATAAAAAGCACATAAACATTGTCATTGATCTAGCTACTCTTTATATCTTCCACTTCACTAGTTCACTCGATCATCTTCCTTTCCCAATAATTATGAAGGTGAGTGAAACAAATCGATCTAGTTTTGGAGAATTTGAAACGTCTAGAGCGAAATGAAGCTACTAGCCATACGGTACGTAGTAACAAAAATGAAGAGGATGATGAATATATATGATAACAGCTATATAATGTGGGTACATCTTGCATACGATCATTATTTCCAAGAGATCGGATCGGGTTTAATTTAAGGATTAATTAGCTGGGCTCTTCAATTACTGGAGCTAGATTGCTGAAGATTAATTACTTAGCTTATAAATAAATCTTTTTATCCAACCCTCTATTTTGTAGAAAATGAAATTTGCACATAATTAATAATTTCATGAAACAAAAGCTAAGTTAAGCTAATTTGGGGGACCTAAAAATTAAGCTGCATATATGTGTGTGTATTAGGGCAGGCTTCTTTATCATTCGATCTACATGTATAATTTTCACCAGGCCTCTATAATATCATGGACCGGCCAGAAATTCCTGGCAGAGTCCAATGATGACGGGTGATTAGGCCAGAGAGTTGTTGATCAAGAGGACGTACGTACAAGGATCGAGCTCGTGTCAGAAAAGTAACTGCCCGTGTTTTCCGGATCAAAAGTCAGTAAAGAGACAAATGAAGAAGATCAGTACGCGCGATCGATAGGGCAGAACATGTGTTCTCCGGCCTGAATCATTTAGTACCTTTAAATTGCTATAATAGCATAGGGTGGGATACTCTGCCGCCTTATTTTAATCGGTGGGCTTATCGTTTAGTGTATAATTTTTTTTAAGTTTTTAATCACTTTTATAATTATTAAGTAAAAATAATACATTAATATATTTAAAATTACTATCTTAATCACTAAATATAAAAAAAAATTTCTCAAACGGTTGACTTGAACAGTACCACCCAGGCGACACATAGGCCTTTTTTAATAGTACTAGGTGAAAATAACGTGCAATGCACGTTTGCTTAGTTTAAATTTAATTTTTTTTTGTTAAAAATTAATTTTTTATTAATAAAAACGTAATATTTTTGGTTAATTAAATAACTAACGATATAATGTATATATAATTAATAAATAATTACACATTGTGATATATTATAAAAGAATAGCATTAATAGAATCTATAGTGTGGTCCTATAAATAAACATCGTCCATAGTTTTATAAAAGTAACTTGAGATAATTTTAATTATAAGATGACGATCCAACATTTTCCTCATATTGCATTACTTCAATAGAGAGGACATTAAAATGCCTATATTTTTTCTCACTCAGTTTCTCTGGATCTATATAAACTTTAATCTTCCAAGTTTTTTTTGATAATTTCTCTGCAACGCTTTTAACATATGGTCGATGCTCCTATAAAATAAATTTTGAATAGTAGTTTAATCAATGATAATTTCTACTTATCATTTCTATACACCATACTTATTTTATTTATTTTTTATAATAAATATGTAGTGTATAGATGATAAGTAAAATAACTTAATAGTTTAATAAAAATAAAATAAAATAATAAATAATATTAAAATATATAAAATATATGATATGAAATGATAAGTAACATTTTTTGTGAATTAAAAAAATAATAACATTATTATTGAGATTATATATATCATCTATAAAATAAAAATAGTAATTAGCGCAAAGTACAAAAGAATAAAAAATCTTTAGACTTAAAAGAAAAGTATTAAAGGAAAATTTTTAAATAGAAATTGTCACGTTCATTAAAGGATTCATAATTATTCTCTTTAATGGACGAAAAAAATAATATGTTTTTGGCCAGCTTTACTTCTGTGCATTTTTAACACACTTTATAAGTGCTTATTTTCCTTGGAGAACGAAGTTCTTTTATTAGTATTCGAAATTTTTTTTAACATCCTTTTACGTGCCTTTTTTTTCTTGGACACTGAAGTTTTTTTTTAATTAGCATTTAAAATTTTTATATTTAAAATTATATTTACAGTTGTTGAGTTTTATTTTAAAAAAATTTAATAAAAAATTTAATTTTTGAATAATAAATTTTACTTTTAAAAAAAAAAAAAATGCAGATACTAACTTCTATTGTCTGCAAGTAATTTGTCTTTAAAAACAGTAAAAATTGTACCAACGACGCATTAAATGCCATTTAAGGTCTTCAATAACTGAACCCAGCTCAGCTGTAATCTGCTGTATTTTTCATTTATAATGCAGAGAGACAGACTATGACACATTTATACTAATTTCACTACGGCTCATAGCTCACACTTTCTGTCAAAATGATAAGGGTGCTTCCATCATTCAACTCGTCTGGACTCCGAAAGGATCAAACCTGCCAAGAAGTAGCAAACCCAAGAGTATTAATAAGTTAAAAATTAAAATACTTGGAGAAACAAATACTCTCCGGCCAACACGAAGTTGTTACTGTGTAAAATTATTTATTGTGTTAAAGATTTAAATTGATAGAAAAATATAAAATTAATTATTTGTATTATATATATATTTTTATCACTCATCTTTAAGCGTGCGCTAGACTGCCTTCAATGAGTAGAGATAAAAAAAATTTGTAAATAGAAGTCAAATAATTTGAATTATAATATTTTATTTAAATTTTAAGAAATAAGAAAGTAAAAATTTAAAAAAAATTATCAATTTTTTAATATTATATTTATTTAAGATTTGAAAAAAATTAAATTATTTTTTAGATTTTATGTAGAAGTTTTAAAAAGTTATAATGATTTATAAATGATTAAATGAAAAAATTGAATATTTGAAATATTAAAATGTTTGTATTTAAGATTTTGAATGATATTTGAGAATGAGACGAAATGAGATAGAATTAAAATAAAATCTCTTCCAATGTGTGGCCCAATACATAAAATATTTGATTAAATACGTTAGAGTACTGAGCCATGATTTAAATTCAGAATATTTTATTTTGATATAATGTAATATTATTAATTATTCTAAAAGTTTAAGAAAATAAATATATTTAATTATTTTTATTATATTTTTAATAGTTACCTTTAAAACCTCTCGAGACAACTACATGAAGACAAGTTGAATCAAGACCCTCATCTTCTAAACCCACCAACCAGGAGTGATTCAAAAGGATCTTCACCACATCCAGGTGCCCATTACTGCAAGCCACAAAAAATGGACTTTGGTTTTCAGCCTTAAGTTTACAAGCTGCCCCGGGATTCGTCTCCAATAGTAGCTTTAAGACCTGAGTTTGACCGTGACGACAAGCTTCATGGAGTGGAGTCTCTAACTTAGCCTTCTCTGCCTTGACGAACATGGGGCGCAGCTTCAAAACTTCCTTCACCAACTCAGTGTGTCCCAATCTTGATGCCTAGTGTAATACCGTGTTCCTTGATTCAACTGTTCTTTGATCGTGAAAATCTTCATTCTCGCGAACCAAATTGATGAAAGTGTTTTTATCGTTTCTTGCGACGGCCACCATTAGTCTTGGATCCATTTCTGTAAGCTGCTAAGACTATTGTTACTTCTTCTTCAATCACTGTTCCTTCGTTTCCACTTCTTTGCAGACCAAGAACCAAAAGCCCTATTCCAACTGCTAAACTTTTCACTTGCCAAAGCGACGTCATGGGTCGTCTGGTTTTCCCTCTCGCTCTATCTACTCGGCTCCTATTTCGTAACCAACAATAACCCACAGAACAAACCTACCTTTCTGTCCAAAGCTCCTGTGGAAACCCAGCCGCTTGCCACCACCCTGCTGTGTCGCGGTGAGCATCCCTTTGATCTTTCTCTATTTTCATTCTCCCTCTATTTCTCCTATCTCTCAGTCGCCACCGACGCTTCCAGCTACCATCACTCGACGTTGCAACTAAGCCCTTTTGTTTGCAAACTCACATAGGTAAAATTACGAGCAAATAAAAGAAAAACTAAGGCATAAAATGAATTTATACATCAATGCAACATGCTTCTCTGCAAACCAATTTCTCTGGTTTTCTGCAAACCAGTTTAGAGTCTGGGTTCTTATATAGTCTTTTGTTAAGCAGACGTTTGACTGCTTGGAAAACTGAGAAATTAAACTCTTTGTATTCGGTTCCATGGCGTTTTGGTTTTCAAGGAATTAAAGAGTCTTGAACTAAGAAGCTGTATTTACCAGTTTTACCGTATATGGATATGAAACGTTAACTTTTTGACCGTATGGATGGCGTTAACTTTAATAGAAAATAAGAAAAATCTGTTAAAACAAGAAAAATCTGTTAGATAGAAGCTTTTTATATATAAAGATATGAACAAATTAATTAGAGATATGCATGATCCAAAGACCAATACTGGTAGCTAGCTAGCTAGCTAGGCTTTCTAACAACTACGATCGTCGATCGATCATATATACCTATATATGCAGTTTATTGGAATATGCATATTTCTCTTCCAAAAATTGTCATCATAGCTAGACAGACATAGAATCATTTCTTTCCTAATTTCTTTGCTTTTCCACCTTAAGATCGTCAATATATATTATACTGCAATACAGAATATAAAGTATGTCCGATCCGGTACCGATCGAAGATCTAATTTATTGTTATTCAACACGTACAGCATATTATATATATATATATATATATATATATACTAGTAGAATACCAATGTGCAAGGCACATATTTTTGATTTAATACGATTAATTTGTATTATTTATTGTGTTTCTCAATCAGTAGAACTGGTTATAAGGTGTAAATTTTATAAAACAAATTTAATACGTGCAGTTTGAGGTTAATATATACATATGTAATTTAGCTTGTTGTTTTGGTTACTGGATGCATAGATATGACAGTAAAATTCTTATGTCGTTGCTTTTTTAATTCATCTATATTTGCAGCAACGTGTATGGCTCATTCTTTTTCTGACACATGTGTTGTAATATTTTACACGTATGGTAAATGTTCCTGCATAAAATAAATTTAAAAATTTAGAAGATATTGATAGACAATAATATTATACGTAATATTTTTATGCATTGTATTATAAATATTGTATGATAAAATATTGTATTAAATAATTTCATTACCTCGCCAGTGTGGTTCATGAAATCAATTGTTGTACAACCCATTGCCTCTTCTGCAATTGCTCCAAATAAGACAGCTGCCAAAATGAAGAAGAGAGAAGATGAGTATAGGAGAGAAGGTCTTACCCATTACATGCAAATGAAAGGAAAAAAGATCTGCTTCAACGAAATGAAAGGAAAAAAAACCCAGTATGAAGAAACAAAATTGTAAATAACACAGTTAGTGAAGAATTCATCAATATTAAACGGCTAACCTGATTTTTCAACAAAAACGGTGGCCAGCTTTTTAGATCAGACAAGCACCGCAAGCTTTTTCAGCTTTTCTGTAGCTGTCAGGCGCCGCAAAGCTATTCTACTACATCTCTTGTCTCTTGTAGAGAGACGCTTCACGAGAGATGCCGTGAAGCAATAGAGATGCTTCGTCCTTCCTTTCATAATTTTCTCTATAAAAGAAATATTCAGCTCATCTTCATTTGCATCCCATCTTCTTTACTTTTCTGCAATCTCTCTCTGCATTTTTACTCTACAATGGCCCAGCAATCTTCTCGTAACCAATACGTGAGGTATTCTACACCATTTTCACCAGTTGTTTCTGCTTCTGCTGTAGGTTTTATAGTACAATACAATAATGATCTGGCTAATAAGTAAGATGTTGAAGCTATCTACGAGCTTGTAAATCTTGGTACCCATTACTCTTCAGCTATTTATGCATTTTCTCAACGACTACAATCCAAACCTTATGATTTGGACAAACTCAATGAGAAAATTTCTATCCTTCAGCGACTTTTTCAGGAATCTCACATGCAGATAGAAGCAATAAAGCAAGAGAATAGGAAATTAAAATCCTTGCTTAATTCTTCTTTTAAATTGCCTACTCCTTTAGACAGAGATGCCACGCAAATTTTAGAGGAGCAAGATCGTTTGAAGAATTAGGTGAAGAGCCTCAAATTTCTGTAATTTTGTTTCGAGATAATAAAATAATATCTCACAAATATTTATATTGTGTATCTATCTTCTGGTAGATATTCTGTATGCTCTATTTTATTTTTGGTAGCTAAAATCATATTCTGCGCAGATGAGGGTTGCATTCACTTCTACGTTTAAAGTGAAAACTAATAGATCTAAAAGAATAGATATAGATCTGTCAATACACAACAAAAATACATGTTCAACACCCAAAAAAATCAATTTTTTTTTCTCTTTGAAAAAATCAACTCGGAGATGAAAATAAAAGAAAGATGACTTAGAAAATAGAAAAATAAAAATAGAAGGAAGCAGTTTTGATGGTTTTGCTTTACCTTTTGTGGTTTAGAGGGTGCAAAAGTGGTTTTGTTGTTTTGGTGAATACCTTGAATTGCAGCAAAATTCGTACAGCTTTCCTCCACTTAGCAAAGGTCACCTGCGTGTTGATCTTGTTCTCGATCATCAACATGAACAAAAGAAAAGAAGAGAGAGAAGAAGTTTACTTTCGGAGAGAAGAGGAAAGAGAAAGTGAAGATGAAAGTCTGAAAGAAAAAAAACTTGAATCAAAAAGAAAAAAAAACATATGAACACAGATAGAAAAAAAATTGTTTTGTGGATCTGAAAAATAGAAATCAAACGAAATCAAACGAAATGAAAAAAAAACTTGAATAAATTTTTTACAAACAGATTTGAAATAAGCGCAAGAAAATCAACCAAAAACAGATCTCTTCATATCTTTGTAGATGTGTTCAGACCTGTTTCTCAACCGAGCACCGTTGCCACGCTAGCCGCACATACAACTCCACGGACCACCAGTCACGGTGGGTTGCTAGCAGGGGCATATCTTTGTAGATGTGTTCAGACCTGTTTGTAGGGGAAGAAGCTGTGAAGAGATGGTGGGCGGAGGTGGTGCGACGACGCCGGAAATGGCTCAAAACTGTGCGGCTTAGATGGGCTTTAGGTGGCTAACGGTGGCTCCGATGGAGGTGAAACTTGGTGAGGATGTTCACCGGTGAGAGGGGAAGAAAACTGGGTGGGTGGTGTACGACACCTCCACCGGACGGGAGTGCAATGGCCGGCCGAAGTAGGGGCGACGGGAAGGAGAAAAGAGAAGGGGAGAGCACGGGGAGAGAGAAAAAAGAAGAAAGAAGCACGTGAGAGAAAAGAAAAATGCACGGGAAGAGAAAAGAAAGAAAGAAGAAGAAATAATTATCTTTACTATGCATTTCAAATATTTTATTATCTTTACTGTGCAGGAATCGAATTATTATATTACTGTGCGTTCAATTATTATCTTACTATTCATCTGAATTTTTTATTATCTTTGCTGTGTAGGAATCGAATTATTATATTACTGTGCATCGTTACTGTGCATTCACGAAAATTTTCGACGATTTATAGAATTTTTTATTATTTTTACTGTGCATTTTGAATTTTTTATTGGATGGAGGATTTGAGGGATGAAAGATGTGTTAAAAATGTATGTAAAGGCAATAATTCATTATAAACCTTATAATTTATTATTAATCAATAATTACTTTATGGCATCTTAATCTCCTAGAAAATTTTATGCTCCAACGAGGCAGCCACATACATGATATCTCTAAAAAGATGATAGTTGCAGTACCACTTGTCGATTGTTTTACATTATACTTTACAAATAGTCGCATCAACTTGGCCACGATCAACAATTTAATACCATTTTTTTTAATATATATAATTTAGTCACCATACCTACAGAAAATCAGGCCGCCTGATCTATCTCTATATTATATTAAATAACTCTATAAGATTAGGTTTGTTTATCTTTACCTAATCTCGAATTATTATAATATTAGACAAAAAAGATCGAAATCCAGCCATTCTGTGATTAACGGGAAGGTAATCCCACGTGTAACAAATATTAAATAATAATATTTTATTTTATTTGTTTTATTCTTCTTTTCCTTTATGCATTTGTCTGTTAGTTGGCAATTTATCTCATGTGGTACCTTTTCTATTTTGTTTTATTTTTTATTTGGGGCTCTACAATTAAATTATTTACGATAGGGCCTTACCAGAGAGAGAGAGAGAGATTTTTCTGAAAAGTAATATCTGTAATATCGTTTACAACATCAAATAGATTAAAAAAAAAACTATGCGTTGGTTATTCATCTAAGTTGTCTTCTTTCAAGATCACATGCATAATAGTAATATCAAACAAAAAAAATCAAAATCCAGCAATTTTGTGATTAACGGGATGGTAATCCCACGTGTAACAAATATTAAATAATAATATTTTATTTTATTTATTTTATTCTTCTTTTCCTTTATGCATTTGTCTGTTAGTTGGCAATTTATCTCATATGGTACCTTTTCTATTTTGTTTTATTTTTTATTTGTGGGCCCTACAATTAAATTATTTACGACAGGGCCTTACCAGAGAGAGATATTTTTCTGAAAAGTAAGATCTGTAATATTGTTTACAACATCAAATAGATTAAAAAAAAAAAAACTATGCGTTGGTTATTCATCTAAGTTGTCTTCTTTCAAGATCACAGGCATAATAGTAATATTAGACAAAAAAAAATCAAAATCCAGCCATTCCGTGATTAACGGGATGGTAATCCCACGTGTAACAAATATTAAATAATAATATTTTATTTTATTTGTTTTATTCTTCTTTTCCTTTATGCATTTTTCTGTTAGTTGGCAATTTCCATTTATTTTAACGCTATCTTCTTTTCCTACTTTTCTATTTTGTTTTATTCTTCTTTCTTTTTCTATTTTGTTTTATTTTTTATTTGTGGGCCCTACAATTAAATTATTTACGAAATTTTTATTACCTTACTGTTCAGATTAATGTAGTTACTGTGCATGTACGAAAATGAAAACGGAATTTTATTGTGCAAAAAAACGGAAATTTCTTACGCATGTTGTTTTGTTTTTTTTTTGTGGGTCCCACGATTAATGTAGTTACTGTTCATGCACGAAAATGAAAACGGAATTTTACTATGCAAAAAAACGGAAGCCGAAAATCTACTATTCATTCAGGATAGCCGCTTATTATATATAATAGATATATATATATATAACAAACACAAAAACCATAAGCTTATGGCAAAAAAAAAAAGGGTTTTGTACATAGTTTGTTGAACCCACTACATTTTATTTAGTTTTAATCAAAAAAGCTACAATGTTCTTCATTAAAATACAGAAATGCATCAATACTCTAGTAAAATATGAAATGGCATTATGAGAAATACAAAAATACAAAAATTTCATAAATACAGAGATACAAAAATATAAAAATATGAAATAACCTGGACAAGAGCGACTAATTACTAGTTTTAGGATAAGGGTTAGGGTATGGTTTTAGTCTGGGGTAACGATTAGGGTTTGGGTTAGGGTTACGGTTTTGGGTTCGGGGGAAGAAAATTTCGAAGGGAGGGAGAGTATGTTGAAGACCAAGCCCATTTATCACTTTCTGGTCTTCGAAGGGAGCTGAGAAATATAACGGGGGGAAAAAATAATTTTTCTCTCTGGAGGGAAAAGGGAGAGCTAGCCTTTAGATCAGAGGAGAATGACGGGCATGGACTTGAGAGAAGTAAAGAGACGAGGGAAATGGAATTTAGTGTTCTAGAATGGCGGGTGTGGACTCAAGAGAAGTAGAGAGAGGAGGGAAGGAGAGGAGGTAAAGAGTTTAGGGTTCTAAGGAGAATGGCGTTGAATCGAGAGAGAAGCAGCGAGATGAGGGATTTGAGGAGAGAGAAAAAAAAACAGTGCAGAGAGAGGGCTAACGAAACGGTATGTTAGGAATTAATCCACATTAACGGCCGCTTAAACGGCGCTTACCCCTATCGATTGTCCCAAGAGTTTTTGGCAAGCGTGCACACTGGGCGTACCAACTTATCCGTACATTGAATTACTTATAAGATATATATATATATATATATATATGGTCATGAGTACCAAACTCATATTTTATAGGATTATTTATATATTGTTCATTATTAGAAGAAAAAAAGTTACTATACCGCCTAATAGTTACCACTCCATTTGATTGTTTAGTGAATTTTTTTTACTTAATGATTAAAGAAGTGATTTATAGTGTATTGTTGTATTTTTTATATTTTTAAAAATATTTAAAAATGATAAAAAATTGTATAAAAAAATACCACTTTTACACTAACAGTGATTTACAACGGTAAGCTGCAAGCAGCACAATAGTGTTGCTTTTATTAAAAGGACAATTCTATGTCCACAAAGGATTCTTACAAAGAATCCTCAACGATAAGGCTTAAATTTTTTTTTTAACTTTTTTTTCCAACATTTTTTTAAAGTATTTAAACATTTTTTAAAAATAAAAAAAATCACAAATTTATTTTAAAAAAATTCCTTCATCATTAAGTAAAAAATAATTTTTTAAAAAATAATATGTATTTTAGTAAAAACTTTCAGTAAGTTTATGTGGAAATAGTATTTCCTTTATTAAAATGGATATAATTTTTAGAGCATCCTCATTGGACTATATATTTTTAGTTAATACAACTTGAAAATACTCTATATTGAATTATCTAACATCAAAATTTTTGACTTTTAGTTATAGTAAAATTAAGGTTTGCAACTAAACTTAATTTTTATTCATTTACATTTAAATGAGTAAAAAATAATATCTTTATACACACTAGGGGGAGTTCGGTCCGGTCCGGTTCTGGGAGGTTTGATGGACCGGACAGGACCTATTCGGTCCAGGGTTTTCCTAACCTGGACCGAACCGAACCTCAATGGGGACCGGACGGTCCGATCCGGTCGGTCCAATCGGTCCGACCGGACTCCAAATGGGCCATAAGCCCAATTGTTTTCTTACATCAATTTCGGCCCAACACTCTAAATGGGCCACAAGCCCAATTGTTTTCTTACATCAATTTCGGCCCAACACTTAAAATCCACTAACAATTTATCTAATTTGAAGCCCAAAATACCAAAAAAATACTTAGAAAAAAAAATAAAAATAGCCATAAAAAAAATTATCTATATACAATAAATTTGAATAAAATATTTTACTACCAAAAAAATAAAAAATTTCTATATATGTGAGTTGTGACTACGTCCAAACAATTTAAAGATCAATCAATTATAGACTTATAGTATATACTATTTAATATTTATCATATATCTAAAAAATGAAAGAAAGGTCTTCTAAAAAAAAAAAAAAAACTGCATTCTAAAAGGCCAGATTACTTTACATTACTTTACATACATGGTACATGAAATGATTAAAATCTGCATTCTATAAGGGCAGAAAAATAAAAATCCATTCCCAAGCAATCTGCAAACATATTTAAAAAATTCAGACCTACAACTTGCAAGCATATTTAAAAAATTTAGACCTGCAAGCATATTTAAAAACTAAAAATTAAAAAGTTCTAAAAAAAAGAACTATCAAAGATTAGAAGTGATATTTAATAATTTACATCAAAAGCACTGATGTACAGTGCACTATAACAAACTAACACTAGCATAAATTACATAAAAAATATAAGATTGTGAAACTAGTGCTTCATGATCAACCACTGCCCATAACCAAACTCCTCATTCAGCAAGCTGCTTACTTCTCTGAAGAATTGGGTCCACGCTTCTTACCAAATCCAACTACTATAAGATAAACCAACCAATAGCATACTTGTCAGTTGATTCCGTTGACAGGTAAACATGACTCATAGAAAACAGTCGATCAATTGTTATAGATATCACATAAATATATATATGCTTTTTTGGGTATGCTGGGTAAAAACAGCTAGGAAAGGAAGGGAATTTTGAACCCATACCCTCGCCCTCCATTCCTTATATGTAGAAATAGATGTCATTCAATCTAGACCCCATTAACACATCTTACATGACCCTTGGCTATCCATAATTCACAAACATTAACATCCTCAGAAACATACTTTTCAAGAAAGTACTAAAAACCCTCTCAAAATCCACATGCTGTCAGTATGAACCTAGAATACTAGGCCTGGGAAAAATCAGCAACGGCCTTGTTAGATACAGGTAAGTAATACAATAAAATTAAGGCCATGATTATTAATTTGTAAAAAGAGAGAGTCAATATGCAAATGGTCACATATATATTCCTATTTTTATGCAAGTAATAATTCTTTATTAATTAGCACAAAGACAAAACTAAGGTACACAGAAAGTATACAAAACAAACACCTAGCTAAGAAGATAAAGATACAAGGTCACACGTATACTCTTATCCTACAATGTTTCTATTCTTCCTACTGTAAGGTGTTGAACAACGGTGTTTACCAAGAGCCATGTAATGTGGCAAGTTTTGAAACATGTATTCCTGTTAAAAGCATCATTTTATATCAAATTGAATAAAACATTAGATTCAGCAGCCCCTCACCAATACAAACAAATTCATGATTGAGACTCTAAGAGGGAGGTTTTGAAGCCCTTTAAAAATATTAGGTAAACAAAAACACTTATTTTGCCACAAGATTCAGACTAGTTCAAACCACCCAATTTATCTAGTAATGAACATATGCTTTCCAAACCACCACAACATTCAGATTTTTCAAGTATAGCAAGTCCAAATATAATAGAGAAGCAGATTTTACAAACAAATCACATCTAGAAATGGCCCATAAAACTGGAAAAAAAAAATACAGATTTTAAACAGAATTTTGGTCTTACATCAACATTGGGTTAAGACCTGGTAGCCATTGAATTTGATCCTTCTGCAGAATCGGCCAATTCCCCAACAAGTTCTCCTTCAATCCATAAAAATTTAAAACAAAACAAATTAAATAAAGTTAAAATAATAAAGAAGATAAAACAAAATAAACCAACTACAAATAAATCAAAGTTAATTGATTACATACCCATATCTATTTGCTTCTCAAATTCCTCCACTTCATCCATTAAAGTCCTAAGGCTTATTGGAGTAGAGGAAGAACGGAACCAATTTTGTGCACATATGAGAGCCTTAACCATCATCGGATTTAATATTCACCAACTTCGGAAAAAAGGTATTACAAGTTACATACTCACCCCCCGAGAAGCGTAAAGTTGCATCATGAAATAATGCAAGAAACTTCTCAAACAACCGTACCTTATCCCAATCGGATGCATTGGGAGGCCCTAACTTCTTTGACTTTCCCCTAGTTACCACATCACCTTCATCATCGTCATCATCATCTCCAATACTACTTAAAAAGCACATATCCTCTTCCTCCAACCGATCAAAAGCTTTTCTAAATTTTCCAGCCCTCTCCAACATAAGATAGGTGGAGTTCCACCTAGTCGGTACATCTAGGCAAACATGACTTTTGCATTTAATCTCTTCCAACTCTACACACTGCTTAAATGTACTCCACCTTTGAGGGGAGGATTTAAGGGGAGGATTTAACATACTTCACAACACCCCTCATACTCATTCAATCCCTCACGTACAATTAAATTTAGAATGTGTGCACAACAGCGAACATGCAAGAATTCATGTTCCAAGATCGTATCCCTCCTATACTTGGTTTTTTTTTTCAAATAAGAGATGGCCCCATTATTAGAACTTGCATTATCAAGAGTGATAGAAAATATTTTCGGTCGCCCCCAATCATGCAAACACAACTCTATACCTTTACCAAGTGTATCACCCTTGTGATTTTCAATCAAAGAAAAAGAAAGAATCCTCTTAGTATCACATGTATATGAAGCACCACAATAATTACATGCAGCCCTAGGTTTAGTGGGATCACCTTTTGCTATTCTCGTAAAGTGATCCCAAACCATCGACCTAACTCTACCACTTTGTGACCCACCAATGTTAGAATTATCACTTACATTGGATGGGGGTGGAGGCGGAGGCATATTTGGACTTTGTATTGACTCTTGCACATCATTGGTTGAAGTTGAAGAATCCATCTAGATAAATAAACAACTAACAATTAGTGTAATCAGTTTATATAGTACAACAAATATTAAAGAGGCAGTTTAAAACCCATTCAATCTCACTTAAAGACTACTTATCCCAAAAAAAAAAAAATCTCACTTAAAGACTATAGAACAATACTTTTAAAAAATAATAAGAAAACAAATTGAACAATAAAGTGCTACATTCAATCTGAGTTACTGACTTTAGTAAAAAAAAAAAAATTGTAATACCATAGCCCAATAACTTGTTAGTGAGTTAGATAGTCTTGGACCTACAAAAGCTTAAAGCTAATAAGAAATATTTGATTAATCACTTCATCGGTATTCTAATGTACTTTTCATATGTGGATTTAAATTTTAAAAAACTTTTATGTCCGTGCATGGACTATGCACATATATAAAAATTTGCTGATGTGGCATGCCAAGTCAACTTTTCATATTGGATTATTGTCCGATCATGATTAGAGTTCTGTTATAGTCAGATTAATTAGAATAAAGTGCTTTTATTTGAAATAGAAGTCCTCTAATCTTAGGTTGTAATGAGACATCATCCCTTAACAAAAAATAAGAAAAAAAATATGAGATCAGTCATGAGACTCTTCCTTCCGAAGGTCTATCTCTATTTTTAATTCTATTTTTCATTTGTTTAAAGAGGTTAGAGTGAAGTCTAGGGTCCCAACTTTAGAATGATTAGGTCCTAAAGTTTTATTTGTTTGATAAAATAACAAATCCATAACTTTCAGTGTTTCACAGTTAGTTTATCATTAATTTGAACATACAAATCACTGGGTCAAAAACTTGCAAAACCCCATCAACATATCACATCTCAAACAGGTTCAAGAAATCCATATGACCCACCAAATGTTTTATTTAACCACTTTACAACCACCAAACATTAGGACCAACGGATTGGACCATACAAACCACATATTCAAAATTTTGCAAACCCCCATCAATTTATTCAAACAAAAAAAAAAAAATCGAAATAAATATCATAATATCTCATATTCTCAAACAAAATTCAACAACTTAACTACCAATATGTACTAAACAATATACAAGGGACAAATATAATCATAAAACATAATCACTGACTCACTAGTCTAACAACATTACACAGCGCCAACATCACATTACTTGCATCATTTCAAACATCTAACCAAACTCGAAATTTCCATCAACTTTTCTAGAATACTACCTCCAACACACACTCTCAAGTCTCACTTCCAAATCCCTTCAATACAATTATATAATAGAGAGAGAGAGAGAGAGGCACCTCGTATTGCAAATAAGGGGCTTTCTATGCGGAGGAATGTACGGGAAAACGGTTGGGAATGAATCGGAGGGGCAACAGCACGGTAATCTCCAACTGATTTGGAGGGGATGCGCACGGCAAGGGGGGGGCTAGGGTTTCCGATTTTGAGAGATGAGAGGTGAGAGAGAAAGCAAGCTAAAAGGGGGAGGGGAGAGAATCGGGGGGAAAGCACGCGGGGGTGGGGGGGGGAAGTAAAAACCTATACTGAAACGGCGCCATTTGGGGTAAAAAACCCCAAACGGCGCGGTTTCAGTATAGTATTTAGAAAAAAAATTATATGGGTTGCGTGAAACGGGGAAGTAAAAACCTATACTGAAACGGCGCCGTTTGGGGTAAAAAATCCCAAACGGCGCGGTTTCAGTATAGTATTTAGAAAAAAAATTATATGGGTTGCGTGAAACGGCGCCGTTTCACGCAACCTAGTTTAACAATTAAACTATACAGCACCGTTTATACTATTAGTAATTTATACTATTAGTTATATATATATATATATATATTAAATGACTAATATATATAAGTTAGTAATTACTAATATATAATTTACTAATATATATAAGTTAATAACTTATTAAATTATATATATTAAATTACTAATATATATAACTTATTACTAAAGTTATATATATAAGTTAGTAATTATATTATATATACTTATAGATGTAATTTAATAAGTTATATCTATAAGTTAGTAATTTAATATATTATATTATATTATATATATTAGTAATACAATAATACTAATATTCTCAAAGGCTATATTAATATTACTCTATTAATATATAGTTACTACTTAGTAGTTATTACATCTAGACTATCTAGTTATTAGACTATTGTAAATAAGTTAATAATAATACTATTAGTTATATATATATATATTAGTAATTTAATATATATATAATTTAATAAGTTATATATATAAGTTAGTAATTATATACTTATAGATGTAATCTAATAAGTTATATCTATAAGTTAGTAATTTAATATATTATATTATATATATTAGTAATACAATAATACTAATATTCTAAAAGGCTATATTACTATTACTCTATTAATATATAGTTACTAGTTAGTAGTTATTACATCTAGACTATCTAGTTATTAGACTATTGTAAATAAGTTAATAATAATACTATTAGTTATAACTTATATATATATTAGTAATTTAATATATATAATTTAATAAGTTATATATATAAGTTAGTAATTATATACTTATAGATGCAATCTAATAAGTTATATCTATAAGTTAGTAATTTAATATATTATATTATATATATTAGTAATACAATAATACTAATACTATATTACTGTTAATCTATTAATACATAGTTGCTAGTTAGTAGTTATTACATCTAGACTATCTAGTTATTAGACTATAGTAAATAAGTTAATAATACTATTAGTTATATATATATATTAGTAATTTAATATATATAATTTAATAAGTTATATATATAAGTTAGTAATTATATACTTATAGATGCAATCTAATAAGTTATATCTATAAGTTAGTAATTTAATATATAAATAATACTATTAGTTATATATATATATATATTAATAATTCACTATAAGTCTATAAGTTTATAACTATTAACTAATAACTAGATGTAAATATCATGTAATAACTAATAACTAGTAGTGATTTATTAATTTAGACAGTGACTCAGTGAGTGATTTAGTCTTAATCTTAGTAAGTTAGTATAAATATTATTATATTAGTATTAGTATAAAATTATAAATATTAATAATTAGTATAATAACTATTAGCCTATTAGGTTAGATAAAAATTATAAATAAAATAATTATATACAATTATAAATATTATGTAAATAATAAAATTTATTAATAATATATATATATTTAGTTCGGTTCAGTCCGGTCCGGGGCAGAAAACTCCTGGACCGGGACCGAACTGAAATTATTCGGTCCAAGAGAATTCGGACCGAAACCGACCGGCCCTACTGCCGGTCCGGTTCGGTCTGGACCGAATCGGCCGGTCCGATCGGTTTTGCAAGTCCAAACCGGCCGATACTCTCCCCTAATACACACTCTCTCTCCCCATTTTCATTCTTGCTCTGCATTATTTTTTCATATTATTTAATAAAAAATAATAATATATTTCCTTATAAGCTCTTAATATAGAAAAAAATTAATAAAATTTTTTTTAAAAATTTTATAAATTTTATTAAATTTATAATATTTTATTATTATTTTAACTATAAATGGATAACCTAATATAAAAGTAAATTTTGAATGGAATAACTAAATATAAAATTATATCATATTATGTACATTTTTTTTTATATATTATGTACATTTAGATAATCTAATAATAATGTTATTATCTGTAAAGATGAGCCAAAATCTTTCGGATGTGAGATCGACTGGCAACTCTGGAGTGATGCCTTATCCCAAAAAAATAAAAGATGCCTTGGGTCATGGGTCGTCGCCAGAACATGATAACATTTTTTCGTATTTTCTTCCAGGTCTTTGTGTCCGCGACTTGGGTTCGCCGTGACTTGGGGTCGTCGCCAGAACATTATAAGAATTTTTTGTATTTTCTTTCAGCCCTTTGGGTCCACGTTGGAAAATAAAGCATTACGTGGGACTTACTGTAGTTGACGAGAAAATAAAGCATTACGTGGGAGTTGGGACTTCCTGTAGTTGACGAATGGAAATGGCTAGGTTTTGAATAGAGAATTGCTACCCTTCCACATGAAGTAGCTCAACGGGAATCCACAAGTGTTTTTTGTATTTAATAATTAAAAAATATTTTTTTTAATAATATTATGAATTTTTTTAAAAAAATATTAAAAAAATACATGAAAAGAAAGGTTAAAAAAAAATTGACTATGTCGGGATATCATTAATGGCTATAGACCTACTCTTTTGAATATTCTTAATGTCCACGATTAAAAAATTAATTTTTTTTTTCATGTGGGTCCCATATTAATTCAATTTTTTTAAAACGATTGCACACCGCTTGTATAACTACGACTGTAAATATCATTTCTCTTCTATAAAACATCCCATATCTATTTATAGAATCAAATACAAAGAATATTGGAAGAATTGTTTGGCTGTCGGGATCTCATGGGTTGTCGCCAGAACATGTTAAGATTTTTCTTTTCTTTGACTACACGCGACTTGGAAAATAAAGCATTACGTGGAATTTCAGGGAGGCAAGTGAGATGAAAATTTTATAAATAGTAATAAAATAATTTATTAATAATAATAAGATAGTTATTTTATGAGATTTTAAAAAATAAGAGAAAAAAATTTCAATAAAAAATATTATAAAATTAAAATATTATAAGAATATAGTTTTATAATATTATTTTTATTTAAATAATATTATAAAACTAAATTTGATTGTTACTATTTCACATCTAAATGAATAAAAAATAATATTTTTATACACGCTTTGTCTCCATTTTCATTCTTGCGCTTGCATTAATTCATATTATTATTTAATAAAAAAATAATAATATATATGCATATAAGCTCTTAATTTAGAAAAACATTAATAGAAAAAAAATTTTAAAAAAATATTATTAAATTTATAATATTTTATTATTATTTTGATAATCTAATATAAAAATAAATTTTGAATGAAATAATTAAATATAAAATTATATCATATTACGTACAATTTTTTTTTGATATATTATGTACATTTAGATAATCTAATAACGTAAATATGAGCTAAAATCGTTAGGATGTTAAATCAACTGGCAACTCTGGAGTGATGACTTATCCCAAAAAAAAAAAAAACTTCAGGTCATGGGTCTTCGGCAAATCATGATAAGACTTTTTTGTATTTTCTTCCAGGCCTTTGGTCCGCGACTTGGAAATTAAAGCATTACGTGGGATTTAAGAAAGAGTGAAATGTGATGAAAATTATATAAATAGTAATAAAATAATTTATAAATAGTAAGGAGATAGTTGTTTTACGAGATTCTAAAAAATAAGAAAAAAAATTTAAATAAAAAATATTATAATATTAAAATATTATAAGAATATAGTTTGTAATATTATTTTTGTCTAAAAATTTAAAAAAATTATAATTATTTTTTTTAAAAGTTTAAAAATTTATAATAATTAGTTTGAAAAGATTGTAATGATTAATTTAAAATTTTTATATTTAAATTATATTTAAAAATAAGATAAAATAAAATTAAAAAAAAATTTTATACCTCATCCCATACCTCCAAACTTATCCTCAGTGTACGAATGACGAGGTTTCTGAATATTCTAAAAAAGATCCCATATTTAAAGAACATTGAAAAGATTAGCAAAGCAAAGCAAATTCACTTGTGAACTGTCTCCAAATCAATATTCAACGGTACTCTACTCTTGAAGTAAAACTGTAAAATACAAACTCCTCCCCACGTGCAATATATTTATATTATTTTTATAAAGACCAGACCCATACCCTTCCTACTAAAACCGGTACTTCCCACATCCATTTCACCCTCATCCTCCCTTTCTCTTTGCTCTATAGCATTCAATGGGCACCCTGGATATACAAACACCCTCCATATCCACAAGCCCGGAAAAGCACATCCCCTCATGTGGTGAACTTGCCGACGAGGAGCTACTCTCTCCCATCGAAGAAGTCCGGCTAACCGTGGCCAAAACCGATGACCCAACCCTCCCCATATGGACCTTTCGGATGTGGTTTCTTGGCTTACTCTCGTGTGCCCTCCTCTCATTTTTCAACCAATTCTTTGCTTACCGGACCCAGCCCCTCGTTGTAACCCAGATCACCGTCCAAGTGGCCACTCTCCCCATCGGTCGTTTCATGGCTTCCGTCCTCCCGAAGACCAAGTTCCAAATACCGGGCTTCGGGTCTCGGACATTCTCGATCAACCCAAGTCCATTCAACATGAAGGAGCACGTCCTCATTTCAATCTTTGCTAATGCTGGGAGTGCATTTGGATCTGGGTCTGCATACGCTATTAGTATTGTTACCATAATCAAAGCCTTCTACCATCGCAACATCTCGTTTGTTGCTGGCTGGCTTCTTGTTACCACTACGCAAGTGAGATTCAGATGACGAAACTTTTAATATTTTTATTTGTATTATTGCTGCAAATACACAATCCGAGGGTCTGAAATTATTAGAAACAAACAATTCTCTTACTTTTTAGAAGCAAAACTTGTTTTATTATTTGTATCATATATATAATAAAAGAAGTAAGAAACGACAGTTAAGAAAAGACTTATCAATAAGTATCTTTGATTGCTAGTAGCTCCCAACCCTTTTCTTAACTCGTATGTTTGGAAGCCATTGAGTCGGATCGATTCACACTATATTGATTACATGCATAGGTGATTGTTAGGTTTCCAAACTCTCATGCATCTTGTTTGGTTGACTTTAATACAATCTTACATTGGAAAAAGAAACTTCAGACGGTCGATTTTTTTCTTAATTTTTTATTTCTCTCTCTCTCTTTTTTTTCTTTGAAAGTTTCCCATAAAATTTTCAATTGGAAAGTTGGTATGAGAGATTTATGTGAAGAAAGATGGATAGTAACTTGGAGGATGGTTGCCTGCAGGTGTTGGGATATGGCTGGGCGGGGCTATTGAGGAAGTATGTGGTGGAGCCGACACATATGTGGTGGCCCAGTACCCTCGTTCAGGTTTCACTTTTCCGGTACGTTAAAAAAAGAAAAGGATTTCAGATTATACTGATTTTAGATTCTTATGCAATTATTTGTCACGTTGATGTCGAATATTTTTCTTTTCTTTTTTGTTTTTTATTGCCCTGTTTAGTTACGCAATTCAGATGAAATAGAAAAACATATTTTAAATAGCAGTGAAATTTTTGAATTAAGATGAGATGAAATAATCTGTAAAAAAATGAGTGTTTGAATAGTAAGATGAGATGAGATAACTTTTAATTTTTAGGATTTGAAAAGGGCGTGGGTCCCACTATTTTATAGAGCCAAATTATGCCCTGTTTATGTACTGTTTATTTTTTGTTCATATCAATTTTTTACTATTCAAGTACTGTTTAATATAATTTTTTACTATTTATTTAAGTGAATATTTTTAAAATTTAGAAATGCAATATAATATGTTTAGATAAGAAAAACTACTGTATTGGCTTTAATTGTATTGGCTAACCAAACGGTCCAAACCTGGCCTTAATTGTTGTTTTGGGTCTTTATTCTCAAGATTCTTTCCTGCGTTTTTGGCCTCTGTTGCCCAAAAGATGATGAAACTGAAACTGAAAGCAAGCACCTAGTTAATCTAGCCCACGTGTCACTTTTTGGCTGGGTTTCAAAACTATCTATTTTGAATTTTAAAACCAAATCTTATCATGAGTGTGGGTTCATACTTTTTATAAAATATATAATTAACATGCAAAATAAAGTGAAAGATAGCCTAATACCTTGTTGTCAAGGCAACTCAAAAGACTTCCAAAACAAGGCGACTTTTGTGATATGGGCCATGTGCTGTGTTTGGCATCTAAAAGCTTGATGATGATGATGCTGCTGCTGCAAGGAATGGGAATGTAAAGTTCAACTTACAAGTGCAGCGTGTCATGTAGACATGCCAATCTGTGCATGTGATATAAAGTGCAACTTGTCTGCTGTAGAAGGCTAGAGGTCAACAAGATTGTCAATTGCCCGGGGGGATGGCTTATACAAGCAGTACTCTTGGCAAAATGTCAAATTGCAGCAGATAACTAAGAAAAAAAATATATGTTAGGACTTGCTGATAATGATCCTATGGTAGTAGCAGCAGCAAGACTAGAAGGATGATCAGTAACAATGTCAACTATCAGCTGTAGACATGCATGTTGTAACCATTTCACTGGTTAATTCTCGAGTAGAGTAGCATGCCAAAAAGTGTGAGACTCCAGTGAGGAAGTGTCATTTAAACCTAAAGATGCACATAAGGGCAAAGGCCTCTAGGCATAAAATAAAATAACTCTTCTAATCCTTGATATAAACTTCATCTGCATAAAATTCTGACCTATACATTTGCAGGGCTTTGCATGAACATGAGAATGAGCGCATGTCACGGGCAAAGTTCTTCCTGATTGCATTAATCTGCAGTTTCTCATGGTACCTGGTCCCGGGGTACCTCTTCTCAACACTCACAAACATATCATGGGTCTGCTGGGTGTTCTCCAAGTCAGTCACAGCCCAGCAGCTCGGTTCTGGCATGAGAGGCCTTGGACTTGGCGCTCTGACACTTGACTGGTCTGCTGTGTCCTATTTCTTGTTCAGCCCCCTCACCAGCCCTTTCTTCTCCATCGTCAACATTTTTGCAGGCTACATAGTGATATTCTATGTATTGGTAGTTTACACGGCAATCCCAACAGCATACTGGGCATTTGACATGTACAATGCAAGTAGATTTCCGATTTTCTCGTCAGACTTGTTTACAGCCAGAGGTAAAATATACAACATATCAGCTATTGTTACGGGCAAGTATGAGCTAGATCTAGCAAAGTATCAAGAGCAAGGAAAGATTCACCTAAGCATGTTTTTTGCTCTCACCTATGGCTTTGGATTTGCCACAGTCGCATCCACCCTCACACATGTGGCATTTTTCTATGGCAGGTATATTCCCAATCAATTCTCAGGTGGTTAGATGTGAGATCTTTTCATTGCTTCAACAAATAATAAGAATTGTACTTTTTAAGTTGAAGAAATGATTCTGTGGTCTGTCTGTATCATTAATTTACCAAGATGCCACAAAACATAATACCTACAAGATTTGAAAGTATTTTGCCTTTAATGTGCCAGATTTATTCCTCATCACAACAAGGTTTATTCTTTTCTCAATGTGGCTTTAAAATTTGAACACTAAACGTTCTTTGAAAAATGAGCCAAGATTTTAAAAAATACTCAACTTCTCAAAAATTCCTGTTTATCCTATTCTTGGGAGTGCCCTTTATGTATGCATGTGTATAAATGTCTGTACGTATGTATAGATAAACATAAAGATTCACATAATCCAGATAGATAAGATCCTTTTCAAAGGAATCAAGAACACAAACACCCTTCTCTCTTGAAAAGCTTGCAAGGTTATGAAATTTTTATAATTATATTTGTGGAGTCTCATGTCCGAAAAAAAAAATATGTACAGGGAAATTTATGAGCGGTATCATGCTTCTTACAAGGGCAAGGAGGACATCCATACCAAATTGATGAGAAGATACAAGGAAATTCCTGCCAGATGGTTCTACATTCTGCTTGGTGTGACACTTGCAGTTTCCTTAGTACTCTGCATATTTTTAAACAATCAGGTTCAGATGCCATGGTGGGGACTCCTCTTTGCTACAGTCGTGGCCTTTATTTTCACTCTTCCAATCAGCATCATAACAGCCACAACAAACCAGGTTATTGGGAGAATACATTTTTCTACTTCTTTTGCTCATCTTGCGGCACGAGATCTATATATCTTGAGTAATCGAAATTACCATTAATGTCATGCCAAACTTAGTTTTTCATACATCACATAAGACTCATGAACCTTTACTAGGTTTAATAATATAAGGATACAATTTAACATAGCTTCAAAGAAACTAGCTATTATATTAAATCAACTCGACTCAGATAGAACTACCAGATCACATCAGACTTTAATATAAGCACAGTTTTCATTTCCATATCTTCATAAAAGTTGCTATTTTTCAATTAACAATCTAATGTTCTATATACAGACACCAGGGCTAAACATTACCACGGAGTATGCAATGGGTCTAATATACCCCGGAAGACCAATAGCCAATGTTTGCTTCAAAACCTACGGATACATAAGCATGGCTCAGGCTGTCTCTTTCCTCAGTGATTTTAAGCTGGGACACTATATGAAGATTCCTCCAAGATCAATGTTCTTAGTTCAGGTGCAATTTTCTTTCCTACAATCAACAAATCAAAAGAAACGAACATAAGTTACGACATTGATTTACCATTGTTCAGATTGTAGATCTTCTTAACACTTGAGTAAGATACAAATTGCCTGATAATTCGCATGGAGAAGCAAAGCGTATTAGATTTGTATGGGACGGTTTTTCACCCAATTTCATGCTCTTAGAACGACAATTTAAATTATCCTTAAACTCCCCAATTTCTTTAAGCTATTTTTTTTTCTCATTTTTTCAACAAAATTATTGATAAGTTTTTCCACTGCTTGCATTGGTGCATGTCTATTCCTAGTTCATAGGAACAATTCTGGCTGGAACCATCAACCTTACGGTGGCAATGTGGTTGCTGGACTCCATAAAGGACATATGTCAGGATGATCTTCTTCCCGCTGGCAGTCCCTGGACATGCCCTGTAGACCGAGTCTTCTTTGATGCATCTGTCATGTGGGGTCTGGTAGGAACAAAACGGATCTTTGGGACACTTGGAAACTATAGGATGATGAATTGGTTCTTCCTTGGAGGTGCAATAGGGCCATTTATTGTTTGGCTGTTGCACAAGGCATTTCCCAAGCAAAATTGGATTCCTCTCATTAACCTTCCAGTCCTTTTTGGAGTTTTTGGAATGATGCCACCGGCAACACCATTGAACTTCAATGCATGGATTCTTGTCGGAATAATTTTCAACTTTTTCATCTTTCGTTACAGAAAGCAGTGGTGGCAGAGGTACAATTACGTTCTTTCAGCAGCATTGGATGCTGGCGTAGCTTTCATGGGAGTGCTATTGTACCTTTCAGTGGACATGGAAGAGAAAGGTTTGACCTGGTGGGGTAACGAGGGTGAACATTGTCCATTAGCATCATGTCCAATAGCCAAGGGCATAAATGTTGATGGTTGTCCAGTGAACTAACCTGAATGCTTCTGTCATACAAGATTTTCGCTTTAAATGTTGTGCAACATGTACAAGTAGGAATTACTATGATGGTGGGATTTTAAATTTGGACTAGATAAATGGCGGGGATGCTATGCGTTATAGAAGTCATAATATTTTAGTACTGTTTTAGATGTAATGCTTTATTTTAGTATTGTTTTGCTTTATCTTGTACTTAGGTGTATTGTCTTGTACACTTCCAGTGTACTTAGATTATGCCTATTTACTTAGAATAAAATTTCTTATTAGCTATCAAAAAAATAAAAAAGAAGTCATAATATTTTGTGCAGATTAACCTTTGAGTTTAAGTGCATATTTTTGTGTATATCTTTTGATTTAGCCCTTAGCAGCAACAAACCTTTTATTTTTTTAATACCGTAGCAGCAATAAACCTGACACAACTAGAACTGCATCAAAATCTCTATAGAGGAATTCCCATCATTAACATTGCATTATTATATTTTTTCTGATGATGTGGAAGCTCAACAAGGCAAGGTTCTTCGGACCGATCCCATGAGTAAAATCCCAAATACATGACACCACCCATCATCATGGGGATGGTTGCAATGAGTATAAATGAGATTTTGCAAAAGTATGTAGAGTATAAGTAAAAACAAGTGCAAGTATGGCTAGATTAACATCATGTATACATTGAAAATATTGGAAAAATAAAGCATCCTTGTTATGAAGAACTTTTCATATACAATGGGAGATATTATATATATATATATATATATTTTATAAGAAGAATTTATTAATCCACATAATTAGGTATAGCTCATGTGACGCCCCCAAATTTCGCTTGGGATTGAACGGACATTTGAAGCGTCGAGACATGCAACACAAGGTTACCTGCCCCCGTTCATGACATATAAGATGCAATGTTCCTAACATGCATCTAGCATTATGCAATATTCGCAGCGGATAATTTTTTTCTTTTGCAATACTATGCACCAAACTAAAAATTATCCCAAATACTTGAAACATATTTCATACATAAAGGCATACTAAAAAGCCGTGATCACCACACTAGTCCAAAATGGTTGTGATCAAAAGAATACTTGAAATACAACTCCAAAAGTACAAGTATTAACCTGAGTTAAATACTATACCATCATCAACATCGCACCGTGGCCTAGTTGACCGTATTCAGTTGGTCAGATTCCAATTCTCCTTTGGGTCCTGTAACAAGATCTACCCTTCGGGGGGAATGGTAGTTGGGACTACCACAGTGAGATTTGATTACAAATCTCAGTAAGTTAACATAAAACTCACACACAGGTTAAAGATGCATGCATGGCAGTAAAAGCATAAATGCATAAGTATAGTCGTACATAAGCATACATAACTTGACATATAGCATGACTTAACTCAGAACCTAAACGTGAACTGAACTTGACTTAACATGGCATAAACTTAAGCTTAAAACATAACATGAACAAACAACATAACATGAACGTGAAACATAACATGGACTTGAAATATAGCATGAACGTAAACATGCATAACATAAATAAGAACTTGAAAATAACATAAACTTGAACATAACATGACATGAACATAACATGTACGTGAGCATAACATAACATGGACTTGATCTAAAACTTGACTTATCATGTATTTGATCTGAAACTGGACTTAACATAAACTTGGAATATTATTCAATTGTCTTGATTAATAACGTGCGTTAATACATACTCCACAGTTGTTGTGGCCCCACGTATTCAAGTAACATAAAATATAATACGTACTCCACAGTTGTTGTGGCCCCACGTATTCTACGTGTCACAATTGCTGTGTCTCACGTAGTGTATGCTCCACAGTTGTTGTGGCCCCATACTTCATGCTCCACAGTTGTTGTGGCCCCATGAATACACATAACATAAAATATAATACGTACTCCACAGTTGTTGTGGCCCCACGCATTATAAGTAACATAAAATATAATACGTACTCCACAGTTGTTGTGGCCCCACGCATTATAAGTAACATAAAATATAATACGTACTCCACAGTTGTTGTGGCCCCACGCATTATAAGTAACATAAAATATAATACGTACTCCACAGTTGTTGTGGCCCCACGCATTATAAGTAACATAAAATATAATACGTACTCCACAGTTGTTGTGGCCCCACGCATTATCATAACATAACATGTCTTATCTTTCTTAATGCATGAGATATTATTTAATATCATATACTTTTCTAACATGGCGTATACTTGTAAATGGCACAATATGATTTAATCATAAACATTTCATGGCATACATGTATCATATGGCATACTTATAACATACACATTGTATGACAGAAAAGATTGTGTAACAGATAAATATTCATGAGAGATTAAATCATACGTAACAGATAAACATGTAATGACATAGCATGACATGGCATATACGATAACATACATACATAAATTGTAGTTCCCTTACCCATCACACATACACAATAAACTGATAGTAAGTTAGAGGCTAACTTACCTCGATCGTCGCGTTCTATGAGAATAGAGCGCGAAACACGAGGAACTGCACAACAGCTGGAAGAGGAACACTCAAGTCCTTAAGATTTTCAATTCTGAACTCAATTGCCATATTGTGAGCACTTGCAACACCACGGGTAACTTGAGGTTTCACCTACTCGGAAGAGATAATTTGACTTCAGAAAGCCTTTGCACTAATCAAGTTCATTAAAATTATCAATAATAACCAAACAAACAATTCCTTTCTCAATCCATATACTCTTAGCCATAGTCAACCACAAGATGACACCAGTCACCCCGGACTATAATCCATATCATCACTGCTTCGGGACACTGTCATACAGTTTCCCAACACTACACCATACGCTCCACACTTCTCTGCTACGCCATCCAACCCTTCGTGACACGCCATCCGGTGTATCACGACCTAGTACAGAGTACACTCACGTGAACTCTCTTCCATTCACACTACAATACCCATCACTGCGATACACGTCTCACGGTGCATCTCTACGCGACACGGAGTACGCGCCACGCGTACTCCTTTCGCTACAACACTTCACAACCACACTTCGTTTCACAACTACGCAGCGAACTCCACAAACACTAACTACACAGTCTACAGCCAACCAAAACAACTATGTTAAACATAAATAACTAAAGATAGAGGGTTATACCATCGACGGGATAACCCGTGCGTCGCTCGCTGCTCTCACGAACATGCGTCGGAGGAGCGTACGTGGCGGTAACACCGCGTACGGTGGCTGTCCACCACATAAAGTGGTAGTTTGGGCTTGAGAAAAGCTAAGCGTGGCCTTGGAAGGCTCATGGTCGCCTTGTGATGGTCAAAGGTGGACGGAGCACGGCGGCATCACGCCGTGAACAGTAAATCCGAACGGTGAGCGGAAACGCGAGGTAGCGAAATTTGCCATAGAACTTCATGGAAGCTAGGGAAAGGTAGAGAACATGTGGTGGAGCTGTGGTGGCGAGGTGGTGGTCGGACGGTGGCTAACGGCGGCGGATCGGCCGTTTGAAACCATTTTTGGCCTTGGAGAGTGCGGGAGAGTGTGAGCTCTACGAAGCTCCGTTGGCCATGAAATTTCTTGGAGAGGTTCATGAGGATGAGAGGAACAAGATGGTGGTGGTGAAACACCACGGGTGGCCGTGTACGGCGGCGCACGGTGGTGCAACCGAACGGGTGTTTTGAGAAACCCATATGAGAAAAAGTGAGAGTTAGGGAAAAAGAAAGACATGGGGAGGAAGCCCTTGATGTGGTGAATCCAATGGTGGTGCTTGGTGGCTGATTTGGCCGTGTATGGTGGTCCAAAATGGTGAAAAGCCTTAAAAACCCATTTGTTTGGAGGCGAGAGTGGTGGCTAACGGTGGCTCGGATGGAGGTGAAACTTGGAGGGGATGTTCACCGGTGAGAGGGGAAGAAATCTGGGTGGGTGGTGTAGTCCACGCCGCCGGCGAGCGGCGGTTCTGGGCGGAGAAAGAAATCGGCAACAGGGGAGAAAACAGGGCAGGGGCAGCAACTTCCGGGGGCTCGTGGCGGCTAACGGCTGGTCCGATGGCTCTGAAAATTGGAGGGGATGAACTCTGATGGAAGGGGAAGAGAATGGCAGGGGTGGTGTACGACACCTCCACCGGACGGCGGAGAAACGGCCGGCCGAATGGGCGGCGACGGTAAGGAGGAAAACAGAGCAGGCAGCAACTTCCGGGGGCTCGTGGCGGCTAACGGCTGGTCCGATGGCTCTGAAAATTGGAGGGGATGAACTTTGGTGGGATTGGAAGAGAATGGCGGGGGTGGTGTACGACACCTCCACCGGACGGCGGAGAAACGGGCGGTCAAAGGGGCGGCGACGGTAAGGAGAAATGGGGAAGGGAAGAGCATGGGGGGAGAGAGAGAGAGGAAAGAGAGAGAAGAAAAAGGAAAAAGGAAAAAGTGAAGGAAAAAGGGTAGGGGCCTAGGTAATTAACTTCAATCCTACGCTTCGGGATCCTCAAATAAACCAACGGTGAGTTAAAACACTGATTTGAAAACGCGTAAGTGTTTTATTTTAAATAAAACACTACGATGAATTAAGGTAGAATATTATTTTATAAACTAAAATTTATAAAATAATATTTCCTCATCATTATTTAAAATGATAAAGTACCGTTAATTAATCGAAGATGATAAAATCATTTAAATTAATAAAATACTTAATTACAACACTGAGAGAAATTAATATAGAATATTATTTTATAAACTAAGGTTTATAAAATAATATTTTCTTCATCATTGTATAAAATGATAAAGTATCATTAATTAATCAAAGTGCATAAAACACTTGAATAAACACTGAGAGGAATTAAGATAGATTATTATTTTATAAACTAAGGTTTATAAAATAATATTTCTTCATCATTATTAAAATGATAAAGTATCTTTAATCACTCAAAGAGGATAAAACCATTTAATTTAAATAAAAGTTTTCAACGTAAAAATAAACCTCTTAATATCTTAAAACAACTAAAATATTTAATCTAAGTAATTATCCACAATTATAATATTTTCAGAGCTCATTAAATTATTATAATTGTGCTATTTTAAAAACAAGCTTATCTAATACTTTGAAATTCGGTGGATAAGATCCGGAATACGCCATCGAGGTACAACGCTTAGGATAAATCTGTTCATGATTTTACAGTTGTCGGTGAAGAACAAAGTAACGTGATTTACGGAAAAAGATAATTATGCATGTGATTTCGGGTGAGGGTAGAGACGAGAGAGATAGTGACTGCTGTCGGGAAAGAATCCAAAACTGATTGCCGTGCTGTCTAATATGTGCGAAAAAGAAAGAGAAGGATGAGGAGATAAAACTAAATTTTAGCGGACTGTTACAGCTCAAGTACACAAGAAGTATACAAGAGAACAACTCCTAATTACAAGATAAATTCTGGGAAGAAACAGTATAAAATAAGGCACAGGTCAGGATCGCAATTTCCTTTCTTTTCTTTTGGTCGCGAATATGCATGTCATATCAGAGTTGCAAGTAATCACATATAAGAGCTACAAATTCAAACCATTCCCTGTTAAAACTTTTTCCACAGACTCGTAATCATGATGTACATTGACGAAATGAAGATTCCAGACACCAGAGCATTCCTTGACATCAAAAACTGCTTTCTAAGCTTGCTTTTCTGCGTGACGACGAACCGAAATTCTCTATATTAGAACTTTTTATTGGACTATCATGTTGTGCCAAAAGCCGCCTAGAAATCACACCCACAATAGATAGAGACAATATTTAAGTGGTTCGGCAACTTGCCTACGTCCACTGAAGCGGAAATTCAATGTTTCAATATGTTTGTACAAAATTACAAACACTCGTCAACAATCTCTCTATCTCTCAAATGGCACTCTGTTCTGGGTTTCCCCAGAACCCAAATTTTGCCCCAAGCCCTCTGCCCGATCTCCCACCTCAGTGAGGATAATTTTCTCCTTCAGAATTCATCTCCTTTTATAGGAGAACCATGGGGAACAAATACATGCAAATTCCATGGTGGGTGGCCTAACTTGGACGGTGGAGTGGGTGGGTGAGGGGTTGGTGGATGGGGTTGGTGGCTGTAAATCCACAACCCCATTTCACACTTGGGGGGCTATGTCCAACAATCACCCCCTCCACCCAAGTGTGTCATACTAGGATGTTACAAACGGTTGCATCCTTCAAATGATTGCACTCCTTCATTGGAATGCTTGTCAGCCACGAGAGATCCGCTATCAAATGCATCTGCCGGTACGTCTTCAGATGGATGTCCTGATGCTTCTCCAAATGCATCTTCAAATGCATTAGCATCGTCTACACCCACGGAGCTTGCAAAGGATTTTCTTCAGAGGAGATTTACAAGTGCTTTACCGCACAATCTCAACTCTGTAGGATTCTTCTTTTCGCTCGAGTCCATGAGTCCGCACTCATGTACACCTTGAGCAAACTGAGCTTCGCTCGTACCACAGCCGAGCGAACAATCTTCCTAGTTGCCTTTACAGCTTTCAAAACCAGGCTCCATAATCCTCCAATCACACCAATCTCCAACTTGGAGACTGGTTCTCAACATGCCGAGCTCTATCTCCAGCATGATCCCTTATCATCTATACAATTTTACAGCTCATATCTTCAACTTAGAAGACCAACTAAAGTGATGCATAACTTTAGTTCATCACTTACAATGCCCTTAATCAACATATCTATATAGGGCAGCTCATCTCCCACTGCACTGGAA
Organism: Carya cathayensis; assembly: GCA_011037825.1. Lineage (NCBI taxonomy): Eukaryota > Viridiplantae > Streptophyta > Magnoliopsida > Fagales > Juglandaceae > Carya > Carya cathayensis. The sequence continues at coordinate 977,430 of QGSO01000257.1, read as the reverse complement.
ATTAATGGTCTCGCACGGACCTTGACACATATCAGAGAACCTGTTGCTGAGGTCTCCTTCTCTGATCTGGGTGACTGATCATCCTGCTGCTGTCTTCAGTCGATATGTCCATCTTGTGTGCAGTCTCCGACTTGCATAATCTCCCTTCTTGCAAGATTTTTCTTCATATCGTAGTTCACTACCTTCATTCAGCAGGATACAATTTAAGGTAGTAACCACCATGGAAGTCTGATCGTCTTGGCAGTTATGTGATCATCAACTTTAGGTGTAGATATCCCTGGAACATCTGACATTTTGTTCCCATCTCTCACACCTTTGCTTCATATCGTGGTCTAGGGAGATTTCTTCCGGTTTAGAAAAGTAAAACTGAGCTCCTTTTACTTTTTCATCTAATTCACACGACCATTACCACAAGCCAAGACCAATGAATCATTCGTGACCTTCCACGACCTTCTGAGAAAACACACCTGAATGGTTGTTGTCTTCAAGCTGTATTTAACAGCATTGTGCACTGCAAGAAATACAACGTCTTGTATTTCTTCAATCACCATATTCACAACATCATTCTCAGTTTTATCCTGATTTTAGCAGTCTCTTGTGGCCTGTCTTGCCACAAACTCGAGATCTTGCCAGAATCTCTTCTGTGCACCTCCTCATCTAGAATAAGATCTCTTCAACTTCGTCTTCTTTGCAAAATTACTCATAGCCATTTTCATGACCTCCCAACTTTTTGACCGCAACGTCAAATACTATTGGGCAACAATAGTACCTTCTGCCTTTTCTGAAGTTGAACAATTTCTTCATCAACACTTTGTTATTTGCAACTGGCTTTTCAAAGAAAGCCACAATGAGATCCGGTGCGGTTCTCCTCTTAATAACAATATGCTCCATGAATTGTATGACTGCCAAAACCTGCTGATATAACACGTTAATCAGCATCGTCCAATGACCTGAAGTTTGCTCCATCAAACTTCACGATCCCAACTAGCTTAAATCAAGCCCAAGCGAATTGAGTCTATCTCGACTCCAACTAGCTACGATCAAGCCCACAGTAAATGAGTCCGTCACGACTCCAACTGGCTACGATCAAGCCCACAGCAAATGAGTCCCTCATGACTCCAACTGGCTACGATCAAGCCCACAACAAATGAGTCCGTCACGACTCCGACTGGCTGCGATCAAGCCCAAAACCGATCTGAAGTATGAACGGCCCATATCGACAGTGCCGATGGCGAATCTCAACATTCCCACCGCACAGATGAGTCCGGAATGATCCAAATAGTTTGTCAGCACTATTTGATCATCATAATTGAACTCCAACCGGCATAGATCATGCCCAACATGATCTGCAACTCATCGATAGTTCAGATCGACAGTACCGATGGCGAATCTCGAAATTCCCACCGTACAGATGAGTCCGGAATGATCCAAATGGTTTGACAACACCATTTGATCATTGCAAATAGACTCCAACTGGCGTAGATCTAGCCCAACATGATCTGCAACTCATCGACAGTTCAGATCGACAGTACCGATGGCGAATCTCGAAATTCCCACCGTATGGATGAGTCTGGAATGATCCAAATGGTTTGACAACACCATTTGATCATTGCAAATAGACTCCAACTGGCGTAGATCTAGCCCAACATGATCTGCAACTCATCGACAGTTCAGATCGACAGTACCGATGGCGAATCTCGAAATTCCCACCGTACGGATGAGTCTGGAATGATCCAAATAGTTTCACATCACCATTTGATCATTGCAATTAGACTCCAACTGGCATAGATCTAGCCCAACATGATCTGCAACTCATGGACAGTTCAGATCGGCTATACCGATGGCGAATCTCCACATTCCCACAGTACAGATGAGTCTGGAATGATCCAAATAGTTTGACAGCACTATTTGATCATCACAACTAGACTCTAACTGGCATAGATCTAGCCCAAAATGATCTGAAAAACGAACGGTCCAGATCATCTGGCGCGTGTAGTACACGCGCTGCAGAGGGCGTCTGGCGCGGGTGAGGCCCGTGAGTATCACGCGCCAAGCCCCTCTAGGGCACGTGGGGGTGCGTGGACGCGTGCCCCGCACGCGTCTTCAACTTCTTGGGTAAACCAATTCCTCCACCTCATTCCTAACATTGTCTTGATGAATTTTTATCGTAGAAATGAATAGTACCTCACTAAGTAAGTTCCCAGGAAAGATTGGAGGGTCACAATGGACACACTTAAAATTTCCAATCTCCTAGACAGAACCTCCTTAGACTGTACGTATCCACACTACCACACCAAAACTCCACCCCACAAAAAAAACCTAGTGGCTCGGATACCAATTGTTGTGCCAAAAGCCGCCCAGAAATCACACCCACAATAGATAGAGACAATATTTAAGTGGTTCGGCAACTTGCCTACGTCCACTGAAGCGGAAATTCAATGTTTCAATATGTTTGTACAAAATTACAAACACTCGTCAACAATCTCTCTATCTCTCAAATGGCACTCTGTTCTGGGTTTCTCCAGAACCCAAATTTTGCCCCAAGCCCTCTGCCCGATCTCCCACCTCAGTGAGGATAATTTTCTCCTTCAGAATTCATCTCCTTTTATAGGAGAACCATGGGGAACAAATACATGCAAATTCCATGGTGGGTGGCCTAACTTGGACGGTGGAGTGGGTGGGTGAGGGGTTGGTGGATGGGGTTGGTGGCTGTAAATCCACAACCCCATTTCACACTTGGGGGGCTATGTCCAACATATCATTGAATTCTTACAGTTTAGTTAATAATGATGCAAAGCTTTGCAACTTCAAAGGTATCAATGGCATCGTCAGTACTCCTCAAGCACATCTGAAGATTCTTTGGTTGCATGTAAACAACAGCTCCTATAGGCCTGACACTATCAACAGTGGAAGACTTAGACAAATTACAATCAACTATCAATGACTTCATGATTCTAATACCGCAATGGAAAAAATAGTAGTTTAGAAATGAGATAAAATTTAATATATAAATTATTTTTTTTATATTAAACTAAAAATAATTAGAATTGACTAAACTAAAACTATTAGTTTAGAAATGACTAAACTAAAATTATTTCATTGAAAATTGGACCTTTTTACTATTTCCTGACCGGCATATAATTCATAGGAAAATATTATCTTCGCCCCAAACCCCCTGGCTATGTAATTGATGGAAGGAATCTATAAGAATACGGAAATTGAGTTACACCTTTTCTTAGACAAGCTGCAGCAGTCTTTACCCTAAGTTGCTTGCCAATTTCGTCAATTAAGTTGGAATTCTGATCCACTTTAACTCCCTAAAAGTACAATGAGGAAATAAAAACTCACTTAAGATGCTATGGGGAAAAAGTACCACATCTTAAGTGTTTCATTTGAAATTACAATTATTCAAAAATTGTTCCATGATAATAAGGTTGACAAAATGGCCTTGAAACTCCCATATCAGAAATAAAGCCAACCATATTGGATTAGGAGCAGACCAAATAAAAGTTGGACATATATTATAGAATGAGAATCTGTTGTGAGTTATCATTACCAGACACACTCCATCAATCCCCTGCCCAATCGAACTTTGAAAATATTACCCAGCGATTTATGTGCAGCAGTGTGGAGAGAGGAAATATAGGAATTTCCCTTAGTCATTAGATCACTGGAAATTAACTCCAGTAACTGCCACAGAAATGATCCAAACCAGGTTAAAGAGGCGTAAACTATGAAACCAAAATGAGATGTCAAAAAATAGAAATGAAGGGGCAAACCAAGAACAGGTTCCAATTTCAAAACACAATAGAATAGGCCAAACTAATAGCTGTTCAAGGTCAAAATTTGGAAAACATCACTTTGAGCAATTTGAATCTAGAGATGATGCATCAATGCTAATTTGAATAGATGTCCATCTGACTATTTATCAGGTAAACAATAAACCACTATGTGCCTACAAACGCATTTGGATTTAGGTGAGCTTAAATGTACTTTTACTTAAACAAAATGCCGACACATACATTTTTTTTATTGGCACTGAGTGCAGCGTCTGACCAGAAGCTCCGAGCTCCAGCTCTCAATACAGAGAGAGGCCTCCATATTCGGAGAAGGACGTGAGCCATGGATGATAATTCCGAAATTCCTTCGACAGGTCCGACGGAGGAGGAGAAATTGCCCGGTACCAGCTATTCGGCCAACCCCTTAATTTTAAGGGCTTTATTTTCCAACGCAGTCCAGCCCATCCCAAACTTGTTCAGGGTTTTGGAGTCATCCTTTGGGCTTTCCCAGTGCTAGTGAATTCGTATAATTGTAAATGATATTAACTACACAGTACACAAACCTGACAATTTCATGGCCCATCACTGGCATTTTACTGATGCTGCTAGCGGGCGTCCAGTCTTTATTGTTGGACGTATTGCTAATTAAATTTAATCTTATATATATAAAAAGTCTATATGAAACGGAAAATCTTGTTTTAACGATTTTTCTTATTTTTCTATTAAAGTTAACACCGTTTGTTTAAATACGTATAAATGTAATCGGCATATAAAATGAAGACATAAATGTTGAGAGAGATAGCATTCAATGTTGTTATATGATTTATTAATCACAATAATTAAAATACTTAATAGTTTATGTAATAATAAGTAATTAAAGATTAGTTATTATATTTTTCTCTTTCTCCTTAATATATACACGTGTATTAGATGCATAAGACGTGAATCCCTAAGTATAATACACGTATTTTATACATTTCATTAACTCAGATTATTGAGTATTTCAAATTTAAAAATCTCATATAATATATAATAAAAGTGTGTTTAATCAAAGTGTTTTTTTTTTCCATGGTAGTAGGACGTAGCTTCCGCTAAATCATATTCCACACGTGTGCTTGCTATGTGTGCACGTGACAAAGGCCGTGATCCTTGAGCTAATCAAGATAGAGTAAATTCGTCCAACAACTTCAAAATATATTTTAGGATTTATATATATGCTATATATAGAAAATATTATACCACAAATTTTATAAAAAGATTATATTTTAACTTTATGTTGATCCTGATCAACTCAACCAACATCAAAATAAGAATTTCAATATTGTCTCTATTGATCGTCTATAGGATGACATAAATTGATGAATTATAATACAAACATCAAACGACACATATTTTGAACTACCGTTTGTGTTGGACTTTTATTAAATTTTTCATATGCATTTTTGCTAAAATTATGGATGTTATAAACATGTATTAGATTATATAATATTTTGAACTAATTTTTTTTTATCTTCTCCAATATGCCTTAAATTATTAAGTGACATCAATAATTTTTATAAAATATATATTATTTTTTATAAATAACCATTTCATAAAATTAGACAAACGTACTTTACACGTTGCTCCCACCAAGTATTAATAAAAAATATATAATTTTATTTATAGTTTCTTTCTTAATTATTAATTAAAAAAATAAAATAAAATGCATGAGCTGTAAGATTGAGAAAGCAAACTCATAGAACCATTTAACATTTTCCTTACATTTATGGTCACCTCGATCACATGATTAACACTAGTAGTGAAAACCATTTAACATATACAAAACATAAATTTTAATTTTTTAAATTATTTTCAACGTCTTTCTAATAATCTCTACACAAAAAAAAAAAAAAAAAAAAAAAAATCTAAACCTTTTCTCAAGAACTGAAAAAAATTATTTAGTACAAAAAAATAGATTACTGTTAATATCTTTAAAAATAAATTAGAATATCTTAAATTAATCACTTCCATCACAGCAAGTACAGATGGAATAATACTACGGATGCTCCAAAGTCACTATAATCATACTGTTTATATGTGGCCAGCTATTTTTTATGAAAATAATTATTTCTGTCAATTCTATTTTCGTCACAAATTATTCGTCACAAATGATTGTTTTTCTTGTAGTGAGTAGGTGTGTGCCAAGTCACATTGCACGTAGGTTGATAATTATAATTACCTGTTCCATGAAAGCCAAAATTAAGTGCATATATAGAAAAATCGATTGAACATACATATATCTTGTATTATATTTGAGTTGTGTATACATCTTATGTGTGAAATCATCACTTGTCTCAAATGTTTAAACTGATGAAATGAAATATTTAATTAAATGAGATAGAATATTGAATCAGGATTCGAAATCAAAATCTCTACTCTGATACTATGTGAAATCACTACTTGTACTAAAAATTTAAGTTGATAAGAAGATGTAAATTTAATTATTTGTATTATATTCTTAACACGAGGGTCCACAATTACGTGCGAGTAGTACTTAGCTAATTATCAATATTCTGGGTCCTATTATATATACATAATTTGCAGGTTTATACTCTGGATATAGTAATCGCTGTTTATGTGGCTGGATTTGCTTATTAATTTGTAAGTTACTCTGGTTATATTAATTCCATGGATTTGCTTAATTTGAAGTACGTACGTACGTACGTGATCATGTTTTTCCAGCCTTCGAGTTGTTAGTTTTGGATTCGCCTTGATCATGATGTTCTTTGATCTTCATAGATAGATCAATCGTTATTCTCATGGTAAATTAAGAAAAAAATATATAATGAATATATTTGATAAAACTAATATAATCGGGTCATAAAATCTTCCAAATACGTACAAATAATTAATATTAATATCCATATTAATCTCCTTAAATGACGTAAATTAATATTTACTGACATTTAGAATTGATCTCCTGAAACTTCTGATCAGCTCATCATGATCAGACGTTAATTCGATCCCGTGTCTGTTAAGTCTAGTCTTAGACACGCTCTAATTAAGCAATCTGCACATTTCTCCTGTAAAGATATTGGTTATAAATCTACAACGAGATGAATTCAATATATATATCTCAATAGACAGCATTATATATAAATCAACTTTTCGAAATTCTCATATATAATAGGATGTGGTGAGCATTATTCATTAATATAATATTTAACTTATAATTATATAGTAATTCGATCGTAAAGCCGCGTATATGCTATGTCGACATACGTACGTACCCGATCGAGTTTCATCGCTTTGGCTGTGCTCCATTGCTTGGAGGCTCATCATGAGGTGGGCTCAGCTGGAGATCGATAGCTGAATGGATTATGCGATCATTTCCGTTGCTGAGAATAATATTGTTATGATCAGGAGGATGCGATGTACTTTTGTTAGCTACATTTGTTTCTTGATCATCTTCTGCTCTGTAAATCTGATCAGAATTAACCAAATTATATACATATAGATTGTCTTAGCCGAAGAAAGAATATTCTTGATGTTATATTTTAAACACGAGGCACAGGTTTAGGCTTCAAGCGGAAAGCCGAAATATATTGACTAACATGATGACTAGTCCACCATTAATACCTTCTTCTGTAACTCTTCATTTTCTTTCCGGAAGTGGTCGACCTTCTTATACAGTTCAACGTTTTCTTGATGAACCATATTTCCCTGCGATTGAATCCATGCATGACAGTTAGGTGACCATTATCAAGTACACATGCATGCAGGAATACTATGAAAATCCGAAGAAAATGATGAACTCCTCTTTTTAAACCTTCCGGTTTAGTTCTTTTATTTCTTCAGTGAAGATTTGCTCCTGCTCCAAGAGAACAAAATATAAAATATTATCATTAGGTACATGGGATCTGGATTGTATTTCGATCAAATTTCATGTAAGTATAAAGGGATAAGGATTTCATACCTTTTTCTTTCGGATACCCTTTAAACTCATTTCCAGCGTGTTCTCCAGATTTTGTAGATCTTTGAGGTTCAAGCCAGAAAGTTCTTGGCCCATTAATTGCCTGCATATATACACCAATTCAAGTATAGTGTGGCACGTCGCGGAGGCTTTGATTTGCTCCTAGATTTGAACCAAATGTACATAGATAATTGTTCTTAAGTGGTTGATGTCAGGCTTTTTATAAAGCGAAGTTGAAAATTGAACCTGCATATATATAGACACCATGCAATATGGCATATGTGTGTGTATATATATCGATATAATTAATTATATGGTCCGACAATATATAATAAGCAACATGCATGCGTACTGTTATATACGTACGTACGTAGAATCATCGGCTCTAGTATCGATCTAAGAAATATTATAATAAGTTTCAGACGATTCTTAATTATATACTAGTACCTGTTGCATTCTTGCACATACTGCAGTTCTTGCCTCAAACTTGTTGCCTCCTTTTGCCAAAACTAGGATGTAGAAAGGATAAAATAAATAAATAAAAGGATGCCATATTATAGGATAACAATATTGCAGGCTAGTATTGAGGCTAGCTATAGATTGAATTACATGCATGGCTCATATTACTAATATTATTAGTGTGACATAAGCTTGCAAAATAATCCTTAAACGTACTTGAACTTTGAAGTGATCGGCCTAGTATCCAAGGGAAGTATTTGGAGGAGCTACAATTCATAATGAGAAATGATTTGTACAAGTTCCAAGTAGACAAATTCCACGTATAAAAAGTAGACCCCATTCAAAGTCATGTAAAAATACTTATTATTTTTTAGTTGGATCGATCTACCGTTTTACAAAGAACTTGTGTAAGATTTTTCTATTTGAAATTTGTATCTAGCATTACTTATTCATAATACGTAGGTAATTGCGTACAACCATGCATACATACGTGAGTACTCACCCCTCTTCAGTGAGTTGGAACGTCGAATGTTAAATTGCAATTACACATAAGGTACCATCACAAATATTGTCGATATTAATCCATAGTGAAGGGTTGTAAAATCTATGACATGGTAGCATCAGTCGTATTAGAGTAATTAATAAACCAACATTTGCATTTGCAAGTCTGATGTCAGCTCTATATATTGATGCTGGAAAACTTGCGGACACTAAAAGAAATTTATTAGTGTAAAAATGACTTTTTGCATCATCTAAATTCATCGCAAAAAATACAAAATGCGTCGCTAACAAATAATTACGATGCGTTTTGTGTTTTTTACAACAAATTTGACGACGTAGAAAGTTATTTTTCTTGTAGTGGGAGAAGATGGGCATGTCGTACCTAGCTAGCTAGTTAGTTTAGAATGTTTACCTTTACTTCCGAAGCAGGATTAAGCAGCTGATGATGTTCCTCTTTTAGGTTGTTGTATCGTTCAATAACAGATTTCATGCTGAAAAAAAAGAAAAAGAAAAAAGATCTTCATGGTCATTAACTAACAGTACTTATAGCTATGTGCGGCATTACAATTAATCAGCTCGTGTGTTCGATGATCTCCTTGGTTTCCATTTCCACTTTCAATTTTAAAACTTTGAGAAATGATAATTAATAAATTAAAGGCCAACACCACATGAAATCTCAGCTGCCCGTTTAACTTGGAAATAATTGATAATCGGCAATCATGAGGGTTAACCGTTTTGGCATGAGTACTTTTAATATTATAAGTGAAAAAATTTGGATATGCTTAATTTTTTATTGCAATAATATGGAATCTGATCTATATATGAGGTATGGGTGCACAAACTAATTGTGCCAACAATATTGCATTAGCAGTACTAAGCTAGATCAATCAATCACAAATTAATGAGTAATATATGTTTATGATCGAATCATATGTTAACAACAAAGTAATAAATGAAAAATAAACGATTCTACATGTTGTGATCCTTGGAGCTTACCGTCCGTACGTATCTAAACTTGGATGGGGAAAAAATTCACGCATGCATGCATGTTCTAGTGTCACATGCAGTAAACTTCTGACAATAATACCAAAGGATTTTCAGTAATAAAGTCAGTGAATCCTTGACTTGGCATGAGAAAGGCTGCTTGCATGGAGACTAGGACATGCTAGCCAGCAAGGTAAAAATGCCAAAAATGATAATCTTTTTTAGCTGATCCTAGCTAGAGCCCCATTGATCGGTGCACATCACAATTCATAATCAGTAGTACTCTCTAGTAATTAGGAATTAGCTGGGCGCTAGCTGCACCGAACTCGATCCTTTCTTCCCTTAACCCAATATATATATCGTGAGAGAGAGGTTTTCTACGCTAGATCTTCACAACGACAGATCAAACTTTGACTACAAGATCCACACATTCACACCCCCCGCCCCCCTCTCCAAGCAAAAGAAGAAAGATCAACCTTATGACAAGCTGGGAAGAAGTATTGATCTTATCTAAATAAACGGGATTTTAGTGAGAACGTACGTGGATTATGTGATTCGTTGTGGAAGGAATAAAAATTTGGTTTAGTAGCATTCCATGGTCAAATATTTCCTTAGTACTATATAAAGGTGATTTGGGTTGGTCAATAGTAATTATGATAACAGAAGAAAAGAGCGAACACTGGAAATAAAGAAAGCTTTTGATCACTGTAATATTCCACCGAAAGATGCAGTAAGATCCCTAAAGAAAATTGACAATTGTGAACAAATAAAAAGCAAATAAACATTGTCATTGATCTAGCTACTCTTTATATCCTCCACTTCACTCGTTCATCTTCCTTTCCCAATAATTATGAAGTGAATGAAACAAATCGATCTAGTTTTGGAGAATTTCATTAAACGTCTAGAGCGAAATGAAGCTACTAGCCATACGGTGGTTACATGGGATCAGACTTTACTAATCCTCAATGACATATAATATGGTACGTAGTAATAAAAATGAAGAGGATGATGAATATGATAACAGCTATATAATGTGGGTACGTCTTGCATACGATCATCATTTCCAAGAGATCGGATCGGGTTTAATTTAAGGATTATATTAGCTGGGCTCTTCAATTACTGGAGCTAGATTACTGAAGATCAATTACTTAGCTTATAAATAAATCTTTTTATCCAACCCTCTATTTTGTAGAAAATGAAATTTGCACATAATTAATAATTTCATGAAAACAAAAGCTAGGTTAAGCTAATTTGGGGGACCTAAAAATTAAGCTGCATATATGTGTGTGTGTGTGTGTATTAGGGCAGGCTTCTTTATCATTCGATCTACATGTATAATTTTCACCAGGCCATGCTTCTATAATACCATGGACCGGCCAGAAAATCCTTGCAGAGTCCAGTGATGACGGGTGATTAGGCCAAAGAGTTGTTGATCAAGAGGACGTATACGTAGAAGGATCGAGCTCGTGTCAGAAAAATAACTGCTCGTGTTTTCCGAATCAAAAGTCAGTAAAAAGACAAATGAAGAAGATCAGTACGCGCGATCGATCGGGCAGCTGGACATATGTTCTCCGGCCTGAATCATTAAGTACCTTTAAATAGCTATAATATTATATGAACAAATTAATTAGAGATATGCATGATCCAAAGACCAATAGTACTGGTAGCTAGCTGGCTAGGCTTTCTAACAAATACGATCGATCATATATACCTGTATATGCAGTTTATTGGAAGATGCATATTTCTTTTCCAAAAATTGTCATCATATATAGCTACACAGACATATAGAATCATTTCTTTCCTAATTTCTTTGCTTTTCCACCTTAAGATCGTCAATATATATTATAGTGCAATACAGAATATAAAGTATGTCCGATCCGGTACCGATCAAAGATCTAATTTATTGTTATTCAACTGATAAAAGTCGCGGAAACACGTACAGCATATATATATATATAACAAACACAAAGAAAAATGTGAAATTTTGGATGTACGTTGTACTGATCATGATTCCTGTGTGTGTGAGAGAGAAAGAGAGAGAGAGAGAATCGAAAAAGTACCTATCGCTTGCATAATCATAGAGCCTGCCGGTGCTGGAGAAGATGATGAGTCCAACTTGTGCATCGCAAAGGATGGAAAGCTCCGTGGCCTTCTTCAGCAACCCATTTCTTCTCTTTGAGAAAGTCACTTGCCTGCTCGTCGAATTGTCAATCCTTTTGATCACAATCTTTCCCCTCCCCATTTGTTGTCTCTTTTGGAATTTCCCTTCTGCACCTAGATCGGCAAACACAGCTAGCTACTTTTTGTAACACTCTTTACTGTAAAAAAAAACCACATACAGAAAATAACCTTCTCCATCATTTTCAAGCTAGCTAGCCACTTCGAAATAGAAGAACAAGTTGGAATTAGCCACTTCGAAATAGAAGAACAAGTTGGAATTAGAACAAGAGAATCCAAAGATGGATACTTATATACACTTATACTTGTATTGATGCATGTGTATATTGGAGGTAGAGCACTGTAGAGCTTACCTGTTTGAGGAATGATAGGAGACTATAGGGTTGAGATCTTCCCGTTTTGGGTGATTTTTATTTTTATTTGTATTTTTCTGGGTTCATAGTACTCTTAAAGATGTTGGATGGAAATGGAAATCTCAGGGATGTTTCCATCTAAGACAGGTAATGCCTCCTATTTAAGACCTTTCATGGATCGATATCTGCTCACTTACCCAAACCGAACCAAAACCTAGCTAAGAACAACCAATTGGGAGTGGTTTTCCCCGGCATACCTTATGTTGACATGGTGGGATCCACTTGCTAGAGTACGAAGGGAACAAGCTACTTTCGCTCCGCAGCGAGTGATCGAATCTCATGAGAAAACTTGAGCGAGCGGTGGAGATTGGTTTCATCGTACGCTCGGGGACATCCCTGGATTCGTGGGCACGTGAAATCTTGGGCTGTCTCTGTGGGGGGGGGGGGGGGGGGGGGGTGGTTCGGTGTGGGGCGCTTTCCGTGTTGATAGGGCTAACATGTGAGCCCACATCTTCGTTTCTATATCCGAGCTTTGTCGGACCCAACGGTTCATTAGGTGCTTTAATTAGTGTTCATTAGGTGTTTTTTGTCTTCCTGCAAGAAGGTTGTTTAATTCAACTATTTTTTTAAAAATAAAAAATAAAAAAAAAGGAATTTCCAAAATTATACAAATGGGGACCACAACGAAAAGAAAAAGATACAAAATTATCAAATTATTAGGAGCACATGCTTGTATTAACTTAATAAATTAATTAAAGTATATTTATTATTTTCAAATATATTTTATTTTTAAAAGTGCACACAATTGCATGCGCAAGTACTAGTTTTTATTCAAAATTAACCAATTTAATTTTTAGAAAACAAGTAATTATATATATGTATATAACTCTTAACTTCTATCTCATATACATATAATGCATGATGATGAGCTTTCTTGCTCCTCATGCAGTAATATTTATCTTGCATGTGATAGTACTATATAATATAATTTGTGATAGTACTAAATTATAAGTAGTACTTCATGTCAAGATACGTACGCATGCATGATGCTAATTAATATTGCATGTTGATATATGCATATATGGCCGTTGGGGATGTTTTAGAGTTTCTAAATTGCTAATTTCCAGCAAATTAAAGGGTTCATCGATGCATGCAGATATAAATATAATTGAGTCCATATGACATTTTCGGCCTACATGAAACGCCTACCTAGCTAGCTAGCTAGCGAAGTAAAAAGTAGTCATGAGATCTAGATGCATGGTAAAGTTATAAACCAACCGTACGTGGTACTGTAAAATATTAATTAGAAGTGCTAATTATTTATTTATAGGATTCGTATCATGTTGGATCATGATATATATCATTATTATGATCATCTTCATACGTACTGATCTTGAAACTTTGAGAACCGTCGGCCTTTCTCAATACCTAATATATCATTAGTACTGTACGTTACGTTAGAGTTTGATCGGATATTGGTTTTGCATATGACGGCCGATAAATTATATATCATTAATTATCCTCAAATTGTGAAACAATATTGTCAGTCCTTCGATCCTAATGTCTGATCTGTCGCGAGGATATAGAATTTATAATGAATTGTACTAGACTTTAAGTTGTGGGAAATGTGTCATGAACTTGACAGCCATGCATGCACACTTGTATTCAAAAGAAAACTAATCAATTAGTTTATATTAATTTGTAGAATATTCTGCTACCATGTTTAAGTAGTACTATCTCATTAGATATCATACTACTAATTTATTTAATTTATACCTAATCTAGCTAGGTCGATCCATATATATATATATATATATATATATAATAATATCTACCATGGGAGGAATCTCGAAGAGAGTACATATATCGGTTTAACAGCTAGCTGTGTTAATGCACTACGTATTTGACCGACTTCAGTGAGTACCCATTTGTGTATTTTTTTTAAAAAATATTTAAAGAGAAAAAATACAAACATACTATCAATCATGGGCGTCGGTCAAATGCATCGATCCCTAAACACTTTATCTAAAAAAATTGTTATAAACATAAAAAGATTGATCACATAAAAATAAACTTACAAACTGACGTAGTTTAATAAGATTCGTTACATCTGTTTTACAATAAAAATAATTTTATAATCTGATGTATCGCATCAAGCCATATCATTTTGTGAATTTATTTTTATTTGATCTTGCGATCGATTAAAAATATCTCTTTCCTAGTATATATATATATATATATATATATATATATATATATATATATATATGAGTGTACGTAGTACCAGAAGAAAACGTTCAATATTTGCTCATCTGTTCCAGAAAATAAGGTTTGCAAGCAGCCCTAAGTCATAGCTAACCTACGGCTACAGGTGTTTCATGAATTGAAGTCCTCTTTTGGTCTACCACTTGCAAATTAATGCCATTAATACGGTAGTGCATGTTCATGGTCCTTTTTTCGTGCATTTGCCCTTAACACGCCCTTTTCATTATTTTTGTAATTTTTTTTTTGTTGAGATCTAATTAGAATACCTAACCCATGCAAATTAAACAAATTTTTTTATTTTTTGGTTCTTTATGGCCGGGTTGATACAGCTTATACCACTTAAAATAGATTAGGCTATCTATGGTTGCGTATACCTTATTAATTGTCCATTTCATGATTGCTTTAAATTAATTTAGCCATCTATATATATATAAGCAATATTATTATAGCTTTGAATAATGATAGATTGCTAATTAATTAATTAAATGATCAATTATATGAAGTATTCAGTGGGCGTTACTGCCTTGTAATATTTTACATTAGATCACATCAACCGAAATGACACTTTAAGCGCATGCATATGGTTCTGTCAATAGAAATGTCTCTTTCGAGTATACTAAGTGGTCCGCAAATCTCGTACTATTTTATAGCAATCTCTCTCGTTTCGATGCCTCCACCCTTTATGAAAATGGCAATCTTTTATTTATATATATATATATATATTAAAAGATATAATATATGTACTTCAGAATACAAAAATGCTAGCTATTGGGTTGGGGGGAAACCAACGCAAAATTCTATTGGAGAAACTATCATAGATATTGCCTCTTTTAGGTTATAATTAGATCGTGCATTAAATGATTAAATTAAAAAGAGGTACTACATGTTCTACTAGCTAGACTATCGTTGGTGCTTTTGTCAGCTAATCATCTTTCGTGCATCTCACCGCCGAATCTTCTCCGTCACGCTCCATTCCCTGCCAAGTGCCAAGCAATTGAAAGAAAACGGATTACGGGACCAATGGATCGAATTGACCATTTTTTAATATTTTCCATCGTGCACGCTCCATTTTCTGTCGTGAAAAGGAAGGAAACTCAGACTTATGAAGTTGACTATATATATATATACCTAATAATTTATATACGTTTGTTTTCAGGTATGTCGGAGTTCGAATTTTGTATTCGAAACAATCTAATTTTATAAGTACATATTAATTAAGATGTGTATAATTAATTGTATTTGCTGGCTATCATGAAGTCTCATATCTTCATAGGCCAACTAGTCTTCGCATGCATTATCCAAATCATGTCTAAATTAAGCAGCTAGGGATAATATTACTAAATATTAATGAGTTCATACATACCATATGCTAGCTTAAGATTCCATTGTTTATTTGGCTTCGAGCCTTTTCTATTGCTTTCCTCTTATTTACAAATTGCTGACTCTTGATATTTATACTTGAGAAATTTTATTCAGTAGTAGACCTACACCATATATATACCTGTTAAAAGAAAAAAAAAAAATTCTTCTACTCGATCAATCAACAGGTGTATGTGTAACGTACTAGGACTGCTATGTAGAATAACTCTTTATACTTTACATGAATACGATCAGACCATTTTCCATTTCCATATAATATAAGGAAGGCGACTAATTGGTTCATTTGAAATAGTTGCTGATTAAAAGATCAGTAATCTATCATGTACATAAGGGGCATGATGGTGTGATGTGTGTACGAAACCAATTATATGCTCTACTCCCATATATTATTGTGGTTAATTTGGACTTTAAAACTTAAAATTAATGCTACAGCTTGCAAAATGAAGTACTAATTACTAGCTGTGGTATTTCTGTTGACGTTTCATGTCCCATCAATATCATTTATTTTTATTGGAGTTTAATGCAGAAAAGGAGTTTAAATCGAAATATTTGCATTCCTAATTTTCCCATTAAATTTCTTTTGGTTTCTGATTGATTTTCCAGATACCAGAGCTGGCCGCGAGAGGGGGGGGGGGGGATGTGGTTGGGGGGGTGGCGGTTAGTTTTCAAAACCCAGCTAGCTAGTAGATCTCTGGAATTTAGAACCAATATTAGCCAGTCTTCGATCGGTTGCTGTAGCTATTTAATTAATTAGGACCACAAGACTAGATTGATATAATTCCAACGCCATTTGGAGAAATTAAGTGGCAATTGCTATATTTTAAGAGGAAAACTTTCTCATGACTCAATGCTTTTTGTTAGCCGCTCATTAATTCGACCATATATATATATATGGCCCATGATGATCAGTACAAGTACTGCATGGATCTTTTGATGATCTGTCATGCACGCTGATCCATTTGCTAGATTATAAAAGAAAATGCAATGACATGAACCTTTAACTAACTTTATGTATTTACTTTGCTTTTGGGTTGGCTGATACGTACTTTAATTAAGAATAAGCTTTATTTAATGACATGATTTGCAGGCTAGCTATATATAAAATGTTTCTCTCGGTGCCCTCCTATATATATACACATATATGTATTGCCACTACATGAGCTCTTATCGTGTGTGTCAGTTCTGTGTGTACACACACACAAATATAATATTGGCCAAGATTCCAAGGTTTCTTTGGTTGAGTAATCATTGCAATTGATCTCTTTTCTTTTCTTCTACCATGTATATATATACTCAAAAAATTTTATACACCACACTACCATTTTACTCTCATCTTATTAAATAAAATGTTATATATCATCTAATGATGATAAATGTGTCACATCTTATATGGTGGGATAAAAATAGCTAGAATGAAAGTATAGAGTATAGCATTATTCATATATACCCTGAGTGAGGCTGCATTAGTACTTTTTCTTGCCCTGCATACTTATAATTTTGAATTTAAAGCTGATGATCAGTTCCTAAAATCTAAAAGCATTAGTACTACTGATTATTCCACTCGAGTCCCGTATATTATATGCAAACTTTATATAGTCCCGAGTACTCCTATTATAACCATTCATCTAATTTTGCGCCTAGCTGCTATTAATTGTGATATCAGCCTGGTCGGGCTGTTCGAATTAATAACATCATGATTCATGTCTTTCCAGTACTAATTCGTATCTAATTAACCATATTTATTTGCAGGGCATTGCATGCTGCTTTTAATGATGTCATCCAGAAGAGGAAAGTCGGTTGGCAACCGTATATATATACGACGTACATATATATAGTACTAGTGAATGTGTAATCAATCTTGTTGGTTCAAAGTTTTGTACAAAACACAAACGGGTTCTGATCTGCGTTCCCTGTACTATTCTATGTCCATCTCGGTTCACCAGCCAAGCCCGGTGAACGTACGGCCCCTCGATCCAACTGTGAAGTTTCATGGAGATCAGACTTCAATTCGATCTCTTTTTTAACGAGTCAGGAAAAGATTTCAAGCGCCGAAGTCTTCAGGCGGCCTGATGGTTTAATATTTCGAACAATCTCATGATCTTGACAACGCTTCTGCGCGCATGCATGCCTTCTAGTTTTAGCAAGTTAATTTTGCTGATAGGGTTTTAGATCGATGGAAAAGAATAGTTATGCATGGAATTATCTCGAGGCCGGTTAGGGGTTGGAAGCTGGTACATAGTATATATATATATATATATATATATATATATAGACATTTAGAGGATTTGATCAATTTACAATTTTGTAGAGATCGAGCAATACTGCTCTGATTAAGCTTCGAACTAAGATAAATATATATATATATTATAAAGGATCGATCGATCGATGTAGTCTTTTTTATTTTTTCCTTTTTTGGGACCACTCATGTAGTTTTCTGATTGTCTATCAATATTATTGATCTGGTTACTTGCATGGGTTGATGACTGAACCACTTTTAATTTGGGAGGTCGGAGCTAGCTGCTTCCTCATTGACATATAAAATTATATATTATTGATTAAAAGAGTTACTTAATTAGTAACTATATATATATACACCACGCGTAGAGTACTAATATAAAAACATTTAATATATAGGATGCAGCATGCATGCATGCCACCTTGAGCCCCAAATTAAGGAATCTTTTAGGATTGGTCACAACAATTTGCTCGACTTGCATGTTATATTCTAGTATAAATACATTAATATATATAATTATTAATCGTCTATGCATGTGACGCTATGCATGTCATACTCTTGCAGGAAAGATAAGTGAGAATCAGATGCATGCTTGTAAAATAATAAAGTAATTTAATTAAATTATAACAATTTTAGTCTGAAAACATGCATATATAATTAATATCTGAGACTCTACTGGTATAAACATTTCAAGGTCATGATATATAATATTAGATGACACCTTTAATCTTAGAAGAAAAAGGAAAGAGAATGTGGACTATAAAAAATAAAGGTGATAAAATCATATCGAGATAAAATGCTTATATAATGACATCTTTAATCTCCAGAGCGGAAATATAGCATGAATAGACCATAAAAAAAAGGGATGATGGAACATGTCAAGATGAATGTTTATAAAATAACACATAATATATTAAAAGATATCTTTGACCCAAAATAGGGTAGAGGGAGAGAGTGTACCATAGAAAAAAGAGGTGACAGTCAGATAAAGATGAATGTTTATAAATTAACATATAATATCTGCAGGTGGCATCTCTAGCCTCAACCTAGCTAGCAGCTAGCTATGGAATCCTATGAGTTCAATATATAATAATAGATGGAATACTTACGAAAATACATTAGATATATAACATCTTTAAACTCAAATTAGAGAATGGATGATGTCATATGATTATGTGAGGATTAATATAAATACTTACAAAATAAGTTGTATTATACAAACCCATGCATAGAACCTATATATGATCCAACGTTATGGAAACTCAAAAACCTTTTCGTGTTTCTTAAAACCCAGTTTCTTTGATCGATCGATGTGCATGGTTTGCGTGTGATAAGGCTTTCAAATTGGTTTACTCATAATCGACGTTTAACCATAATCTTCATATAAACACACACACACACACACAGGGAGTACTATTCATTTTCAAGCCACAGTTAATATTTTGTCCAGGCCGTGTAACCCATCGATCGCCCCGGCCTATTTTCACATTGGGTATAATCTCTTGTTGAATCTGAGTACTGTAAGTGAATGATCTATTCCTCATTTTAAGCCATAACAACTTATATTAATTGTTCCTGCAGCGCGAAGTTTTATAGGCACGATTCAGTCTAGTTGATGAATTTGTAATTTGCATCGGATAATATATATCTATATATATATATATACCAAATAAATATGCGGCATTCATATGCCCCCCAAAAAAATGAAAAAAAAAAGACATATGTACGTAGAATCTGGCACGCATTTATATAAATTAAGATGGATATATATTATTAATTTATACGGGAAAGTACTATGAAATCTAGTAGAATATGATCTGGTTTCTTCTTTCAAACCTTTCTCTGCAGATAACTTGTACTTAGGCAATGATTAACTTTACTACGCTCTCCTGTGTATTGTACATTAACGATCGAAGATCATGTTCATGGACGGCCCAATTGTTTGCCGGGTAAATGGAAGAAAAAGCAGCTGATCAAGAGCATGCATGTACGTGTTAACGAATAAATCGACCATAAACATGCTGATCTATATATATAATTGCATCATTGATCTTGGAGAAAATGTCCCTTTTGATTGTGTCTGCCACACGGTTTACTATTGGCCGGGTTTTCGACTTGATCAAATTTGAATAATCAGAGCCACAGGTGCTTGGATCTTCAGGAATTCATTGCTCTGATTGAGTTTTTTAAAGTTTAATGAAAGGATAAAATCATGTGATTTTTTTTTTTTCGTTGAAAATAAGTTGTGGCCTGCAGGGACCAGTACTTCTTGAGTACTGTGTAGCTGGAGGATCTGGCTATCTTTATTTTCTTGGTTCGGTTTATTGCTCAGATGTATATATATGGTTGGTCCCGATTGAGCTGCTGCCATTGAAAAGATAAAATTAAGTTATTGATAGAAGAGTTGCATGCAGGCCAACCAAGTACTATGTAATGTGCATGCATGGATGCAACAGAACACCATGTACATTGAGCCCCAAATCAATGTGTGATCAATATTCTTAATCGATCGTGGCTCCTTGCCAACAGTTAGATCTCCAGGCTGGCCGGAGGGAAGATTAATCTTTATGTTTCTAGTTATAATTATATATCAACAACTACGTACTTTGTCAAGAAGAATCCTTACGGTCAGTTCAATTCATGAAATTTACATGTAATATATGTGAGACCTTCCATCTAATACACTGCAGTAATTAACACCTTTACATGTGATTGGCATATGCATATATAGTTGATACCTGACTTGGAAATATTTAATGTTTTGCCTAGTAAGTCTGAAAGCTAATTTATATTTGTTAGATTTTTAAATTGTTTGGTACACGATAATCCATCGTATATTCTCTTTTTAAAATAGAAGAGTGGGCTACAGAAAATAAAGGTGATAGAATCATGTCGAGATGAATGTTTAAAATAAAGACAGTATAATATATTAAATGACAACCTTAGACTCAATCGTGGAATCTTTAATTTTAATAATGACGGGATGAATGATTATAAAATTTTAATAATTATTTAGAGGATACATTTAACATTGATTAATCAAGTGATTACTATATCAAACAACACTAAAGAGGATAGAATCAAGTTAGCATCAATGATTGTGAAACAAGCTGTAACATATTAAATGACACAAATAATTTAATCTTAAATGTGAAAACGTAAATTGAAATTTCATGTAATTCCTTAAATACAATTCTTTTTAAGGCCGTTTATTACCATAAGAATTTCAAATTATCTTCTTCATGATGACCGGCACCATTACCATTAGGTACAAGTCCCAAATGTACAAGTCTTTTATAAAAGAGTAATGCTACATACAGTCGTAGAGTGTGCAAATGTCGCGCATTTGCTTTCAAAAAGAATGGGGTCTACAATTAAAAAAGTTAATTTTTTTTTTCATGTGGGTCCCGTATTAATTCACATTTTTCAAAAAAAACTGTCTGACGCTTGCACAATCACGACTATAAATATTATTTCTCTTTGTAAAAAAGTAGGCCCCTTAAAGAAAAAATGAAATTTTCATACTTTTTCACAATAGAGTCCATTTTTTTATAAATGGCTTACACTGAGGCTTGTGCATTTGGAATTTATAATATTTATTATTTTTAAGGTACTCATTTTCATGAAAACTTGTTAAAAAGTGTTCAAAAGCTTATTTTATTTCAAGGTACCATTGTTACTGAAAATTACTGTATTTTGCAAGTTATCAAAAAGCTTGGATGATCAACATTTTAGAGTAAATACTCTTTAACACCATTAAAAGGCAAACGTAAGGTAGAGAGGTTAGGCCCCCGTCAACGTGAAGACAAGGTCCAACTAGCATTATTCGGCCCAAATAGTTGAGACGCGCGATGTTTTGAGAGAACAATGTTGGGCTTGTAATTGGACTAGGTTTTATATGGACCAAGATTTCTTACCCGCGCCGAAATTAGTACACAGGTCGAGACACTGGGAAGAGGAAAATAACAAGAAGCCCATCAGGCTTTTCTCCTCTCTGTTTTTCTTTTGGGGGGCAAGGTAGCCCACCATTCGAGACCTGAAAGTTTAGAGAAATGGACCCAACATTAACTATATTCTGTTAAAACTTAAAAGGGTTAATTATTACTTAAGGAAAATATTTTAATTATAAAAATATTACATAAAAATATATTTTTAAAATGACGCAATTTCATATATGTTTTAAATTATAAAATTATTTTTATTTTAATATAAATTTAACAAATCGTATAAAGTTACGTTAATTTACTAATTTATTTTTATATAATTTTTGTGTGTTTGGGTGTTATTGTGCAACGATTGTGTGAGTATTACGTTGTGATATAAAGATTAGAGTGATTATTCTGATTAAATCATATATTATGAACAACAATTTAAAGGCGTTGAAGTTCCAATTTGCTCAACACTTGATTGCATATGGATGGGATATGATTATCTATGGATAATGAAGCTCGTTACGACACCGTAGCAACACTCCGTTATAAATATGATGGATCCACTCGATTTCCAATAGTATTTGCACGTCGTACGGTGATTAAACCCGAGTGCGCGGATGAGTGCATAAGTCTTACTGCAGATGATTCCTGGCCCTCAGATATTTTCTTCTCTCTGCACGATACCACATTTCATCACTATTTCTTTCTGCGTAACAGATCGCGCTCTCTCTCTCTCTCTCTGCGCGCAACTTTCATGTCGCTGCATTGGCTTATGCAGTTATGAATTGTATGCAGCGCTCGGTGTATTTCCGCCACTCTGATGTCTTGAAAAGAACGATTGCTATTAACTATGGCGTACAACCTAAGGCGCTTCTGAAGTGGATGAGGTGAGGTAAAGCGGATGCTTTGTTTTTTCATCTTCTTTCCATGATAAATCTCTCTATAGCTCTCTTATATTTTTTCCGCATTTAAGAAGGCATAATAATTCTATAATTCTATTTTCTTTACATTTCCAAATCAAAGTTGGGTCAAAATATTTCTTTCTTTGTAAATGCTTCGAAACTAACTTGCATCCCTTGTTCATTCAACCATATGATTAGTTATTTTCCTCCATTGCTTATTTGGAGTAGGATATTGTTACTTTGAGGTGGAGACATTGGGGTCTGAAGGTAATAGCATATGTAAGTGCTTGAATAGTTGGCTGACATTGGAGTTTCATTCATACTGTAAGACAAATGGAGAAAGTATTTGAACATGTCAGTTTGGAAATTTCGGTTTGTATCTTTTGATCCTAGGGATTGGATACAATTTTAGGAAGCGCATCTTTTCATGCAATATCTGTTATCGGATTTTCAAACCTTATTAAACCGTCCACTTGGCCTTGTCAGCAACTTCAAATGACTTAAGGTATTAATCTTTTACATTTTCTTCTTTTAGGTATTGGTGATTCCGTTGCATAGGTTGCTGATTGTGAAACAGCAGAATGGAGATATATTGACATGCCTGTTAAGTTCTAAGCTGTAGTATAAGGGGCGTCGTGTCTCGCATAAGGTATTTGCAACCTATTCTGTGATTTTCTTAGTAGGTACTGATCATTATTTCGGAAGTGTGCTGTTTTTTAAGAGTTCTAGCTTATAGGTGAATGGTGAATATGGGAAAATTTTTGAGTTCTTCTTTTATGGTTAGTACGAAAAGTTCGAGAGTTTGCTGGCTCGGTTGTGGGGTGTTTTTTTTCACCCTTTCAGCTTTAGGCATGGATTTTGATAGATTGAGACTATGGGATATATTCTGTCTTTATTGCATTCCAAGTCAGGCATGAGCATTTGCTTTCTGGCTTGGTGATTGCTCTGGGAAGTTTCTTTGAAATTAATTTCATGTTTTGTTATATTCAAAATTTGCAAAGCTTTGTGCGTTGGATTTGGTAGTTTCTCTTTTTACCTATGGCTTGTCTTCTTTTCACATGATTAGGCTTTAGTTCTACAGGTTATAGCCCTGAAATTTGGATTTAGTTTTTTTATCGTTAGAAAAGTTAGGCCTGGTCAGGGCTTGGTAGAGAGGAGCATTAGAGACAAACTTAGAGGTTTCATGAATTTCTTGAAATGTTTTGAGGCCTTCTAAGAATAATATACTTGGTTTGGCCTTTTAGAAGCAATAGCAACTAGAACAGAAAGAATAGCAAAGTAGAAGGCTGATATCCCTTGGCAAACATGTCCCTTTAAACAAAACTTAAGCTGCAATCTCGATCAAAATTCATTAAAAAAGAAGAAGTTATATTACAAGCCTCCTTTCACTGACAAAAACTACTACCATTTAATCCCAGCCATTTATGGGAAATTGTAATAAGGCAAAGTGAAAGGTGCGAAACACCTTTACTAATGAATTGCTACAGAAGCTCGGTGAATAAGCTGCTAGGGTATTCAGTGTGTGAAGTATAGCACCCATATGAACAATAACACACTCTTGCTACACCAGCTTGATGGCCATCAAACTAAAACCATTATGTAAAAGCAATGACAAATTAATAAAAGAAATTATACACACACTTTGGGCTGCATAGCTTTAGTTTGGAATTCTAAAATGGGTTCTCCATTTCTAATATGCTCTGGTAATTGATAACCTCACGAGGTGGAATTTGTGCAAAAATTGGAAGTTTCTTTATTTGTGGTTATGTGAAGGTGAAGTAGTTATCAAAATGTTATATAAAATTAATATGTCTCATTTTCTTTTCATCTTGTTTATAGCTCTTTTTTGTTTGGAAATGTTGTGGCGTATTAATTTTCTGTAAATCTGGTGGATTGATAAATGCTAGACTTTAGGTCTTACCATCTCAACATTAAAATAGCATTAATAATTATCTAGAGCGGCTGAAGTTGATTTTAAGAAAGCTGGAGTTTTTGTGGGCCCATAGTATGCTTTGTTAAGGAAATGAAAAGAACCAAATAAACTCCATGACTTATTAGTCTGTGATGACTTTTATGGTTGCAACCAGAGAAGATTAAAACCTCTGAGATTTAACCTTTTAAATAAAGATAAGGTTTTAAAAAAGATCCCAGCATACGGAACAGGGATTTTATATATATATATATATAGACATGGTGTCCTTCCTTATTGATTTAAGGACATGTTGTTGGGATGGCTAGTGAGTTTGCTAGTGGGCATTGTAGTAATGCTCAATTGAATAGTCTGATATGCTTAGGGGTGAAAGTTTGAACCGGAGAACCGGCCCGAATCGTACTGGACCGGACCCGTTGGCCCGGTTTTGAACCGGTCCTGTCTGGGACCCGCTCCTACATTTCAAAAATCGGCTAAATTCAGTCAGGTTTTGGTTC
The DNA here is from genome assembly GCA_011037825.1 of Carya cathayensis. Classification (NCBI taxonomy): domain Eukaryota; kingdom Viridiplantae; phylum Streptophyta; class Magnoliopsida; order Fagales; family Juglandaceae; genus Carya; species Carya cathayensis. Next base: position 952,082 of record QGSO01000257.1, on the reverse strand, counting down.
TTGGCTTTCTGGTACTGGACCGGACCGGTTTATAAAATATATATAAAAGAATAATTTTTAATATTATACAAAATATTTTAATAATGTATATATAATTTTTATATACAATATATATAATTATATATGAAATAATTTTATATTATAATTTATAACATAAAATTTTAATCTTAAATATATATAGAATTTTTATATATAATTTATATTGGCACTTGATTAAAACCGGACCGAACCGGTAAAACCGGAAGTATCAGTTTAGGAGGGTAACCGGTCCGGGATCGGTTCTTGAAAATACAAAACCGGTGTATACTGGTTCGGTCCTAAAATTTGTACAAAACTGGACTGAACCGGAGCGGTTACACCCTAGAGATGCTAGAGTTATCGACCCTTTTTTCCATCACATGTATCATGTATCTAGGCTCTTTGAGAAGGTAGATTTTTTATGGATTTGGATTAACGTTGTATTCAGAGATAGAAAATAGCTGATATTTCTGAAGTTGATTTGATTTTTATGGAATTGCTTCACGGGCTTTCATGAAAAGCATTAATTTTTACATGTCCTTGTAACAATTTTCTTTCTTGTGTTCAGATGGTAACTACAACTGACTAGGCAGAATGGGCCCCTATCATTGACCCATTTGTTTTTCAATGTGGCTGATTCACCATTTTCTGATCCATGTCATTTATCCATTTGTGCACATTGTCTTTTTATGTATGTATGGTGAGTTTCGAGGTTGATGAATTGTTTCTTTGACAAATGCTTGTTTTCAGTTGAATTATCGTACCATGTTGATGAAAACATTTTCCTATTGGAATGGCTAAAAAAATTAATTTACTGATAAAAAAATAAATAATATTAAGTTCTAGCTTTAGTAGATTGACTCTGACCACTGTCCTCAAGGAAATAAGGAAGTTGGTGTGCTCTGCCTTCAAATTGCAACCTTACTGAATTGGTTGAGATCAGTTGAATGATACTTTAAGTGTGCACTTTATATGCATTGTTGGCCCACTTCCTGACAGCATATGCTTTTGAGATTGATGGTTTCCCAATATATTGCAACTGACCTAGAAAATAAATATTAGATATTGCAACTTGAGGTGAATAACATGTATACATTCTTGAAGCTTTTTCCAATGGTACCATGTCTCGTAAACAGAAATTTGATACGCCTTTTGTTAATCAGTTTGTAGGTAAGTACATCTATTAAAACCAAAGGAAACATGTCTTCAATTGTTCAAGCCCAACATAGAAGACTCCAGGAAACCCTGTTGACAACCAAATTGCTTTGGAGAAAATAAATGTCCCAAACAGGAACGCCTCATATGGACTGTCATTTCCTAATTACGTAAGGCATTGTCCACTCCTACAGCTCCTTGATCCACTTCAAAATTTTTGACCTGAAAAGAAAGTATAAACACCTTGTTTCTTGACTTTGGTAGAGAAATTATAGTAGATTCCGAAGAGAGAAATCCTTGGTGTTAGGAAGCCATAAACTTTCTCCTAGTAACTGTATTAGGTTTAGATTTGGATAGGGACGCCATCTCACAACTCCTTGAGAATCTTCATTTGTGTACTTGAGTGTGATACCCCATATAATAATGATAAGGGTGGGTGGTGTATGAAATCTCACATTGCTTGAGAATAAGAAGTTCTTGCTCTTTATACAGTTCCAACGGGGCTCCAATTGTATAATTGACTAGTCATTTTGAAGTATAGGCCATGTGGTTGGTCCTTTTATTGGGGCGTTACAAATGGTATTAAAGCCTATCCTAACCAGAAATGTGAAACTTGAGTCGTGCCACCTACGACGAACAAGTCCGACAAGGATGTTGGACATTTAAGGGGGGGGATTATGATACCCCACATGATAAAGATAAGGGTAAGTGGTGTATGATCCCACATTACTTGGGAATGAGAAGTTCCTACTTTTTATAAGGTTCCAATGGGGCTCCAATTGTATCATTGACTAGTCATTTTGGAGTATAAACCATGTGGTTAGGGCTTTCCATTGGGGCGTTACATTGAGCCACCGCCATCTTCTTGGGCAAGAAAACTTTTCAGAATATGCTTTCCCCAAAGTGCTTGCAGAAGGTCCACAAGATGTCATTTCCATAATGAAGTAATATTATCATCAAATGCTGAGTGCTGTCAGCAGAGCATCTCAACTCCAACCTCCTTGAGAACTGACACTTCTTCTTAACACTTTGCACCAGATAGAAAATAATAGTATATTCATCTCTCTTTTGCTAACCAGTATTGTTTACTTCGTTTTTGAGCATTTTCTTGACCTGTCTTAAAAGTTTATGACATGCCTTATTAAAGATCAACTGTTCAAGTCATCGACCCTTGGCACTTAAATTCCTTTTGATACTGCAAAAAAGGTAGTAGTTCAAATCGGTTGGTCATAGCTCAAACCAAGTACTATATCTTGGTTATGTCGATTGAGCCACTGTGTCCATTTAACATATTCCTAGCTAAAGAGGAGGAAAATGTCCAGATAACATGTTTACTCATTTCCATATCATCTCCACACCTGCAGCATGCCTTTGTGATTAGATTAGACATATATAATGTGCATTATGACTGTATGCTTTCTTTAATTTGACTTACAATGCTGAAAATTGCTTCTCCGTAGTTTTTTTTCCTTTTTATATTCAGACTTTTGGGCTTTCAGTTATGGGTTCATGCCTTTTATTCGTTTTCTTCTTTTAATTTGTTAGAATTGTAGTTTCACATCTGAGTATGCATATGAGCTTTTGAAAGTCCAACTTTTTCATTCTGGACATCTGATTATTTTTTCAAAAAAAATTGGTGAACAAGAATTTTTCATGAAAATAATAGACATTTGACATTTCTATTGGCAGACAGTAAAACTTATGACATTTTCAGTGGACCTTGGCAGTGGAGGGGATGGTAAAAAATCTTAAAATGATGCCAGAAACATTAATTATGGCCTTTATTCAACACATAAACCCAGGGATGTCTGCCAATACAAGTCATATGGGTGCTCTGAAAGAATCTTTTCAGGGTACCAAAGTTAGAAAGGCTGACATTTGTTCATATCTCAAGCCTTGAAGTTCCTAAGTTGCATGAAACGTAAAGATGCACTGGTCTTTGCTATACCTGGCTATTTGAAATCACATACGATATAGTCATAGGGAAAACTCCGCTTCTTAATTCGTCAGTTTCAATGTTATTTGACTGAACTAATGTTTATCTTCCGTTTATAGTATTGTGGTGCTAATAAGTTTGTGGTTAAGTCATTTGCAGTGGCAGGTTGCATGAGATTACTTGGTTGATATTCAATGCTATAAAATTAAGTGCAACGCACCTTACTAGTACTAGTTTCCGGCTTTACAGGTTGGATTTCTCTCTCTCTCTCTCTCTCTCTTTCTCTTTACCTCTTCTTATCCCTTTGTCCCAGTAGTGTTACTCTTGGCACAGGATCTGTTGCATAACTTATGATGAATACATACTATTGTGCTATCCATCTTGTATGGCTGCATAAGTTATGATGAATGCATGCCATTGTAACTAGGTTGTATCCATGTATACTTCCTGTGTACTCTGGCTTTGCCTATTTACTTGATCAATAAAATCTTATTTTGCCCATCAAGAAAGTAATGTTTTTAGAGGGAACATATAAATTTGGAGCTCTTGAATAAAATAATTATAATTACTGATTGTTTGAAGGCAGAATGCTTTATTGAAAAATAGTTGGAATGCTTACATTTTTCCTGTTGCAATAGGCACATGCCTGCATCTGAATGGGTTGGCTATCCCTGCATGCTTTTAAATTCTTTAAAACTACACTGATGGGGTTACAACTTTATTAATGAAGCATGGTGAAGTCAGAAACCAGATTGTTTTTTTAACATTTCTCGGTTGCTCCATAAGTTTCAGTGATGTGGTTTTTTAAGATGCTGATTAATTTGACTAAACAAAGGTACCATGGTTAGCACCAATAGTGCATTTTCACCCATCACTACAAATATTTAGGTAGCTAGAATTGTTCCACAATTGACACCATAGTACATTTGATTGGTTAACACAACTTTTTAGACTGTTAGAATAGCATATCTACTGCAAGTGTCACCAATATTCCATTTGTTTTATCACATCAAGTTTTTAAACAGCTAGAGCAATCCATGCCATGTCTAGTGCTTTCCCATTATTGTGTAAATTTACATAGGTATCTGGTCTGGATTTTAATGTTATGGCAAGCTTCATAGAACATTCACACCAAATTTTATGGTCCTACTTATTGTATTGGGTCTAATAGATGAATTATAGAATCTCACTGTTGGAAGCTTGACTTTCCACTATGGGCAAATTGTTGATGGGACAGATGACCATCCACGGTTGCCAAAATGGATTTGCTAATCTAGTTGTAACCTGTTGCAATTTTGAGGAGTCATTGGATTAATATAAGAAGTAATTGCAATGATAGACTTAAATGGTGCATGGCATGTGAGTTTGTTGAGGAGATACCCCGGTTTCATTGTTTTTTCTGCTACTTCATTATTCTGAGGCTGTGGCCAGCTTAGCTGGAGCTGGATGGGTGTGTTCAGATCGTATCCAGTGCTGATGGTGTATGGAACAAGAAAACTTCTGCTTGCCTCATTCACATCCCTTTCCCTATGAACCTAAGATGCAAAAACTTGTTTTAAGTTTGGGTGCAAGAATTACCTTCGCCTTCTCTTGTTTCAAGATAAATACCATGGGCCCGATATCTAGCTTATTGGCATTCAATTTGGTTCTTTCTTACCCCCACTGAAGGCTCTTGTATATGCTCAGATATTGAAAGAAAGAAAAAAAAAAAGGTTTACAGATGTATATATGCAGTTATTTAGATCATACCCTTTTCAATTCTGCATTTTCTTTTCGAATTGGGTCTAGCTTCTTGTTGAGTTCTAGTTTTTCTTGATGAATGAGATTTGCCTACAATAAGACAAAAGAAAGAAAGCGATGAGGGGAAATCAACACTTAAAACATAAACTTAGAAGAAATTTATTTGATTTCTCCCGCCAAACCTTCTGGTTTAGTTCTTTTATTTGATCAGTAAATATTTCTTCCTGCAAAAAGAACAGATATGGAAAGGTTCACGTCTGTGCTATTTATAGATAAAATCCAGAATTGCTAGATTAAATTGTAAATAAGGCTAATACTCATATACCTTCTTCTGTCGGACACCCTTCAAGCTCATTTCCAATTGATTTTCCAGGTTTTGTAGATCTTTGGCATTCAAACTAGAAAGTTCTTCGCCCATCAATTGCCTGTGCATACCAAGAAGGATATTTTATGTTTATAGAGGTTATGGGCCTATGCCCGTTCGGAAATCTTTCCCTTCAACGTTCAACTTATTGTTTTAAGTGACATACTAAAGAGTATTCTCGTGTCAATGTCAGGAGCACAAAGGAATGGCCCCGAGACATATTTGAAGTTATGTTTAGGTGTTGAACCAGACTATCAGTAGCCCTAGCCCAAAACCCATTCTAGTCTTGCAATTCAGGTCCCGGACTTTTGGGATTGGGGGGTTCCTAGCTGTGTTAAGAGTTTTATTATTATTTCCCAGTCTCAAGGACTCATTGGCAAACGAGCTATGGTCTCCACAACCTGTACGTGCTCAATCGATGTTGTCATAACATTGTACCTGGTGTATGAAAATTGATTCTTTTTACTTCGGTGATGTTATAAATGATCTTCATACTGCACCATGCGTGGCTTTGAAGAGGATTCAGGCCATCCTGTTAACATTTTGGAATAATATCTAGATTAACACACCCATGACCATAGGAATTGCAAAATGACCCCGTCTACATGACCATAGATGGTGGAGAATGAAAGAAATGACATTCGAGGCCTGGTATTTTCCACTGGAAAAAGGCTAGTAATTGAAGTGAGCTAGGAATGTAACTCGACTCTTGGAACATTAGTTGATGAATGCTTTCTTCATACCCACCTAAATCTAGATATGTTGTGTTCTAGTCTTCTCATTTACACCCATATATATATATATCCCCCTTTGCAGCTTAGTATAGCAGTATCAGTACTGCTTCTGTAATTGCAACGCATTTGCAAATTAATGCTCGTTGGAATAGGGTCTTGTTTAATTTTTTATTGTTTTATTGACCATAATCAAATGATTGTACTACCTGTGACATTCTTGCAAGTACTGCAATTGTTGCCTCAAGATTGCTGCCTCCATTTGCCAAAACTAGCAAGTAGAAACCAAGTATTAGCCCGTGGAATATATTCGTGCCGTGTAGGACTGCATGCTTAGATCACTTAAAGACTTGGAACTATATAACATTACAAAAAATATATATATATTTTTTAGCAGATGCTGATCTGTTAATTCTGAACCATTCTGCTTAAAATGGCCGGAAAGGGAGTTAACAAAAAGGCATAAAACAATACAGGCGAGAACCTGCAATGGATACTACCTTGCAAGCTATTCTTTAAATGTTGGTGGTCTTGATGCTTTTGTGCACTGTTGGGAGTAAAATATGACAATATGCAGATGCCTCAATCGATGCGAGAAATCCTTTGGAGGAAAGTGATGATTGGTTCAACAATAAATTACCTTGACTTCCGAAGCAGGATTGTTCTGCTGGTATTCTTCCTCTTTTGCTTTGTTGTAACGCCCAACAATAGATTTCATGCTGATAAATATGGGTAAAATCATCGTTAAAACTCAAAATGGGCCATCAATTTTGCAAAGAATTATCACATTCGTCATTTCCATAAGATTATGACAATTGAATGCAGTAAAAATTAATAAAACACAAAAGAAAAGTAGAATCTGGAGCACATTCATTGGTCATATATAGCTTATGGACCTCATCATGCTTTGGGTCCAAATTTTTTTCCTCGGTATTACCCTTGCCGGGCTAAACAACTATTCATCTACTCTTCCTAAAAACTGAGAATTTCTTTGCAGTCAGCTTAACGTTTTGAAATGTATTAAGCTCGTGTTTATCATTTTAGTAAAAGTAAGAAAATTTTATACCCTTAAACTACAAGAGTTTTATAATTTACACATTTTTTATTTTTTTGTAAGTTTTATACTTTACACATTAAGCTATAAAGTTGACATTGTATCCTTAAAACTATCAAAAATTATAATGTACGCTATGAGTAAAAGATCTACTATGAAGATTGCGTTATGTCGCATATATATTTGCAGTTTCTATAATGGGATGGTACAACGTAGTTAGTTTGATAATCTAGTGTCCAAAACATTTAAAAAAAAAAAAACTAATGTTGATCTGGAATTGAATTGATGCAGACGCAAATTATACGGGCTACTAGCATTTGTTATGGCCTGAAAGGGGAGTTAGTTGATGAAGGGAAGGAAGCTATTGAATTGAAGGGATCTAACGGAGTGTTTCTGTATTAAGCAAAATTGTACGTTTTTATAGATGAAATGAGTCTGTCGTGTGGGGATTGAAATGGTGTGCATTGGATAAGTAATACAGTGCGTTTTGTGTAGAAAGGGAATAATGATTTTAACTATAAGGGAATCAATGGGGCTAGGGGTTTCTATTGTAAAACGTTGACATTTTGCCTCTGTAACTAGTATAAGAGACTGAGGCTAGTGTAATGCTTCTTGTTCAAAAAGTTTAAAACGAAAGATAGTTTTGGAGGTTAGAGGTTCCTTGAAAGCCTCTTCCAAGAATCAAGAAAGTGATTCTTGGGTTTCTTCATCCATTCTTTGTTTTGTGTATGTTTGCCTTGCAGTAGTTTCATAGTTATGGGTATTACAGTAGAATATCCATTACAATTGGTATCGGTAGTTGTCGATTTTGGATGGCAGAAGGCATGCGAGGGGCGTTGAAAGGCTAGCAAGAAAGATCGCAAAGGCAACATGAAATGGTCCAGAAGCAATTGGATTGTCATAAACAGGCGATTACGGATATGTTTGAAAAGTTACAGCATGTTTATGATATGCTACGTTCATTGGTTGAGTTAGCACAAGTTAATTTTCAAAGAGAGGGAGTGAATGAACATAGATGTCTTGAAGATAGATTTGTGCAGAGAAATTTTCGTTTGGATTTTCCAATATTTAGTGGTAGTGATTATGCTCAATGGGTCTTTAAGGCAAATCAATATTTTGACTATTATCAAACACCATTTAATCGAAAATTGATGGTGCATCTTTTCATATGGAGGGTGAGGCATTGGTTCGGTATCAAACTGCATTGAATTCAAGCCAGGTCAATTATTGGGAGTCCTTGGTTGTTGCAATGCAAGTTCGATTTAGGCCATGAAATCAGGTTGGCTGTGAAAGATGTTGAGTCCAGTCAATCTTGGTGTCGCTTATGGGTTAGCAAAAATCCAAGAAGAGTACCTCTTTGCTATCAAGAGGCCTTGGAGAGGTGTGCCAGTAGTAACTGAACCTATGTCGAAGACTAATAAAGTGCAGAAAACCCCTTTAGCAATTAAAAAAGTTTTTTCTTCACAAATGGGAGAAAAAAGAAAGAAGGGCCTTTGTTTCCATTATGATGACAAATGGAATCCTGGACATGTGTAAGACTACAAGAGTATGCAGGTGGAGAACATGGGTGATAAGACCATAGAAGTTGAGGAGGTTGTGGATGACCCTCTAGTGACTAAAGAAGAATTAGTGACAGAAGATGGAGAATGGGTGGAAGTGTCTATTCATGCAATTTTTTGTTGTTCTACCAGTAATGCCATGAAGCTGTTGGGAAGGATAGGAAGCTGTGTGGTGGAAATCTTGGTGGATTTAGGGAGCACACACAATTTTTTGAATCCACTAGTGGTGTAGTCTGCAAGATTAAAAGTACATGAAGATTCGAGGTTACAAGTAAAAGTAGCTAATGGGGACCAGTTGATTAGGGGGGAAGATGTGAAGAAGTCATTAAAGTTCAAGATTCTAAGTTCAGAATTCATTTTCATGTTCTGACACTGGGTGGTTGTGATATGGTCTTGGGAGTTCAGTGGCTCAAGACTTTGGGGCTAATTAACTGGGATTTTAACTCAATGTCTATGAGTTTTTCAGTAGGCACTTCAAAGGTTACCTTCAAAGGGTTGAAGTTTGAGGGCATAAGGGTACAAAATGGGGCTGGTAGCCTCAAATCTTCCTTGGTGCGGCAACAAGGTTGGTTTTTACAATTAAAGGCTGTGGAGTCGAATGTTGGGCATACCAGCTAGGTAAAGGAAGTGGAAACATTGTTGCAGGAATTCAAACAGGTGTTTGCAGAACCTGTTGGCTTACCTCCTAATAGGGCATTTGATCATAGCATTCCTCTTAAAGAGGGTATGGTCCTATTTCTGTTAGACCTTATAGGTATCCTCACTACCAGAAAACTGAGATAGAGAATATTGTTCTAGATTTGTTGAAAATTGGAGTGGTTAGACCTAGTTAGAGCCCTTTTTCATCACCAGTCCTTCTTGTAAAAAAGTCAGATGATTCATGAAGGATATGTGTGGATTATTGAGCTTTAAATTAGGTAACAATCAAAGACAAGTTTCCCATATCTGTCATAGATGAGCTACTTGATAAATTGTTTGAAGCATCAATTTTTTTTAAACTTGATTTGAGGTCTGGATATCACCAGATTTGGGTAAAAGATGTTGATATAGAAAAAACAGCCTTTAGAACTCATGAGGGGTATTATGAGTTCTTAGTAATACCTTTTGAGCTTACTAATGCCCCTGCAACATTTCAGGGATTAATGAATGATGTGTTTAAACCTTTTAAAGAAGGTTTGTCTTGGTGTTTTTTGATGACATCCTAGTTTATAGTAGAATTTTGGTGGATCACGTTTCACATTTGAGGGCTGTTTTAGAAGTATTGAGGCAGCATAGCTTATATGCAAAGATGTCTTAAGTGTAGATTTGTCATGCATGAAGTTGATTACTTGAGCCATATCATTTTTGGTTTTGGTGTCAAAGCTGATTCTTTTAAGCTCGAGTCCATGGTTGAATGGCCCATTCCAAAATCCTTGAAAGTCTTGAGGGGATTCTTAGGTCTCACTGGCTATTACAGAAAATTTATCAAGGATTATGGATCTGTTGATGCTCCTTTAACAATCTTGTTAAAAAAGGATTGTTTTCAATTGTTTGATGAGGCATCTAAAGTTTTTCAAAAATTGAAAGGCTTTTACTAGTCCACCAGTACTTTGGTTACCTGATTTTTCCAAAAGTTTCACCATTGAATGTGATGATTCTGGTATTAGATTGGGGGCTGTACTCGTGCAGGAGGGTCAGCCTATTGCTTTTTATAGCAAGGCATTAAAGGGTAAGGCATTGCTTTTATCTACTTATGAGAATGAATTGCTAGCTCTTGTTTCTGTTGTAGCCAATTGGAGACCTTATCCGTTAGGGGGGGTTTTTCAAGTGAAAACTAATCAGCAAGCTCTCAAGTACTTTTCACATTATGCAGAGGCTGAAATGAGGAGTTTGAAGTGAACTGCTAAAGATGAAATGGTGCTGTAGAGACTTAAGAATGGTGTCGTTTGAAGAAGGAGCAAGGACGCTGCGTTTTATGAGGAGCTAAAGTTGTACGTTTTTGAAAAGTGTCAAAGCTATATTGAAGGAAAATATATTGAAGTCTCATAATAGAATGAAGGTGTTTGCAGATAGAAGAAGAACTCAGAGGAAATTCCAAGTGGGGGATTGGGTGTTTCTCAGATTGCAGCCCTATAGACAGAAGACTGTTACCCTACGCCACAATCTTAAATTAGCTTCAAGGTTTTTTTGGACCTTTTAAGATTTTGGAGAGGATTGGGACAGTGGCCTATAGGCTGGAATTGCCTGCTTTTACAAAAATACATCCTGTGATACATGTCTCTTGCTTAAAGAAAAAGTTGGGTCAAAATGTCATACCACGTCCTACATTACCTCTGGTAGATTCTTAGGATTCTGACATATTCTTAGGATTCTGACATATCACTTCCTACATTACCTTTGGTCGATTCTTAGGGAAAAGTTCAACCTAAACCTGAGAAAATTTTACAAAGAAGAATCAAGAAACTCAGAAACCATGCAGTAACTGAAGTTCTGGTGAAATGGTTAGGAGCTGTTGTTGAGGATAGCACTTGGGAGCTTCTCTAGACATTACGGACCAATACCTGCACCTTATGGGCAAGGTCCTTTAAGGGAGAGGGGTGTCAAGTCCTTGAGGTTAAGGACATTGTGAAGGACTTGAGGTCAAGGACATTGTGAAGGGGAAGGGAATGTTATGGCCTGAAAGGGAAGTTAGTTGATAAAGGGAAGGAAGCTGTTGAATTGAAGGGATCAAACGATGTGTTTCTATATTAAGTAAAATTGTGCATTTTTAGAGATGAAAGGAGTCTATTATGTGGGGATTGAAACGGTGCGTATTAGATAAGTAATACGGTGCGTTTTGTGTAGAAAGGGAATCAATGGGGCCATGGATTTCTATTGTAAAACGTTGACGTTTTGCCTCTATAACTAGTATAAGAGACTAAGGTGTAATGCTTCTTGTTCAGAAAGTTTAATACGAAAGATAGTTTTGGAGGTTCCTCGAAAGCCTCTTCTAAGAATCAAGAAAGTGATTCTTGCTTCATCCATTCTTTGTTCTATGTACGTTTGCCTTGCAGTAGTTTCATAGTTTTGGATATTACAGTAGAATATCCATTACAACATTCAAATGAAAAATAGAAATTAGACTTTCGGAGTATGACAGAAAGTTGATAATTAACATGTGGCTGACAAACGATGAAGGCAATAGTAAGAACAAAACAAAGTAAAATCAATTATGTGCAGTCATAGAATTCCAGCTCCCTCTGAAATATATACATTCTTCTCAGACGAATTAAGCACATAAATTAGCAATTTCTAGAAGATATTTAAATATAACACAATTAATTAAACAGTGGATGTATGGGATCTTTGTATCTCTAGCTAGAGCTTTTCCTATATATTCATATATATATATATATATATATTGATGATGTCTGTGCAATTCCTCATAGTGCTTTTTAATGAGTAAAATGTATTGTTTTCTCCTAATATTTTATTGGTTATCATATAAATGGGTTTTGAATTAAATTCTTATAATTTGATGCATTGTATTAATACATCGAAAGTTTTTACCATTGAAAATGAGAAGTGATATCAATCATCATCATCCTCTAATATAGCATTAAGTGATTGAAAAACTATATATATATCATTCACTACATATTATTTAATCAAGAGAAATTCTACGGACAATCGTCCCATTAAGTCGGCCTGCAATCGTCACGTCATCAACTGCATTTTTAATTGATTTGTTTGTCAAAACTGAAATAGAAAGAATAGAAAATAGGAAAGAACAAAGTCAATGTACCAGACTTGGATTTCATTCCAGTAACCCTCTCTTGATTGTAGACCTTGACAGTGAGAGAGAAGTCCCTGTTGTAGACCTTGACGGTGAGAGAGAATGAGAGGTCGAGGGTGAGTCCAGGCGACGAATTAACTCGGACGCTGTTGAGGCGGACTAGAGTGAGTTGGATGGCTGGGTCGGATGGTTAGAGGAGAAAGATGGTTAGGAAGAGGAGGATAGTGGTAGTGGCGTAGACGAGATAGTGGCGACTTCAATGGCGACTTGGATTTCATTCCAGTAACCCTCTTTTTCTCTCTCGATTTTGGTTTATACAAATCGCAAGAGATGTTCAACACCAGCGAATCTTTCCAGATTCCGGCAGTTTATTCCACCTTGTTCGGTTTTGTCCCATTAACGTTCGGCTCGAGCACTCGGACCTTTGCGTGCCGCTCTTGAATCTATCCACGGTTTGGGCAAGAATGGATACCCTGCAGCGCTTCCTATCGAAGTCAGTCAACAGCAACCAGCTGATCGGCCAGGATCATTTGGAAATGGTCTCATCCATGATCGCCTCCGCAATCCACCAAGTCATCGTCAATAGCGCTGCCCTTCTCTTCTGCACTCAAACCCCGAGACCAATCGAATCCGTTCCCAACTCAACGATTCCTCCCAAAATCCTCTCGGAATCTTCGGGTTCATTGAAAGAAGAGGCTTTTGACGAGGGAGTGAATGACAAGGTTTTAGTTGCAGAGCCAGGTGACTCAAAAATAGGGGAGCTCAACACCGTGGAACTAATGGCTCAGCATTATACACTTTTGTGACGTATGCGGGAGATGCAAATCTGCAGATGCATATAAGAGCGCATGGGAACCAGTACAAGACCCCCGAGACCTTGTATTCTATAAAGCATGTCGTGGTTATCGGGCCAAAAACATGAATGAAACGGTGTCGTTTCTCCAGTCCTAAAAACAACACCGTTTCAATAAAGAAGGCTGCCCGTATGCACTGTTTGTGCGCCAACTGCTTCTACCGACTGCATCCAGAGTTTTTGTTTAATCAATTGATGCCATATAAAGGGATGGTGTTAAAATGATGACGGCAAGAGATGGTGAATCTAACTTTTCATTGAGAATTACCTCTCACTAATTGCCAGTTTTTTTCGCTAGGTAGGCAGTTTTGTGAAAGATCTAAAATATTTCTTACATAGCAGCTTATATATGCAGATCACGTAAGCTTATTATTTCATGCGCTTGGCATTCTACAATATTCCACCCTAGATGTATAATTAAGGTTGAAATACTATTGCAAATAAATAAATAAACAGCTTTGGAAATTAATTTATCCTTAATGCTTCTAATGCGTGTATTATTTTTTATTAATAGCCTGCAATTCTTGTCAAGTGACAGATGCTTCAGGTACCGATTCTCTTCCCTTCCATTAACAGGTTATATATAAATACATGTGATCTTATCTAGAAGTACCATAGCCTCATGTGAGTGTACTTTGACATTTTCTACTCAAAAAGATTTCAAAAATGCATATAATTATTAATATCGAAAGATATTGTAAACTGCTTCAGAGGAAAAAAGGAAAAGAAAATTATGGTAAAGTACTGTTCGAAAGGATATTGGTGCTTTTACTATCACTAGCTCATGCTAGTGCAACCTACCTGAGAAATTCCATTTGGCTGTATCGATCCCGGCCATTTATTTTGAAATGTCTTTTGATTTGACAAGTTAATGCTAGCTAGCTAGGTTATTTCATGCGCCCTATTTCTAAGCACTAGTAAAGAACCAATAATATTGTAGTGTGACATGCAGTACTGATCATCAGGATCATGTAATTCTCTCATAAACTCTATCATATATTCACCGACCCAATATGCAAGCATGGGATTTGGAACGTTGTTCTAATATTCCTCATTCAAATCTCTAACATCCTTTTCCGGGCCCTATATATAGTCATGTGATCTCGGCACCAGCATATAGTACTGTTACTAACTTACTAGATCGATCGGCTCTAATTCTATTTGCAATATTTAAATTGGCTACTAGTACTTAATTTAGGGTCAATTTAAGCAAATGTGACTAGACCTTTTCATAGCCATGCCTGCTCATTTACATGATTAGTAACAAGGTGATTGTTGTCACTAGAATCGTGCATTATTGGAGATAGAACATGATATAATAATACAGAAGAACTCTAACCCTCAAGCGCTATATATATAATTTCAAATTTCTGTGTTTTTCCTCCATTAATGTTACATCAACAAAAATGCAAGAGACAACTCGATCCCCAAAAGAAAAGACTGAAGAGCTAAAAGAAACTGGATATAGCTAGAGAGCTGGTACATACCGTACGTCTTTATAAGTTCTCGATCCACTGATTATATATAACCACCCAATGACTCAAGTAAACGATTCATCCGTACTTGCATGTCTAACCAAGCCGTGAATTTCAAAACCAAAGCAGAAGAAGGTGTGGAATTTTTATATTTCCCTCCAAAAAGCAAAGGTTTAACCAGCTAATTAAACTCAAAAAACTAAAAAACAAAAAAATACCGGCGTTCTAGGAAAATCTCTCAATTATGAACTTGAACAGATCGAACTATATATCTTGAAGGTTGGAAAATGTTGATTTCCTTGTCGAAACAACGTCACCGATGACTTAATGGAATATATTAGCTTACAGATTTAGTTTCTTACTTTCTTGAAGTAGATGCATGTCCATCTTCGAGGACCTTCATGAAGAGGAAAGCATGCATAATCTATGTTAGCAAAATCCACCTGATCAGTATTTCTTCGGTTGAACAATCCACCTCAGTATTGTTACCAACCGTATGTATCCATGAATTCCAATATAAATCTCAAGCCAAAATACTTTTTATTTGGAATATTATACTTTAGTTATATATAAAGGAGCTAAAAAAATCAAAAAGGAAAAAAAAAAAAAAAAACAGCAGCAGCAACAACAACAAAGGGATATATATATATATAGCAAACAAATGCTGGTAAAAGAATTTAATTACACTTGGATCAATGAAGAATATGTAGAACTTTATGATCTGGAGAGAGAGAGAGAGAGAGAGAGAGAGAGAGAGAGAGAGAGAGAGACAGAGAGAGAGAGAGAGAGAGGGAGAGGGAGAAGGAGAATGAAACCTTGTGCTGGCATAATCGTATAGCTTGTTGGTGCTGGAGAAAATAATCACTGCAACTTCTGCATCGCAAAGGATCGAGAGCTCCTTGGCCTTCTTAAGCAATCCATTTCTACGCTTTGAAAAAGTCACTTGCCTGCTCGTGGAATTATCAATCCTCCGGATCACTAGCTTACCTCTCCTCATCGATCTCCTATTCCTCCGATAATCCTAGCTAGGGTTTTTTTGGCTCCTCTTATCGACTAGATCTGCCGTACAAAAGAGTTTATAGATTGCTGGATACCATCACAATCAACAGGGGTAAAACAGCTGTTTTTTTCTGCTATTAATCTGTGAATATCAAGAAGGTTAAGCTTGAGCTTATCAGCAAGCTCAAAATCAAAAAGGAAAAGAATATGAAGATCTAAATATAACAAATGAAAAGGAAAAAAACAAAAGTACTAGAACTTGAGCTTAATTACCTGTTTGGATCGTTAATGGAGGAGTAGGGCACTAGATCAGAAGAGAGAAGAGAAAGAATCGTCGCTCGCTCGTATTCACCTGAAGCGCCTGAGATGTGCAAATCTTATGCTTCATATGGAAAGTTGAAAGTGGCATCCAACGGGAGTAAACGTCCTTGGTCTTTATTTAAGGTGACAATTATCGTCTCTGAGCACCCAAAACCACCGAATAGTTTCAAATTGTATCGGCTGATCTCATACTCGCCCGAGTGCTTAAAAGAATTGTAATCGCTTCTATTTGATGACAACTTGGCAAAGTATCTATCGAAGGGTGTGAAGCACTGTGACAGTATCAGGGGAGAGTTGGGAGGTGCCAGAGACAGATTGCTATGGACAGGCGTCGATACCATATGGCGAGTATAACAAAACTTTAATCCGAGCGATTATGGAGGCAATGGGGATTCCTCGTACCTGGAGGGGCCCCCATGATTCTTGGGCTCGTGGAAAAAGCAAAATACGCTCAGCGATTAAAAAGATAATAATAATATAAACACTGGGGAAGGTTTTATTTTTTTATTTTTAAGGCTCTGGGGAAGGTTTCTCTTTAAGCCGTTCTTAATTTCCTGTGTCTATATAATATATGTATTTTCTCGTAAAAAGCACCAACCCCCACACGAAAACTACTTTTCTTTGCAAATGGTTCCAAATAATCGGTCAGAGTGTGTTTACACTATATCACCTTATTTTATTTTATTTTTAAACATAATTTAAATATAAAATAAGTTATATTACATCTAATTACCTCTACATTCTCTTTAAGCATTCTATTAATATAATTTGACAAAATAATTACTTTATATTAAAAATAATAAAGCAATAAATTATATTAGTGAAATACTTAAACAGTACGCAAAAATGACAATACAGACAATTTTTATTAATAAAAAATAATTTAACCTTTTCAAATCTCTAAATAAAAATAATATTATAATATTATAATATAATAATATTTTAATTTTATAATATTTTTTATTTAACTTTTTTTCTCTCCTTGTTCAAAACTCAAAAAATATCCAACTCAAATTATCTTACTACTATTTATAAACTATTTTACTATTATTTATAAAATTATCATCTCATCTCATTCTCCAAATTAGCCCTGATGTGCTTAATTAGCTCAGCTAGTTGGGTCAAATTATTAATGTAATTAATTTCGTTTTAATTTTAGCTTAGATATATTTAGCTTGACTACCATGTTTGAATATCATATATATCTTCCTCTTCGTTTACTTTTAGAATAATTATACGCGTATAACTCTTTTTTTTTATACAATAGTATTTTAAATTATTGATCTTTGTATATAACAATATTAATTTTATAAGTTATTTTATAAAAATAGCTCCAATTTAAAATAAAATTAATTATGTTAATGGTTGTTAAAAAAAAGTTGTATGTGTAACGTTTTTTTTTTATATTATTATTAAAAATTTCTGAATTTATTCGTAGACTCAAATTAGTCAAGTAAGGTTTGAAATTAATTAGCTCGAGTTGATCATTTATGTAGATGCTTACAATTAATGTCTCCTATTGCAATAATATTAGTGAAATGAATGATCAAATTTAGATTCAAGACTTAAACAAATAACTTAATTTGCTTGCCAAATAAAATTAGAATCTTGATCATCTATTCTTTTCTTATTGTCCAAGTGGCCGCAATCCTTACCGTTATAAGGTAGTTAATCATTAGTTATAATATGCATGAGTTGTCTAATTCCAGTACTAAGGATGATTGTTTTTATCTTTTGTAAGCAAGTAATGTATTAAAAAGGAGGTTCAATTACAAGAAAATTAAGGGAGATCTTTACCGTTATGAAAATCTAAAATAAAATCAGGAATCCAACTAAGGGTCGGGATCAAAGCTTCCAAACTTAAGGTTTGTAGTTGCCCATTGCACAATGTGATGCGCAAATCGATTTTAGGACCGATGAATTTTTTTAGCTTTCCAATATTCTTTCAGACCTCTGAGCATGAAGTGGAATGGATATCATGAATGAGAGATTGCATACACAAGTGACTAGTGAATTTGGCAATTCTTGTACGTGACTGCTTTGATTACAAATTTGGAATCGCCTTCTAAGACGATATTTTCCAAACTAAGGATGATTGTTTTGTATACAATTAAAGCAGAAAATTTAGTAGTAGTACCGGATCGAGCATAGGGGAGCATCGTGATTAAATATCGAAGGGCTCTAATTTCTCCAAACTCTGTTGAAATTTGTACAAAGAACACCATGGAATATTCTCAATTCTTATAATTAATATATGTTGTAATATTGTCGCTAAGAGAGACTAGAGTAATTTTTTTTTTCTTGTCTAACTCATGAATAGATATTTGCGTTTGTTATACAACCAAAGAAAGATATAATCCATATTAGCTAACGTTAACGGTGATGAATTATATATATATATATATATATATATATATAATTAGCAAGATGGTTAGTTTGATCATGCTGATCATCTCTATTGTTTGGCCAAATTAATTAGCACCACCAGCTGTCACGAATATATTATACGCACTACAAGAAAATTATTTTTTTGCGATCAGTTAATTCTAATTAAATGATTATTTTTAACTAAAATTAGTTATAAATAATTTTTTAATTACAATAAATTAATCACAAAAGTCCAATTTACTTGTAGTGACGAGAAATTCACGTACGTGTCACCATCTCAATAGACGTTTAATTTGATCATATACAAATTAGTGCTATTTTTTTTTTCTCAGTGGACGTCCTAATTAATTTTAGAGAAATGCTATTTATTATATGAGTGTTTATAAAATAGAAGGATAAAAATAATAAATTGTATATTAATATTAATGTGTGGTATGAGAATAATAAGTAGAATTGCACCAACTTTTGGTAGGCTAGGAGTTTTCGCCGATCTTTTGCTCATGATCACCGGCCCGGCCAGAATGCTCCAGTGCTACCACAAGCTGGATGAGTTGAGGATCCGGATCCATGCATGCTACGATCTTCTCTAGGCGGTTTAAACCCCAATCAATGGATTTTCGCACGATAAAAATGGTGGATAAAAAGTCACAACAAGATATAGATATGCATAGATTGCGTTACTGGCCATGGACCTTTTTATAATATAATATAATAGGCTACTAGCTAGCCTGACGTTAGATCATATTATAATAGAATAATGATACCAATACATCATATTTCATAACATGTTTTACAATAATACCTTAAAGTATTCTTATAAAATAATATTATTTTTATAAATTATTTTATTAAAAAAGTAATACTACATATGTATTTTTTATATATTTTATTAATATAATTGATTATATCAATTATTTTAACATACAGTTAATTATATTAATAGAATGTACGTATAAAAGAACATGTAAAAATGACATATATAAAGAAAAACACTGAGGAGTGTAAATTATTTTACAAAAAGTACAATTTCTGACACACAAAGCTCGAGGGCCAGACCAGCATATGACTGTCAGTATTATGAACTAAAGTTTTGTTACGTACAAACAAAGTCGCGTATTAATCTGCGTATCAATGATTCAATATTGATTTTTTCATATTTAAAATTTAAAATAGTATTGTTTTTAATAAAATTTATTTGTTGACCAACCATATTAGATTGATGTACATATTAATGCGTAATTGTGTTTACAATTAGATTTTTTCATAATAGGAATATCTTAGAATTTCTAGATGAATGACACTTGGCACCCCTATATATGTTCTCTCATTTGACACAATCGAATATAAACGTGGATTACACTTGGCACCCCTATATATGTTCTCTCATTTGACACAATCGAATATAAACGTGGATTGCCGAAGGCCCAAAAATTTATCAAAAGGGATGACGTAAATAAAAAATACAGCATGATGCATTCATGGTTACTCATTAAATACCACAAAGAGAAAGGATAACATAAAAAAATAGCGTGCGTTGGGTGCTTCATTGAGTGTTGTTGGGGTTGAAAACGGCATGCTCGCTAGTTGACCTACCTACCTTCGACCTGTAAATATAGCAAATCACTTGGAGATTTTCCTTATTAATTAGTTCAATTAATGCGCTTAGGTTAGCAGCATGTGATGGTATTTTTATTCTAAAATTAATGCTACAAACTAAAACATTTTTTTAAAATATATATATATAGACAGCCACAGGGCGTACGTTGACTCCCCAAAATTATTTGTCTCAACAAATTTATAAGCAGTGCCTTACCATAGTATGGATTATAATTAGTACTATTATTATTTTAAATTTTGACATCTAGCTTCCATCCACATCAGTAAAAGCTGCATGCATGTGACACGTTTTAAATAAAATTTTCGACATCATGTTTAACTCATGATCACGAATTATTAGCTAGTGGTCGGCCGTCACTTTAGTTGGGTGCGTTAGTGCATGATATTGTGCTTTTAGGGTAAAACGTACGATTAGAGCATGGAGTGATCATTTAAATAAAATTTTCTGCTAATTGCTCACACATTTATAATTATTATTATTTCGAATGGTGGATATATACTATTGGCGTCACATGCATGCAGCACCAAGCAGTAGCTACATTAATATATATTACAATGCAGCCGAGTCCCGGCGCAGCTGATCCGATCCTGTTGACCTCGAGAAGCTAGCTTTTTCAATACAATAAAATTATTTATTTGTAATTAATTTTTTTTATATAAAATGATTATTTTTTTTTATCAAAATAATGAATGTAACTTTTCTAGTCACAATTAATAATCATTTTTATCACAAATAATTCGTTATAAATACTAATTTATTAATTTGTAGTGATAATTGTTAGAAGCACTAGAAGCTTGAGTACTACTACTGGTACTGCCTGATTATGATCTAGCTCAATTCGGTACTGTTGTTTTTTAGTAAATATCGATTAATCAAATTATACGATTTAAATTAATAAATTATTGGGACAATTAATGATCGGGGTTACGATCGAGGACGTAGAAATAAGATCAGTAATATTGACCTTGGACGTCCCAGCTTACGTATTATATATACATCTTAATCGATCACTATTAATTCAAGTTCGATCGTAAACTTATAAGCTGTATTCATCGACATGATCAAGCTTGCTGCATGTAGATGGAACAACCTCCGCTCGTAGATGATCAAACTGATCAGCTTCATTCTGGGAGGGCTATAACTAATTATAATATGTAAGAGACCGACGTGGAACGTGCGTACTTGCTAATTAATGTACGACAACATATATGAGAGTCCAACCGGTCGTACATAGTACTAGTCCTTATATTAATCTAGCTGTACAATAAGGAAACTGTTGCGCGCATGTACTAAGTTTAGAAAATTATTAATATAAGACGTTCTTGTTTAATTTCTTACATATATATTCTAGCTAGTAGTACCCCTTGTGATGCACTCGAATGCACACAGATACACCCACTTGTATACAAATATATAGATAGATAGGGTTAGGCTGCTAGCTAGTTAGTCGCTAGCTTAAAGCAGCAGAGTACTCGGAAATTATACAACTCATTTAATTAAATAAATTCAGAATATGTGGGGGTCAAGTCCTGACTAATTAATTAGTACTCTTTGCATGCGTTCGCTAGCCTGAAGGAAACAATATCATTGAGAAAATATTACATTAATTAATATACCCGAAAAATTTATTTAAAATATTATATCAGCATGTATGGCATGCATTGCTCAAGACAAAAAAATAAAAAATAAAAATTCTTCACATACATTATTGCAGGGAAACATATATCACGTACGATCTGGTAAACAATTAATTAATTAATATATAGCGTCGCATGCATATTATATATTGTATGTTTCGTAACATATATATATACATATAGCAGTACCTGCAGTAAGGAAATATAGATTGAAGAGGTTGCACAGATAGAAGGGAGGAAATCGTCTTAACATAAAAAACTGATAGCAATAACATAGCCCACGTTTAATAACTGCTACAAACGTGTAAGACTAAATCAACAAGTAACAAACATCCCAAAAGGAAAATACATATGTGGTAATAACTGACCACTTAAATAATACACTAAACATAAATCAACAGTACCGTGAAAGAAATCACATGACGCATCTAATTAACGGCCGATATTGATCGACGAATAAGAGATCGAGGGCGCAGCCCCCGTACTAGTTAACGGTGGGGTTAAGAGTGGGGTGTCTGTAGGGACATCGTAGCTGGGAACTGGCATCTTCTTCGGAATATTTGGCAACGGTGCCTCGAAATTGAGAACCTGCATGGCTTGCCTTATGGACGGCCTACGACTTTGATCTGGGTGAGCGCACCAAAGTCCAACTGTCATCAAACACTCCATCTTATTCGTCTCAAACTCCATGCCCAATTCCTTGTCAGCCACGTCACAAAGCCTTTCATTTCCATACGACTCCCAAACCAAAGCAACCAGGGGAACGTGAAGCCCCTCGTAATCGGGTTCTGTTGATCTTCTTCCACATGCTATTTCCAGCGCCACCACCCCAAAGCTAAAGACATCTGTTCCTTTAGTTGCCTTTCCTGTTCTTACGTATTCTGGTGCCATATAACCCCAAGTTCCGGCCACTCCAGTTGTCCTGACTCGTAGCTCTCCATCCATCATCCTTGCTAACCCAAAGTCCCCAAGCTTCGCATTGAAATCTGAATCCAGCATTATGTTGCTCGATTTAATATCTCTATGTACCACATATTGCCCTGATTCTTCGTGCAGATAAAGTAGTGCTGAGGCAAGACCAAGTGTTATGTTATACCTCACTGCCCATGGAATCATTGTTCTACCTCCGAAAAGGTGAAAATCAAGGCTACTGTTCGCCATGAACTCGTAGACGAGAAGAAGATTGCCATTTTCATGGCACCAACCGAGGAGTTGGACCAGATTTTTATGTCTCAATCTGCTAATGATTTTTACCTCTGATATGTATGCCTTCTTTCCCTGAACGGAGGGTCTAGAAACCTTTTTGACTGCAACAAACTGATCCAAGTCGCTCAAGAATCCTTTATAAACCCCACCAAACCCTCCTTCACCAAGTTTGCCTTCTTCTGCAAAGTCGTTCGTGGCTTGAACAAGTTCAATATAAGTGAACCTCTTTGGTCCTGTACTGTTTTCCATTTCTCGTTCCATGGACTCAGAATTCTCTACAGTACCCCTTTTTCCTTTTCCTCTAGTCCTCTTCCTCCATGCAAACACCGACACTAAAACAACACCACAAGTTGAAATTAACCCACCAATCACACAAGCAACAATCAATCCGACACTAAAGTTGTCTGGTGATGATTCCATACTTGTTACAAACTTCCATGAAAGGATCATATGTGTCGCAAAGTAGTAGTAAGATCCAGCAGAAAAGCCAATAGACACCCATTCAGGCAGAACTGCCGATAGGTTAACACGATATGAAAGGCTTGTATCGATCCCACCAACAAGTGGTTCGTCCGGGAAAGTCCATGATACGCTTAATTCGTTGGCCTTAGAATTATAACGGATACTAGCATCAACTGTTGATGCACTTTTCAAACTCCGGCCCGAATCTTTGATTCTTTCTGATCGGATGGAATAGACGTTGATACCGACATGTTCACCATCGATTGTATCCCATTCCTTATTGTTGAAAGTGTCGAACTCAACAGCAACTAACTGATCTTTTCTTGGTACGGTGAAATTGTCACATTGGCTAAAAAGTGCAAGGCATCCTCCCCCAGAATAAACCGGGAGCACAGAACCTTTGGGTGCAAGGAAAAAGGCAAGCCCATCTTGGCCTGGT
Source organism: Carya cathayensis (assembly GCA_011037825.1). NCBI lineage: Eukaryota > Viridiplantae > Streptophyta > Magnoliopsida > Fagales > Juglandaceae > Carya > Carya cathayensis. The sequence goes on along the minus strand of QGSO01000257.1, from coordinate 928,373 downwards.
GGTTTAACCGTTGATATTTTAAATGAGAAATGAGTAGTGAAGTCTGTGAATTTACCGGTACTTCGATTAAAAAGTTGCATATCTTCAAAATATACGGCTCTGCCGGCTGAGGTATTGTTAACGGAGGGACTGTTGAGGGATAGAATTCTATTTTGGATGGAAGCAGTGCCATTTAACTTCAGCCTGCCATCATCTGTAAAATAAGGGAAGTTGAATGATAGAGCATAGTGCAAAGGAAGATGGAACAGAGCTAAGTAACTGACAAAAACCCAATGATAGAAACAAAGAGTACTAAGGTTGCAGCTGAGATGCATATTGGGAAGCGAATTATGCAATGACAGTTTAGGAGGAAAAAGTGGCATTCGAAAATAAGCAATTGTGCAGATAAGGGAAGACAAAGACGAGCTTGTTACTTAAGGTGGTTGCTACCGTGGCGAAGGATATTTCTTGTGTGCTTCTTTGTATCCTTTTCCTAGCTGCTTTTGAATATGTCAAATGGAGCGTAGACTGACTCTTAATCTTTGAGTTCTTCTCCTTCTTCTTCTTGTCCTTGTCCTTCAAGTGGACTTGTCCGAATAGTATGATCATCATGCACGTACTCGCATATATGTGTGTGTATGTGTGTATATATAATATATATATATAGATGGATTTATTTATTTTGTCATCACGTGAGCACGACTATTTGAAGGACGTACAATATGCATAAGAATAATTAGTTTATCCATTAATTAATTGCTTGTCATACCCGTTATATATATCCTTCATGTGAGGCCGAGGGTCCTAATTAATAATACTTCATGTGGCCGGGGAAAGCATTTTTGAATCAAACATTTAAAACAACTTCAATCGAGCTAGGCCCCAACGAACGTATATATAGCTAGCTGGGGTTTGCCTAGCTAGCAAATGAACTTTAAATTCCAAACCTAGCTAGCTAGCTAGACCGAATTTTAATAATTTAACAGACCATACATAAATAAATTAATGTTATCGACCGCGCGCATGGGATAAAATTAGCCATGCACCTATCTATTTGGAAGATTTTCAAGGTAATGGCCTAACCTTCATGAGTTGACAATTAAAAGCCCACCAAATATATATATATATATATATATATATATATATGAATGCGCTTTTGATTTAGAGGACCTCTTGACGGGTTCCCCGAATCCCCGCCTCTTAAAATCTTGGAAACGTCGAAGGTACTACAACTGGGAGGAGGAGTAGTAGTAGTGCTATATGTATATTTCGTTAATTTTCCTCGTCACTTCTTCTTTATTATGGTGATCGATCTATATATTGACCGGACAAACGTCAAAGTAAACTAAGATCATGGATGTATGCATCCCATGCCTCTTAATTAGCTTTAATGTTTTACAAATTCTCCAAACAATTAATATAAGCTAGCTGTCTTGATCTAACAGTGATTTATTTCTGCCAAAGAAAAATGTATATAGTCTCAGTCATCTAGGCAGCTGGCCACTGGAGTCTATTTAGCATGCAGGATATAATCATTTTAAAATAAGTGCCTTGCCCAGTTTTCTTTGTAGTGTGGAGAGCACTTACTTTTGCCCGTTAGGTACGCGATGACTAATATAAAGGCGAAGACCGAAAACGAGTTCCGCATTGCTGCGCCCCGATTGTACGAAAATGCTATTGCTATCCTGCATGCAGCACTATTTGAACGACCGTACAACTCAATGAAATTAATATTGGAATTAGTTGGAAGAGAAAAGAAGCGGATAGTTCATTCGTAAAAAAATAAAATAAAAAATAAGATGTCGAAAATTAAAACATTGCAGATCTAAGGTATGGTTTGGATAGTGATCAATGAGATGGATGATCTATGAAATTGTTTGTGAATAATAGTTGTTAATGTTGTGTTTTGCCTGCCTTTGAGCCGGGTTCTCAGCAACTCGGGTCTTCGATCCTGAGCCTGTGGACACAAAGAAAACATAACAAGACTGGAGCCGTCAAGGTGGCTAGGGAGTCTCTGATGCCAAAGTCAGTATCATTTTAGAGTTTAATGTAAGTATGTAGAGAGTTCAGAGATAGTTCGCAATACTTGAAGATCGTCTTATATACGTGGTTTCGGGGGGTCGGCTGCACATTTGCTGTGTCAGAGGTACATGACACCTCAATTGTGTCCTTAGTAAGATGTCAAAAACGTGGCTTGACCTTCTACCCCATCTGCCTGGTGGCAAGTGTGCTCTCGGCTTCGTCAAATCCATCCCTTACCCGTTGTCAGGGGATCAATGGTTTCCCACGCTTATTGCCTGCATGCTTGCTCAGGCCCCCTGAGGCTGGGCGACATAGGGGGAGGCCAGGATAATGTGTCCTTTGCTCCATTTACTTTGGGGTTAGGCCCCTTTGTGAGCCAAGGGACCGTTCAATCGGTCTAGGCCCCTCGTGTATCTGGGGCTACATTTTGGGACCTTGGCCTAGGGAAAAATCCCTTTATGGTAGTGAAATGGTAGTTTGAGTTAATTAAATGTTTATGGAATTTTAAAAAATGAGAAACAAAAATTTGAATAAAACATTATAAAATTAAAATATTGTTAGTATATAATTTTTTAATATGATTTTTGTTTTGAGATTTGAAGAAACTAAAATATTTTTTATCTTTTGTTTGGAAGTTTGGAAAAATTGTATGATTAGATGAACCAGTTGAAAATTTAAAATTGAAAAATATTTGTGTTTGTGGTGTTTGGATATTGAGATGAGATGAGATATTCTTTTTGTTAGAAATACTAGATCAAAGTACACAGCGGAAGCGATATTACCTCATCGGAAATATCTTGGATCTAATGCGGTTGTTCCACGGATTCTCCAGCTTGGTTGATCATTTGTTCAAAATTTTCACGTATCGATGGTGGAGTGTGCTACGTGGTAATACCATAGCAAAACCCATGAATTCCACAGCCTAGATGCCAGAACTAGAGAAAACCATTTAAGAGAGATCGTTTGTGATTTCTACGCATACTCTTTCCAAAGAGGGAAGGGACTATGTAAATAGCCCCTCTAAGTGTAACCTATGGCTGGTCATTAAAGGGCAAGCCATCAAGGCTCATGAAATGGTTTAAGAGCCACTTCATAACCCCTAGAGAAGGTGAAATGGTGCCCACTATGGTTGTTCCTTTCTTACATCTCCCACTCGCATATAGGGGTCAAGACCCCAGGTCTGCATTTTTCAATATGTTCTTAATCTTGTTCATACTAGCAAATAAGCTATGCGACCATTGAGCACAGTTATAAAATAAAAATGGGAGCATTATATCAAATCTCTTCAAGAGAAGACCATCATAGCAATATCCCTAAAAGTGTCTTGTTATACCCCGACTCATTTGGTCATATCAGACTAAGCATCCCTAATCCCTCTCGAGTCCAAATGACTCAGAGCATTGCTCAATTTCTATAAAACATAATGTACTCACAGCTACATCGCAACTCCTAAGAAGTAACATAACTTGCCAGCAGTGAATACACACCATTATCAATGTGTTACCAAATGACTCAGAGCATTGCTCAATTTCTATAAAACATAATGTACTCACAGCTATATCACAACTCCCAAGAAGTAACATAACTTGCCAGTAGTGAGTACACACCATTATCGATGTGTTACCAAATAGTTTTCCCTTCGCCCTCATGTCATTCAGTTTCAGTTCAATCACTTTTCCAGTAATGTCTCTTTAGACCGTATGAATCATGGCTATTGATAATATGCCAAAGTAGCAGACACTAAAACATCAACTTTGTGACATTGTCAAAAGTCTCCTAAAGACATAAATAAATTAAGGTAATCAATTATGACCTACATAACTCACACGGTGAGGAAGCAGAGATTCATTTACTCACCTTTATTGTTGGTCGCAAAAGCACATGTAGTATGAATATATATAACAGTGGAATTCTCTTTCCAAAAGAAGAGTGTATATCTTCTCTTAATACACCATACAGATCTTAATCTAGTCGCTATCTCAGCGCCAAATCTGAGTCCCTCCATTTACTCGCTATCTAAAGCGCCAAAGAGGGTCTCGCATCTAGCTAAGCCACATACTACATGAATTGTGGGTACCCATGCACGGTCCTTTTTAAATATAATGGACCTCATCTTCACTCCCACTAAGGCGACATATCTTTTCTGTCTTACAACTTATCTCTCTTTGGATAAGTACTGATTGACACAATGTCTCATCTATTCTCGCTACCCTTTTATAGCGCCAAAGGCGATCGCTCTTGTGAGTGAGCCGATCTAAACCCGTCGACATACCTTTTTCACCATAACTACAATATTTATAATGAATGTGTGCTTAGCAAAAAAATTCTTCCAACCATGCCAACTGATCATAAAACACGTCAGTGTCATGTGCACGACGAGCAATACCATGACAGAGGGAAACCACATGGTCAACTAAAAATAATCAAATCACAACTCTCAAGTGAAGTTTTAGGACCATTTCTCTTCATACGAATTCTCATGTGTAGTAACTTTCTAAAATATGCTCTTTCCAAGAGACTCTGGTTTTATACATAAAAAAAACATTTTCATAGCCATGAAGTCAGCGATGATTCATCGCGAATCTCATTGAGGTCAAACTCACAACATAAACGTTAGATTCTAGTCAGCAAGTCCAACTGTAACTTTTAAGAATCTACAAAGGGACCTCAAATGTCATTCAACAAACTCAATTTGGGATTTTAGGGTTTCATATGAATATCTTGTACTTAACAAAAGCATGTGAGATAACTATCATATATTTTTCTTTAAGGGTAAAGCGATTAAGGCCCACAAAGACAATTACAATAGTCTAGTAATTACTTTTAACAACAATCGCATCACAAACTTACTTAATCAAGTAAGCCATATTTGCCCTCTAACAAAATCTCAACCTCTAACTCCTATAAGCAAACCATAATGGAAACACCAAATAATACACAAGGTGATCGGTGCAAAACTACAAGTGCACAGTATAGTAGTTCTATAGAAAAGTGATAAGAAGAGTATCGTCCTCAGGGATTGGTACCTTACTTATGCCAAATACCAAAATTATACTAATCTCGATTTTATCTAGAGGAATCACTAAGATTTTGGAGTTGCAATTTAAACTAAAATTGACTCAAAGATTAATAAGCAAATGAAATAAAACTGACGTTTGAAGATCAGATTAATGGGAAAGAAAACTTCTAGGAAACCGATTTCACCTAATTCGTCACTATGCTTTTATCATCCAGCTAATTTAATTTAATTCTATTTGTCTATTAGCAAATCTCTAATTCATCCAAAAGCCTCTTTCGATAGTCAATTGGAAATTATTCTTGTTCATCAATTCACACAAGAATATGCAAATTAAATAATCAAGAACACATTAAGACCAATGATTTAATTACTACATAGGTTCATACAAGTCTTTCGATCTCTATACTTACCTATGCTGAAATATTCAAGATCTACCCTATGATTCCCTCTTTCGATAGCAAATCACAAGATTAAAAATCATCTAATCAATGGCCAGTTAATTAGAAGCAATAAATTCAGAATAATTCAGATAAACAAAGAGAGAATTGCCTTAAATTAGCATAGACAATCAAGCATAGTTCGGAACTAGGTTACATCGTTTTCCTAGAATAAAGAAATTTAGCTCATACTAGAAATTGAATTCAACATAAACGAATTCACCATAATTGTTCTGAGAAAATTGGAAGAAAATAAACGCTGAAAATACTCCTTGCAGCCGCAACTCGTCGTCAAAAACTCAAGGAATTGATTCAAGGATTTTCTCCCGTCTGTGCTCGTGTATGATTCCAACGTACGTGCAATATGTGGAATCCCCTCTCCAAACGGATGATTTGAATCCTTCTAGATGTGTTTTTCAGTCCCAAAAGGTGTTCTCCAGTCAAAAGGTACGGTCATAAAGTGAAAAATCACTTTTATATGGTGTGACGGCGGAAAACCCTAGATCTGTCAAAATACGATGTTCGCTCGAGCGGGGTGTCGAGCGAACATCGAGCGGTCGACTCTGCCTAACTTCGCTCGAGCGACTTGTCGAGCGTATCTCGAGCGTTCAACTCTGCCTGATTTCGCTCAAGCGGCCAATGTCTCTGCTCGAGCGATCTTTGTATTTCCGCAACCCGCTCGAGCTCACTGTCGAGCGGCAGTCGAGCGTTTGAATCTGCCTGAGTTCGCTCGAGCGGCCAAAAGCCTCCGCTCGAGCGAAGTTTTAAAATCTGCAATACGAAATATTTCAAGTCATCACAAGGCAAAACTAGATTCTTTAGTATTTTCCATCTCATTAATTGTCTATAGATTTTGAACAAGAGCTCATAGAAACTATTTTTCTCATACACAGTGTGACGCCCTCAAATTCCGCTTGGGATTGAACGGACATTTGAAGCGTCGAGACATGCAACACAAGGTTACCTGCCCCCGTTCATGACATATAAGATGCAATGTTCCTAACATGCATCTAGCATTATGCAATATTCGCAGCGGATAATTTTTTTCTTTAGCAATACTATGCACCAAACTAAAAATATCCCAAATACTTGAAACATATTTCATACATAAAGGCATACTAAAAAGCCGTGATCACCACACTAGTCTAAAATGGTTGTGATCAAAAGAATACTTGAGATACAACTCCAAAAGTGTAAGTATTAACCTAAGTTAAATACTATACCATCATCAACATCGCGCCGTGGCCTAGTCGACTGTATTCAGTTGGTCAGATTCCAATTCTCCTTCGGGTCCTGTAACAAGATCTACCATTCGGGGGGAATGGTAGTTGGGACTACCACAGTGAGATTTGATTACAAATCTCAGTAAGTTAACATAAAACTTATACACAGGTTAAAAATGCATGCATGGCAGTAAAAGCATAAATGCATAATTATAGTCATACATAAACATAGTATAACTTGACATATAGCATGACTTAACCAGAACTTAAGCGTGAACTGAACTTGACTTAACATGGCATGAACTTAAGCTTAAAACATAACATGAACAATCAACATAACATGAACGTGAAACATAACATGGACATGAACATAACATAACATGAACGTGAGCTTGAACGTATCATAAACGTGAACATAACATGATGTGAACATGAACTTGGAACATAACATGAACATGAACATAACATGTACGTGAGCATAACATAACATGAACTTGATCTGAAACTTGACTTAACATAAACTTGGAATCTTATTTAATTGTCTTGATTAATAACGTGCATTAATACGTACTCCACAGTTGTTGTGGCCCCACGTATTCAAGTAACATAAAACATAATACGTACTCCACAGTTGTTGTGGCCCCACGTATTCTACATGTCACAATTGCTGTGTCTCATGTAGTGTATGCTCCACAGTTGTTGTGGCCCCATACTTCATGCTCCACAGTTGTTGTGGCCCCATGAATTCACATAACATAAAATATAATACGTACTCCACAGTTGTTGTGGCCCCACGTATTCTACATGTCACAATTGCTGTGTCTCATGTAGTGTATGCTCCACAGTTGTTGTGGCCCCATACTTCATGTAACATAAAATATAATACGTACTCCACAGTTGTTGTGGCCCCACGCATTATAAGTAACATAAATATAATACGTACTCCACAGTTGTTGTGGCCCCACGCATTATAAGTAACATAACATAAATATAATACGTACTCCACAGTTGTTGTGGCCCCACGCATTATAAGTAACATAACATAAATATAATACGTACTCCACAGTTGTTGTGGCCCCACGCATTATAAGTAACATAACATAAATATAATACGTACTCCACAGTTGTTGTGGCCCCACGCATTATAA